>VXAX01004085.1:38619-78385 GCA_013399835.1 Leptocoma aspasia | reverse complement strand
CGGAGGCTCGGCGGGAGCCCTGCGCCCCACTGCCCGCCCGTGACACCGAGCCCGCCTGGTGCAAGACGCCGAGCGGGCACATCAAGCGGCCCATGAACGCCTTCATGGTGTGGTCCCAGCACGAGCGCCGCAAGATCATGGACCAGTGGCCCGACATGCACAACGCCGAGATCTCCAAGCGCCTGGGTCGGCGCTGGCAGCTCCTCCACGACTCCGAGAAGATCCCCTTTGTCAGGGAGGCCGAGCGCCTGCGCCTCAAGCACATGGCTGACTACCCCGACTACAAGTACCGGCCTCGGAAAAAGGGCAAGGTGGGCACCGGAGCAGCCCGCCCGCGGCTCCCAGTGAAGATCAAGCCCTCCGTGTTGGGCCGTGTCTCTGCCAGCCGCAGGCAGCCTGCCAAGCTACCCACCGGCCCCGACACCCCGCAGGAGCCCGCACCAGAGGTGCCCGCTGAGGACAGCCCTGTGGTGCCTGGCACGGCTGTCTGGCACCCGGCACCCGACGGGGAGCACAGCCCCCAGGAGCCCCCTGCACCCCTGAGCCCTACCACACCCCGCCCGGAACCAGGGAGGTCCCCAGAGAGCGGGTCTCCCTCTCCCATGTCGGCTGGGTCCCCTCCCTCTTCCTTCAGCTCCTCCGATGAGGAGCTGGAGGAGGAGTTGCTGGGGATCATGCCCGGGCGGGCGCCTGCCAGTGCCACCTGTGGTGCCCTGGACTGGTCCGTCTTCGACAAGGACCACGACCTCTACCCGCGGGGAGGCTCCTCGCACTTCGAGTTCCCGGACTATTGCACGCCCGAGGTGACGGAGATGATAGCAGGGGACTGGCTCATGTCCAGCATCTCAGACTTGGTCTTTACCTACTGAGTCCCACGCTCTGCAGGTAACGCTCATTTTTATTTTCACCCACAATCAGGTCATATCAAAAAACAACCCAGGAAAAAAACAAACAAACCGAAACCAGCTGTTTACATGCAGGAATCAGGTATTTTGCCTTGAAGCTGCTGGAAGGCAGAGCCCCTGCTCCCCCCACCCCCTGGCACACACCCATTCTCCATCCGTCTGTCTGTCCGGCTCTCACCTCGTGCCCGCAGGACGCATGGCCGCCCGCTGCGGTTACTTGCCCGTGAAATGCATTTCATCGGGTTTTCATTGTCACACCCGGCTGCTCTCCCCCATGGCCCCGGCGCTGACAGCCATGGCTGCTCCCGGCCGCTCCCATCTGTGCCAGCACCGTGTGCCCTCCCGCTCTCCAGGAAGCAGGAGCATCCACGCCACCCCAGCTCTTGGTGTCCACCTCACCTTCCCCATCCCTTGGAGAATGGCTGATTCCGTTTGGTTTTTGACTGCATTGAACGCATGGCTTCAATTTTCTCCTCTTCCTCTTTGCAGCCCTTGGGGAGGGATGCCGAGCCATGCCAAACTGTCCCTTCCCAACTCCCTGTTTTGTGAGGGGTCCCTGGCTTGGGGGTTCAGTGTCCCACAGCAGTGTGTCCTTCCCTGTGGCGCGTGCTCCCCGCCACTCGCTTTGGGAAGAGTGAAGTTGCACACACGTGACGAGCACGTGGGCGCGGGAGGCTGTGTTGTTTCTCTCGCCAGGCAGTTGTGCGGGGAAAGCTGTGCCACGGAGGGAGCCCGTGTCCGGAGTCACCCCAAAATTGTATGGGGACCAGCCTGTCACTAAGCAGCCAGTCCTCATTTTAACCTTGGAGCCTGTGCCTGTGCGGGACCTGCTGTGGGCTGGCTGACCTTGGCCAGTGGAGCCGGGTGTCACTGTGCCCAGCCGTGGCGTGTGGTGCTGCCGGGATGGCAGGGAGCAGCATGGAAGGGGAGGGTGGCAGAGAAGGGCAGCTGTGGGAAATCTGCCTTAAGCAACCACCCAAACTGGTCCAAGAGCAGCTGCAGCCGGATGCTCGTGGGCGTGTGGGTGATGCTCTGGTGCAGGGCTCCTCCACACGGCACCACGCTGGGCTCCACTGCCGGCCACACCAAGAGCAGGGACATGCTGGCAAGGAAGATGCTGCTGCAGCGGCTCCTCCAGCTGGGATTTTCTTTGCTTTTCTTAATGGCTCCTTCCCTGCGACAGCCGCCTCCTCCCACTGCCGGGAGCACGTGGCTGCAGTGCTGGCTCGGCAGCTGCCGCAGGCTGTGATTGGGGGGGCAGGGGCTGCGCTCTGGTACAGCTGTGCTGGGTGGGGACCCCACACATCCCTGGGGACGTGGTCATGGCTTGGACTGGCAGCATCTGCAAGAGCTGTACTGAGCTCGGTAGCAACCGCTGCTTGAAGCAGCCCCTGCAGTCCCCCATGACCCCGATTCCCCAGGGACTCTGGGTTTGTGGGGGCCCCCCGGATCCTTCCCTACCAGTGGGGTGCTGGTGGCAGCGGAGCACCCGCTGCCTGAGGCTCTGCCTCCCGGTTTTGGGACTACCGGTTGCCCCAATCACAGGCTACGCCGTGCCTGCGCCTTGCTGTCAGGCTGGACTGAGCCGTGACCAGGGGAAGGACATCCCCCGCCCATGTCCTGGCATCCCCTGAGGGTGCCTCGGAGTAGGTGCCTGGCCCTGCTGCTGAAGCTGCTGGTGGCCCGGCTCAACCGTGGGGATAGGCACTGCAGCGCAGGGAGAGGTGTGTCCCTGGGCCCTTTGCAGGGATGCTTGATGTCCCACAGCCCAGTCCCTGGGGACCCCTCGAGGCCCCCCGCGATGGTCAACCATCAGCAGTGTAGATGTGTCGGTGTGTAGCGGTAGCTGTGCGTGTGTGTTGGCATTAGCCACGGTGTTTCGGTACCCCCGTGCGGGTGCCAGCCTGCGGAGCCAGGCGGGCATCACGCATCAGACACGTGTTCCCTGGATAGAGCGCGTCCTCTTCTCTGCGCCCCCTCCCTCCCCGGCCGTCCCCCACCGGATCCAGTCCCGCCCCCAAAGGTGGAAAAGCCAAATTAGCGCCGGGACAGCCGTGATTCTGGCAGCCTGCTCCCGCCTCACCGCCGCCTCGGGGGTCTTTGCCTTCCCACCCCCTGGGCAGCCCCGCGCCAGGAGCATCTGAAGCCCCCTCCCATGTGCGAGCCGAGTTTGGGGTTCCCGTGGGGTCCGGCGGCCCCAGAGCTCTCTGACACACACGGATCTCACCCAGCACCTCGGTGCCTTCATGGGATGCACAGCCACCCCATGCTGTGGCCAGGGGTTCTCAGGGAGGGCGCTGAGGCTGACAGTCACCTGCCCTCCATCCCTGTCCATGGGGAAGCCAAAGCCCCCAGGTACCAGCAAGGCCTGAGGCCACACCGAGGGTCTCGCATCACACGTGTGCTTTGCTGACCCTGCAGCTCAGGGCTCAGCTTCTGTTCCTTAGGAGGGACACGGGTCCCGGTGATCCCCTACGTGCTGTGCATCGCCCTTGAGCCAGGGTGATCCCTCCACAGACTGTCAGGCGAAATATTTCCTCAGGAGCAGGTTCTGGGTCAGTGCCAGAACCGGAGCCAGTGCCGGCGTCACCTGCCCTGGCCGCAAGCACAACATCATCCGCTTTGTCCCCGTCCTCACTCCTGTCCCCCTCCTCGAGTCTCGCCGGGTGTGTTTGTCAGGGAGAACCGTCGTGGACAGTGGTGGATTTTCTGTGCCGTGTGGTTGTAGTGCTTAGAGACCCCGCCCAGCGTGCGACCCCCTCACGCTGCGCCCCCGCTGCCCGGTGCTGGCTGGCATGCGTGTGCGAGCGTGTGTGCGTGCGCGTGCGACATCCCGTCATCACTCCAGACAAAGCGAATAATAATAATAATAATGATAGTAATAATAAAAATAAACCAAACCTCTCTCAGGAAGCAGCTGCCCTGGCGGCGGCCGAGTGGGCCGGGGGTCCCCGGAGCTGGTGGGGCCCCGGCGCAGCCTGCGGACGGGCGCCAGCGCTCGGGGTCACCTTTGTAGTGTTGTGTTAGTGAAGGGTCCCTGTGTCTGTTATCTTGGAGAAAAAGGATTTTAGCCGAGGGACAGTGACGACCCCATCTGGGCCCGTCTTGGGGGTGTGACATGCCTGGCCCCTGCTCTGCAGAACCTCGGCTAACAATGATCCTGACTGTTGTGATTATGGAATAAAGTGTGTTGGTCTGCTCCCCACGGCTCTGGCTCCTTCTGTGCTGCCTCACTCCTCCCAGGGGAATTTGGGGTTCCCAGGGCTATGTGAGGTCCCCAGGGAGATGTGGGATTCCCAATGGCCAGCATCCAGCTCCCAAGCATATCAGTTCCCACCTTGAGCCCCGGTTCCTGTGGGCTCTCCCGCAGCGGGGAGGTTCACCCTCATCAGTCCGTGTGGGCTGGGCGTCCCTGGAGCAGTGTGAGCATGTGCATGTATATGCACGTATGTGCTGTGCGTATGCAGCCCCTCGCCCCACCCGTGTGTGTGTGTGGGCAATCCCGGCGCCGCCCCCCTGACTCCGTTCAGCCAGGGGGAGGGAACCGAGGGTAATCGGGGGGAACTGGAGAGGGAGGGAACCGGGGGTGCTAATCCAGACCCACAGGAGGGCCCGGGGGGAGCCACGAGGTCACGCGCCACTTGCATCACACGCAGACCCCCGCCCCCAGTCTCGCCGCAGCTGTTGCCACGGCAACAAGAGGAGCCCAGAGCATCCCCGGGTACTGCCAGCCCCTCCTGCTGCCCCGGCGCTGCTGAGGACCGGGCTCTCCCCGAGGGAGGGAGAAGTGCAGGGGTTGCCCATGCCACGTGACCTCCCAAATCTGCAGGCTGCACCCACGGGACAGCCCCAGCACCGCCCGGGCCTGGGCGGTACCACAAGGGCAGCAATGTTCCAGTGTGGCGTCACTGCAGCGCCCGGCAATGGGATTCGTCTCTGCGCAGGGGCATTGCTGGGAGCAGCGGGGACCATGGGGCAGCCAGTCAGAGCTCACTGGCCATCACCACTGTCCCCCGACCTTACCAAAGGTCAGGGCCACACAAGGCTCTTGTCCAGTGTCCAACATGGCCCACACAGGCACATGCACGCATTGCCACTGGCCTGGTTCTGAGTCACATGTGGCAGTGGCCTCTTGGCTACCCCAAAGGTGCTACATACCTCCTGCCACTACACCTCCTTCCCCCTGCTGCCCAAAGGGTGTGCCTCCCAAAGAGCTCCAAGCACTGTTGAGAAAATGGCTCCTGGGGAAGCCACAGGCAATTAAAAATAGCCAACATGGCTGAGAGCCTCGAGCCATCCAGCCAAACCTGCTTCCAGCCTGGCAGAGGCGGCTGCATCACCCCAGCTCAGTGGAGCATGCCCTGGGAATTGGGCATCACGCCTGGGATCTGCTCCTGCAGCCAGGCACCCGGCCTGGGGTACAGGGCAGGCTGGGAGGTCAGGCTATTTCCAGCCCCACGCTGCTGAATGGGGGGACACCCCTGAGAGCCAGCAGCACACACAAGGCCTGGCGTTGGCCCAGAGGGAGGCAGATGGATGGAGAACAGTGACCGGGGCACGCACGCACCCTTTGGCTCTGCTCCTGCTCCTCTTCCCACGGGGCTGCTGGGTGTGAGGCCACACTGAGCTGGCCTGGCCACTGCAGGGAAGGTGCCAGTTCTGGGCCACAGGGTGCCACAACAGCAGATATGGCAGCCCTGGCCTCGGGAGGGCAGGAAATGTGTTTAGTAACTGTTTATTTTACAGTTTTAGTGTTTGTAGAAATCTGCATTTACAGGGGGTGTGTAAGTCTTTGTACAGAGTAACTGAAGCACCCGCAGCCACGGTCTCCTCCCAGGCCCTTCTACCCCGCAGGGACAATGCAAGAACTAAAGTGCATCATGGCCAGGGAATGGGGGGGCTGCAGGGGCTCCTCCTGGGGGGCTCCAGCCATCCCCTCCTTCAGGGTGGTGTACAGAGCTGTCTTGGGCCCTCCAGCAGCATTCCTAGGTCACCACTCTCCTGCACCAATGGTTTCTAAAGTGCAAAATTACCCAGACCCCAGTCCTGCTCTGCTGCTCTGGGGGTGCCAAGGGGAAAGGAATGGGCTCTGCCTTCAGCCACCTGGGGCTGCTCTGGGAGGAGCCCCCTGAGCAGCCCCAGGTCTTTCCAAGGCCACTGGCACCATTGAGGAGACGAGGGAACAGGTTTTGCTGCCTGCCTGGACAAGGGTAGTTTCATACACTCCACATTTCACCTGCAGAAGCAAAGGGAACTCCTGCTCAGAGCTTCATGGGAACACAAGTCAGGAATGAAAACTGCCCACCTGCCCTCTGGCCAGAAACGCACAGCCCTTCCATGAGCAAGGGCCCATGGGGCAAACCAGAACACACCCAGGGCAGTTATAGACCAAGAAGGGTGAGAGTCGGGGGTGCTGAGCTTTGCAGGGCATGAGTTTTCTCTATCCCAAAATCCCTTCAACCAACACATCCTTTTCAGGTATGCAGCCCCTGGGCATGGCACAGATGGCTTTGGGCACAACAGCAATATTGGGGCAGCGGGAGGGAGCCGTGAGGGACAGGTAAGGACACTTGAGGGAGATTTAGCAGCTTGGGGGAGAGGTAGAGGCATAGAGTGTCTATTGGCTCTGTCTCAGTGGGACACAGAGTTGTCTAGAAGGATTTGCTGCTTAGCTTGGAGGGCAGGGAGCGCTGGGATTGCTAATGGTACTGGTGGGGAGATGGGACCTATGCAGGGGTCAGGGTGGCCTTTCTGGGAAACCCCTTGTTATTTCCAGAAGTGATGCTGAAGCCTGATCAGCTTGTGGGGGAGGTTTTTGTCACATTTCCTAGTGCAACAACTTCTATCCTGTGCAAAGTGTTTCACAAGGTGGAAAAAGCTTTTCTTCACGTGGGCATGTTGGTGTCCACTTACAGAGATATTAATGAAGTCTTCAATGGGTGTTTACAGTGCCACTAAGACTTGTGGTAGCATAACCTGGCACATGACAGTACACACCTTTGGCAGGGTGACTGCAGTTGTGTCTCACTTCACTGACCCCAGATATGGTCACGGAACTGCCAGTGCAGCAGTGGCAGTGCTTGAGAGCTGAAGGGAGCTAAGGTCTGCTCCTGGCCCCTACAAACAGAGCAGGCTGCAAAGATGTGGAAGCAAAAAGAGCTAGGGAGTGTTACGCACTGAAGAGAAGCTCACAGCATTGTGCTGGCTGGAGTGTGAGAAAGGTCTGGCTCTGCTCAGAGGGTGCCCACAGGACAGGGAAGAGCTGGAGCACTGGTAAAGCTGAAGGCAGGTCGCGGGGCACACTGGAGCAATGAAGAGCCAAAGGGCTGCCCTGTTCCTCAGGAGTGTAACACCCTCCACCCTCACACATGCAAGCACCCAGAACAAACCCTGTTGGACACTCCTCCAGGTGAGGATCTGCTCTCACTCCCGCTAGTCTTCCCCAATGGAGAACGCAGGATCATTTGGACACAGCCCACACACAGCTCTCCCTTTGTACAGTCACCTGAGCACAGCCTGAACAGCCAAACTTGTCCATACCTCTGGTTCCTCAGGGGACAGTGGGAGTGCCTGTCTGCTCACCCTTGCGCAGGGAGAGGGGAACAAGGTGAGCATGGAGTGGGGACTCATCCTGCTGGGCCGATTCCCTCAGTCTCTGTCACAAAGGCCAAAAGCGTTACTGGACGCATTAAGAATAAAAAATCATCTTCAGACAGGTCATTTCTGGACACGTCCTTCATCAAACATCAGCCCTTCCTGCTGGGGATGGATGCAGTGACAGCAAAGGCCCTTCCTCTGGCTTCAGGGGAAAATCTGCAGTTCAAACTTGGGTGCCCACCCCAGTGCGCTCTTCACCACAGCCAGGGCAGCTGCTCCCAGTGCCACCGTCAGCCCCACCACTGCCAGCTTGACAAAGCGGTTGGTCCGGGGCTTTGTCAAGATGGATTTTGTCCGCTCCTCTCCTCGGAGCCGCTCCTCCCCTCGCAGCCGCTCCTCCCCTCGGAGCCGCTCTCTCAAGCGTTGCCTCAACACAGTGTCTGGTCTCTGCTGCACTGATGCCAGCTCAAAGTCCTTAAAAGTGGAAGCCGCAGTTCTGCAAGAGAAGGAACATGTCAAGGAGTGCTCCCCGCTCACCCCTGGGACCAGCCCCCAGTCAGGAAGATCTCCACAGGGAGGCAAGACCTGGCAAGGGGATGTAGGGAACACACAGGCTGCCCAGCACTCACCGTTCCACCCAAGCTGCCTTCTTGATGAGTTTGGAAGGTGGGAACTGGACAAAAAGTTCCCCGGCTTTGCTGATCAGAGACTCATAAGGAAGGTCCTGTGGAATCTGGGACAGGAGGTGGTGGACAGAGGCCATGTCACACTCGCAGTCCAGAACTTCCTGCTTCCGGTGCAGCACGATCTGCAGGGGAGTGAGAGTAGGACAGACAAGGAAGTGGAGACAACTCCTTGGCACATGCTGGCACTTGTTTCAGAGTCAGAAAAAAAAAACTTTACTTCCAGCTGAAAGACCTTCTTCAAGAGGACACACTGTAGTGAAGCATTCATTGGCAAGGGAAATGCCAAACCCCTTCTGAGACTCTGAGGGTATGGAAAACTTCTTTCAGGGTACTGAGGTCTGTCTGCTGAGCAGAGCCTGTTACTGGCAGGTCAGAGATGGGGGCAGAACCTCAGCAGTGTTTGACTTCAGGACTTGCCCTCTGCCACAGGACAATGGGCAAGTGGATGCACAGTGCAGGGCTGTCCCCAGCCAGCCAGGCATCCCAGTATGTGACCAGAAGCACAACCAGCACATGAGAGGAAATAAAAACACTGTGTCATGCTGCCTCCACAGCACTGAACTGGTAAAGCCTGCACATTTGGACACCCTCAGGCTGCCCTGAGCTCCCCTGGATCCCACCTGCCCTTTACCATCACTAAGGACATCACTGACCGCATCTGCAGAGCAGGGTACAGCTGGGGACAGCACCAGCACTGGGTTTGCCAGTCTCCCTCCACAGCCCCAAACTCCTACCACCTCAGAACAGCACAGTTAATCCCTGACCATTCCATCAATACCTACCACAGCTGCAAAATAAATGGGCATCAGCGGGTGGCAAGCCAGGAAGAAGTCATATAATCGCACCACGTGCCGGAAGTCGGATAAAACGTGGCCAAACCAGGTGATCAGCCAGCTGAGAGCAAAGATGGTTCCCACCTCCGCACTACAGAGAGAAAGAGCCATTAGGTCAGCCTGGAAACACGGATGAAATGCTCTCAAGCCACCCCTGTGCTGCACAGCCGTGCCTGGGGAAATAGAGCTGGCTGTTAGTGGAGCACTGAACCCCCCCAGAGCAGGAACTGCACCTCTGACACTAAAAAGTGTTTATCCCCTGTGCCACCCACTGTGGCAAAGTGCTGCCACTACTTGTGTCACATGCAGTGGGGGCCATAGCAGAGGCCAAACACCGCTTTCAGGAGACCCTGAATGTGTGATGTATCATGGCACTGTCTGGCTTGCTGGCCTGAGGGCAACTGAAATCCTGCAGCACAGATAGATGTTTGGGTTCCTTCCTACTCTGATGGCTTACTAATTCTGGGAGTTTGCTATCAGGGTTGATACCCAAACACATTCTGGCTGTGAAAAAAACCACACACCTGCCCAAAAAAGGGCTCTGAACTGACTCTTCCCATTCACCTTCCTGCTCCTGATTTGATCTGCCCAGGCACACCTGTGTGTCCCTAATGCAAAATCTGGGAATTATCCACAGAACTAACAACAAACTACAGCAAGGTCACACAAGTGGTCACGTGGAGCAGTTGTAGCATTTGTACAACACTGTTCCCAAATCCCCAGCCTTACCAATACAGACTGAAGACAAATGGGCTGAAGACGGCACCATGTAAAACCCCTCCAGTCAGGCAGCACAGGTTTGAGCCTGCTCAGAAATGAGTGCCACATGGCTTTGGGTTGTCACCATCAGCTGTGGGACAGCTGTTGACTCCCTGAGGAAGCCACTGTGGTGCTGGGGATGTGCTGGTGAAAACAGCCCTGTGAACAGTAACCTGAGATGGGCAGGGGAGAGCCAGGAGGCTCTAAGGGAACATTTGCATACTTCTGCAGGAAGTCGTGCACCTCAGGGCTCATCTTGTCTATGATGGGCATCAGGCAATTTAAAATGTCCTTGGTATTATCCATCGTTGTATACATAAAATCCCTGAGGAAAGATTTAAAAGAAGCTTTGTTAAGCAACAACATCAGCAAGCTCTCCCTCCAGGAAGGCAGCAGAAGGTGAAGCACATGCAATAAACAGCCTTGCTGGTAGAGTGCCCCCAGCTCCAGAGAATTCTGTCCCTTTGGAGCAGCCTCCTTCCAGCTTGTGTGGGACACACAGGGCTGACCTGCACACAGAACCCAGGCCCACACCCTCACACTGCTGTCAGCTGACACTTCTTATTTTGCTGCAGTGCACATGAGAACTGTAAAGCCTTTCCAGCACCCAAAACCTGACTCTTGCCTGGGAGAGGAGAGATAATCCCTCCAAACCACACTCTCCAACTGGAAGCTTGCTCTTATTTGAGCGCACAAATGGGAAAGACTCTTCATGTGGGTAGAGGACACTGGTAGTACAGACCACACTGCCCAGGGCTATGCAAGGACAAGTGGGAGGCAGGTGCTAAGCCAGCCCGCAAGACCTGGAGAAGCCCTGACAGCCACACAACCATGGATAATGCATGTGCATTGGCTTTTTCATCTCCAAGAGATGCTACAAATTAACTGACAGCCTTCAATTATCCCTTCCCCAGGGCACAGCTCCCTGCAAAGCCACGTGCTGTCATGTGGTCAGGCTGCTCTCAATCACCCCTCTGGGTACAGGCATGACAGGCAGCTCCTTTAACCCAAGGCTCTGCCTTCCCACCTCCCTTTCCAGGCCAGCTGCACCTGCACGGGTGTACACACAGCCTGAGGACACACAGTTGGCTCCTCTCCTCCCACTGAGTACCTGAGATGATGTGTCGAGAGCTTCTCCACCAGTGCTGTGGCCAGCCTGTCCCCCACCACCAGGAGGAAGGTGACCACGATGTCATGGTACCCCTGGTAGTAGTGCAGCTGGGGGTTGCGCTTGAGGACGTGGAGGATGATATCGATGAGCTCCTCCTGCAATCCTTCCCTCTGCTCATCTGGCATCTCTGTGGGAACAGCAGAGGTGGCACAGCTCTGTCACCTACCAGTGCCTGCTGTGGGAGCAAGGGTGACTGTGGTGTGCAAGGAGAGCACCTGTGCATTTACTAACCTGCCTGATCCCAAGGGATGTAGTGCACAGGGGAGAGTGATAAAACTGGCAGAAAAACTACCCAGAGCCCTAATGCTGTCTCCCAAAACTCTGCAGAACCAGGGGAATTCGGCCAGTTGCTGAGAGGTTAACCTTTAGATCTGCAGAACCCTTATCTGCAAGGAAGCCACTGTGGAGGATGGGAGGGTTTACAGATGTTTGCACAGTGCTGCTGTGAAGAGAGAACTGTTCTGCACATCCAGCACTGATGGGGATGTTTTAGTAATTTTTTATTTCCCAGGAGTTCTAGAAAAAATTCAACAGGACCTATTTTCACAGAAACTATGCCAACTGCATCAGACTGCGAGGCCTCCACCGGCACAACTTTCTATCAGTCCCCTGATAACAACATGTGTTTAGGGACAGGATGTCACAGGGAAAACATTGTTCCTGCCCTGCACAGCTGCAGCCAGTTTCTGGCAGTCCTTGTCAACAGATAAAACACCCAAAGGCCAAGCAGAGAGTCCCAGCAGAGATCCTGCAATGACAAAGTTCTCCCTTTCCTCTGCTTCACTGATGCAGCTAAAAATAGGCAGGAGGCTGCCATTCAAGGGCAAAAAAATCCGTGGGAGCAGAGCCTCCAGGAATCAGGCCTGCACACAGCATCCACTCCTGCAAGAATCAGAGTGAATCAAGTGTTTATACAAAATAGAAGTGGCAGAAAAGGGAAGCAGATTCTGGCCAGAAATAACGACAGAGAGCTGCTGGATTTAGTGTTTTAAAAATAACACAAGGCACCAGCCTCCCATCAGAACTAAACAACTGCAAAACCCTTTTGCTTCTAAATGTCTTAAGTTCTGTTAAATTTGCTGCAAGAACCTGATTTTGAGACTGTTTTACACCAGGGGTTGTTCTAAGCACAGACAAACCTGCCTTCCCTGCCCCTGAGTTAGACCATTGACTAAAATAAACTGAAGCAAATGGTATTTGCAGTTATATCCTCAAGCCTTCCATCTGTCCTAATCTCAACAGGTCATGGTGCACAAGATCCATGCAGGATCCAGGTAGGATCTGTCCTCTCTCTGCTGCAACTGTCTGCCAGTAGCAGCCTCCTGGCAGAGGGGCTCAGTGGGGCAGGGGAACTGGAACGTTGGAAAAGCCACATCAAAAACCATCTGTGCAGAGACAGCTGAAGGAAACTGATGGCTGCAGAAGGGCCTCACTGCAAGAAGCAGCTGCTGTGAGCTCACAAGGACAAGGTTTTCTGGAAGTCAGGCCCTTGGAGTAATGGAGTGTCACCTTCTGCAGCCTCGCAGGGAGGTCTGAGCCAGGAGGAGCCCCACGGCATTGCTCTTGCCTGCACAGAGTGGGAAGAGCAGAATCCCCCCTCACCTGGTGGGAAGCGGCGCAGGGATCGCCGCACATCCAGTAACACTTGCTGGTAATCCTTATTGTCCTCTCGCAGCTCCTTCCCTGCTGGGAAAAAGAGGAACAGGATTAACATGAAGCAGTGCAAAGGGACTAGGAAGAGAGTAAAGTGAGGGAGCTGCGAAGATCCCTGCTGAATGTGGACATGAAGCTGCACACACCCCCTACTCCACTGTATATTCCCTTTTTCATGTCACACCTCAGCCCTGTCCCTGCACTTTCACTGCCAGATACTCTGACACTAACAACAAATGAGACAATTATTTCTTTAGACAACACATGTTAAAATGCTTAAACTGATAGCAGCACTCCCAGCACTCCTAGAAACATCTCTGCTACACAGTTTTGCTGTGCAATTCAAAGTGTACTCAGCAGCAGCACTGGAGGAGTGCTGTGGAGACCACAAAGAATCATTTATAAAATAGAAACAATTCAGAGGAAAATCTCACCCAGGGTTAGCTAAGACAGTTAAAACAGAAAAGTTCAGCAAGCCAGCAAATTCCTTCTATGTGATCACGTAAAGCTAAATGTTGTCTTCCAGCAGCTCTGGCCACCTCACATCACCCTAATGCCACCCAGCTCTTGACTGAGGTGGGGGGATGCACGTTTCCAAACGACCACAGAATCAGGAACAACAACAAAATCTGTCCTGGGTGACTATAAAGCTACAGGACCTAGAGCTCGGCATTGCTAAAGTTTAAAAACCATGTGGGTACTTCACACAACAGGTTGTTGTCCCTGTTGTGCCTGTTCTGACCAAAAACCATGTGTGCTTTTCACAACAAACTGCTTCTTGGGAGAGACACATTGGGAGAATTTTGGCCACACGAGGGCTCAGCACAGTCATCTCCTTATGGGGGCAAAACAAATCAAGTCTGATTCTTTCTGCTGCAGGTGAACTTACATATGTCAGCTAATGCTCAGGGCTATGCTGACTGCATCCACAATCAACTCATTCCATGACTATTACTAAAGAAAACAACAAATGTTGCTTTTAGAAGTCATGTATTGTTTACACACAACACAGTATTGGTGCTGCACTGAGTCCCCTTTGTACATGAGCTTAGTGGGAAATGCAACACACACAGAGCGAAAAGGCAGGTCAGAAAATACGTCCCTCCTCTAGAGACAAAGGTCACTGAGCTGTTCCTCCCAAGCAGCTGAGTCCAGACTGTTCCTTACCTGGAAGAGGGGGCAGGTCATCTGTATTAACACTGAGCAGCTTTGGCCACACTTTGCAGCGGATCTCGTCGGTGAGCAGCCCGCCCTCGCTGATCGCCATCCGCCTCAGCGCCGCCACGTCGATGGGGTCACTGTTCAGAGCCCGGTAAATCTCTGCCTTTTTTTTTTTCTTCTTAGTATCAAAGTCTGCAAAAGGTCACGGAGATGTGAGCTGACAGGCAGTGCCAGCACACAGCGGGGGCTAGCAACAGCCACTCACAATGATGTCACACACACAGGTGAGATGACACAGAGCAGTCATCACACTGTCAGGACAGGGATGACGCTGGTGGTGACCCCTCCAGCTGAGTGTCCCCATTTCTGCAGGCTCAGCATTGGGAGCACCGCAAAGGGCACTCTCACTACTTCCCTATCCTGGGGGTCCCACTGTGGGAGGCAAATGCTGCTCCTGCTGACACCAGAACCACCACCAGTGCCCAGACAGAGCCCTTGGCTCCTGTCCTTCCCAATGGCTCACAGCTCCATACAGGATCAAGATAGTACTGCAAAAGCATCCTGAAACTCTTTGCTCTCTGATGCAGCTGCCAGCTCAGATGTCAAGTGTTTCCTAAGACCAGGACTTAGGAAGGTGTTCTAAAAAGGTTAGGAAAGTGTTCCCAAAACTGTGTTCCTACCGACTCCCAGGTGCAGCCATCCTAGGAAGAAGCCTGAGTATTTCCATTGACAGCAACAGACACAAGAAAGGACATAATTATACCAGAGTTAAAGAATCATAAGCACATTGACTTGTCCTACAACAAACACAAACCTGCCAGCCGTCAGTACACACACAGCTCAGCCAGTAGGAAACAATTCCCGCTGTTCTGAGGAGCACAGGAACTCGGGGCAGGGAGGGAAGGGGGTAACACACAAAGCACACAGTGCTCGGGTTAGACACACTTACAGGACACCAGAGCGCTTCCCAGGGAGCGGAGAAGGGACACTACTTCACACCACACGGTGGAATTTGTCACCACTGCCTCATGTGAGGAAAGAGAGAAGCAGCCGAGAGCCACTTGATATCCCACACGGGAGGAGTTCCCAGTAAGGAGGCTTTGCTGAGCAGTTGCAGGACTGGAGTGCAGGATGAGGCCACAAACACTGCCTTTCCCTAAAGGCTTTTCCCATAGATGCAACAACTCTTGGGATCCAATCAGGATTCGTTCTATAAGGGATGTGTCCAAAGAGGATTTGGGGTGGGAAGAATTAAAAGGATTTCCACGGAGAAACAGCTGTTTCCTAAGGCTGCGCCCTCCCGGCAGCGATAGGGGAGCTCGTTCCTCTGCCCACGTGGCACCTCAGCCATTGCCCCGGCCCTGTTCCTGCGAGCTCCTGGCTGGAAGTGCAGCTTTCAGCGAGGTCTGAAGGGAGCCGGCAGGTCGGCAGGCTGTGCACACACACGGATGCTAAGTAGGTCGAGCAGTGGCTGCTGTTCCTTCTCAAAGACCCTTTTAAAACACTCCTTGGATCAAAACATGCTGTAACAGCCTACGACAGAGCTCCACCTCCCTCCGAATTCCAAGATCCTGGTAACATTAAATCTCCTATCGTTCACACAGTGACTACAGTTTCTTTTATTTCCTTTCCCGCCCCTTGTGCAAGCAGAGTTATTTGCACAACAGAAGCCAGCTCTGCTCAGCCAGTTCCCTATTTCCAGCCAGTTCCCTACCCCCAGCTGTTCCTGATCCCCTGCCACACGCACACACTGGGCTGTCACATACCGATGCCTCGGGAAGGAGACAAAGCCTACGGGAGAAAGAACTGTTCACGCACAAAGAACTTAAGGAGTAGTGGGAAAGAAGGAGCACATCTTGCGGGCTCCTCCGCTCGAACTTACTAATGAAGACCGCAATATTTACTCTTTTCAAACATACAGGAGACAATAGCTGCGAATATTACCAAAACCAGTGCATTTCAAGAAATGTTTTATGCAACCACAAGACCTTAACTCGCAGGTTCACCCTAGGAAGAAGAGACACAAACCCAAGGTGAGGGCGGCCTAAAACCGGACATGAGTCCGTCGGTGCTTCTGCACCGCTGCAGGCACCGACACACGGCCTCGCCAGGTCTGGCCAGCCCGGAGCTGCCGCAGAGCCCTCGGTCACTGCCGAGGACCGCCCTCGAGCCCGCCATGGGTCAGGCAGCATCAACCGCGCCCGGTTGCTTCATGTCCACCCCAGCCCGCGGCGGCCGCACAGCCTCGGGGTGGGCCGGACCGTTNGCGCGGGCGGGACGTCACGGCGCCGCAGTGCGCAGGCGCGGCGCCGCTGGGCGGGTCACGCGGGCGGAGGCAGCCGCGCATGCGCACAAGGGAAGGCGCGGCCTGGACGCGCCCGCCCCCTGCGCGCCTCAGGGGCCGTTAGAAACCGGCAGCGGCCGAAGCCGGGCCTGCCCGCCGTGCCCGCCGCGCGGGTCACTCCCCGCAGGGGCGGTTACACACCCACAGTGCTGCTGCCACCACGCGAAAAAAACCCGTAACCCCTCCAAACTCCCCCGTCAATGCTTTGAGCCGCCGCAGTGGGAGAAGAAGCGGCCGGCACTTCTGTAAGGGCTTGTCGAGTCCACAAAGCTCCTTCCGTGCACAGGGAGCCCTCGGTCACTGCCGAGGGCTGACAGGCACTGCGGCCATCCACCGCTCCCAGTCTCCTCTTCCATACGTTTTAATTTTATCCTTATGCAAACCTCCCTCGCTTGGAATAACGAAAGAAGTGGGTAAAATGTCCTGCATAGCTCAGAACCAGTGCAAACAAGCTGTATTTTGTCATATTGGGTGCTTTTACGTTACAGCACATTGAGGTAACAGTCAACACAGTCCAACTTTCACATCACTTTAGGATATAAAAGATTAAGTACAATGGATTTCCACTGGATGAAGGCATGGAGAAAGCTATCCTGGTGTATGTGAAAAACCTCATCTCCCTGCCGGCAATCCTCACAGAAATGGGCAGTGTTGCATGTCCCGTAAACCAGTTTAATCCAGCCCACATGCTCCATCCTAAAATTAACTAAGCAACGTGGAAGCACATGTCCATCCTCTGCAAAGAACAGTGATGGGGGCCTGGGACAAGCAGGAGCTGCAGGCCAAGGTGTCAGCACCTACTGAGGAACACCAAGATCACTCAGAGTCCAGGGGAACAACTGCTGCAATGGCTTTGGGATGAGAGGTCACTGAGAGGGACAGGTGCCATTGTGCCTGCAGCCACACCAGCTGAGCCAGCCTAGCATTAGGTGACTGAAAACAAGTCACAAAAATCCAGGGAATGGCAACAGGCAAACACCTAATAATTGGTTCATCATCTCAATTCCCCACCATCATGGCTGAGACAGAAGAGGAGGGTTTTTTGTTATGGCAAAAGATCCTTCTCCCAGGAGATACTTTGGCTTGTGACATCTGTGTAAGGCTTCTCTGCACTGCTCCCCATGGGTGTGACAGGGACATGGCCTGCCCAAGGCACATGTGGCTGTCACCACTCCTGTGTCAGTGTATGACCACCCCAGGGAGGCCTCTACACAGGGAACTTAAATCTAACCTCGATAAATAAAACCAAATGTTTATTTACACCAAAGAATTCCAACACTGGATCTTTCACATATGAAGGACAAAGTATATATACACAGCAAGGGGTAGCAGGGCTGTAACAAGGGTGCTTTTCCGTTGTCAATGATAATATTTGTCCACAATTACTGATCTACCATTTCAGTTTAAGTTAACGTCTCCTCACTCCTTCCTCTCAGTGCATATTTACAAGACTGTGAGGTAACTGGTATTCTCACCACATGGCACGTGAGGGAGGGGATGGTGGGTGAAGATGTGGGATCGGACTTGGCGCAGTCTGATTTTTCCAGCTTTAAGTAGCCACCAGCTCGAAACCTATAGAAACAATTTAAAAACAATATACCCAATAACAAACTAATTCCAGAGATCCAAGCCAAGCAACGGCTGGAAGGACCCTCCACAAGAAAGGGGCTGATCAGAGCAAGGCTCGCTCTACAGAAGCACTTGTCTCAGGAGGTGCCAAGGACTCCAACTGGATCAGTAACTTCATTTTTAAGACTAAAATTACATGCAAAGGGTGAGTTAGCATTCTGGTTGACTCCTAAGGAGACACTATCCAATCCAATTAGGGTTTTGGACACTATCTGCACTTACTCCTTTTAAGCTTATCCCACCTCTCCCTACTGGAACTGTCTCCTCAGTGTACCCTGGCCGGGACATATGCAGGACATGGGGTTCAAGTGAGTGGTACTTTAAGAATCCCCTCCCCTGCCTCATGAAGACTTGGTTTGGTAGTCTGTGGAGAACAGCACAATCCCCCAAGGCTTGTGGAGGAATAATGGGGAACATGAAGAGAAGAGATTTCCAGCAGGATGCAAGAGCTTGGAAATGCTGTTGATTCATCTTTGTTATTACATGAAGAGTTGTTTTGTTGTGGTTTTTTTTTTTTTTTGGGGGGGGGGGGGGGGGGGGAAGAAAAACTGTCCAAGAAGTATTCCATCTGTAGGTATTTTCAGGGAATCCCCTGAGTTACGAAAAGTTCAAGTAAAAAAAGAAAAATCAGCCTATAATAATTTTGTATATAATGACTGAACTACTATAAATCCACAAGCAACAGTTCAGACACGGTGTCTCCAAAGCGTTCATCCCCTCCCTTCCCCTGCCAGGCACGAGCTGCGTCCTGAGGAGAGGTGGAGGGGGAAACCTCTTCCCCACCTGACTCAGCTCAGGCAGCAGGAGACAGAGCCCGTCACTACTGCTGGGCGCCCGCAGCAGCTGGAACCGGCATCCCCAGGGTGGTGGCGGCAGAGATGACGGGTGAGCCTGCTAGAGGTCCAAGGGGTGAAGGTGTTGGCACTGAAGAAATCCCTGGAAGAGAGACAGGTAAGCAGGAATTAGAGTAAAAACAGCGCACTGCTATCCAGGACAGCTTCTGAAGTCAGTGGGAGCTTTGCGGGTCAGTTATGTTTTCAGAGCTGCCAAAATAATTAAAGAGATTAAAGATCTGTCACTATTCTCTGCAGCTCTGGGAAGGGCACAGGTTTGCACACCCCTGAGTGTCACTGATGGGCAGCCATGTGGCAGGATCACAGAACAGTTTGGGTTGAAAAGGTAACATTAAAGCTCCTCTTGTTCCAACCCCTCTGCCATGGGCAGGGACACCTTCCACTAGACCAGGTTGCCCCAAGCCCCGTTCAACCTGGCCCTTAAAGAATTTCAAGGATCTGCCAGCCACAGCTTCTCTGGGCAGCCTGTGCCAGTTGACTGTCCTTCAAGCTGGTGCCAGAAAATCAATTGCGAAGAACTTCTTAAAATGAAACCAGAAAAACAGGTCAGGCTGCCCAAGGCCTTACTTATCAGATTCTCCCACCCACTTTGCAGCTCTCCTCGCCCTTGTCCCCAGTCCTGGGAGATGACCCAACACCACCCTGCCTGCTGAACTCTCCTTCCTGGTTCCTCCCTCCCACCCCACACATACAAATGCTTTAGCACACCAAGCACCAAGGAGAGCTGACAGAACTGACCTGACATCATGCTTGCACTGCTGACAGGAGTGCTGCCACCCGGCATGTTGGACGAGCCCATCCGAGCCTGGTCTTTCACAATGGGATCTAGGAAGAGCACACTACCAGTGAGTGCTGTGTTGCCAGAGAGCTGCAGAGGCACACAGACTGCCTGTGGCCTCTGTGTTCAGCCAGTCCTGGCACCCTGTCTGGGTCAAATAACATCAACCATCATCCATGGAAATTACAGACATTTCCACCAACTCCAGTGGGAAGCAGTCAAGAAGATACCAAGGTCATGTGATATCAGGGAAAATCAGCTAAATTATGTGATTTGGGGTTCAGCAGGACAGTCTGACAGTAAAAGCTGAAGGATATTATGGCAAAGTTGATCTTTCTGTGCTAAGCAACTGTGTGATTGCAGAAAGCCAAACCCACAATATGGGTGTAGCAAGCACAAAGATCATCACTAATTAAAATCACATGTCATGTCTCTATATACATCTTACATCTCTGTGAGCTGTCAGGTGTGTCACTAGACCTTGTCTTCCATGAGATGATCACAACTTACTAACTCTTTATTTTCAGCTGCATGTAAATAAGGCTCTCACCTGAACAACAACCCCTTCCTGCCTCCCAGGTCTTCTGTGTCAGGGAATTCCAAACTTTGCTGAGCTCAGCACTATATGTATCTTAGCACTACGTGTATCTTTTTGTGGACACAAGTTAATGAACTGTTTGTCCAGCTCTCACATTCCAAGCTACTGGCTTCACTAATGCTCATACTTGCAAAACATTTCCCTGGGATTTTTCCAACAGGTCAACAGTCTGTTAATTACAGGGGTCCCTTCAGCAGCAGCTAAAAAACCCCAAAACCAAACCGCCTGAGCAAATATTGACATTATGCATTGTTGCAGCTGCTTCAAACCCCTAGATATCAATATCTGTGAAAAACAGCAACCATTTAAAAGCATTTACTAGTGAAGTAACATTTTTGCTTGCAAAATTAAAGACCTGAATATAGCAGTAGCTAAGCAATTTGGCAACAGAAGGAGTTAAAACATCTGTTTATCAACAAACCAGAATTCTTTGGGTTTATCCAAACACAGGAATCCATGCAGACCTGCAGAAAGCAACCCCAAATCACATGCTTTAGGTGACTTTCCTTGATATTACTTGCTGATTCATGGGCCTGACACAGGCACCCAACACTGATTCCTTGGCTGGTGGAGGTGGCACACAGAGACCAGCATCCTCATCTCCAGCACAATTATTTGCAGACCAGGCTTATCATTGTTGCTATTCTCAGTTCCCATCTGCACAAACCATGGGAACAGAGATTTCCAATGAGAGGCAGGACTCTCAGGACAGCAGCTGGTACTTACAGAAGTAGGGGTGTTCCATGGCTTCTCTTGCTGTGAGTCGTGACTGGTGATCATATCGCAGCAGCTTGTCTAAGAAATCCAGAGCTTCTGGACTCACCAGATGTTGGTTCTCACTGTGGACAAAGCGCTCCCATCGCTTACGGGAGTGTCTGCAGGAAAACAGACCCAAATCAGGCCAGGCAGGGGACGGTGATGCCAAACCTCACTTTCTTAAGGAGCAAGACCTGTGACAGATGTCCAGCCCTGAGGGAGGCAGCTGCTCTGTGCATTCCAGAGCATGAAGCAGTGTCACTGTGTCTCCACGCGGTGGCACAGCAGTCACAGCCCCAGCACAGCCACCTCAGTCACCACAGCCCCTGCATGGCCCTGCCACGACCCCTGACAGCAGCAGGACTAATGTTCAGAATGGATTACAGGCCTAAAATTGCAGGTTCTGCTCATCTCTTATGCACCCAACATGATTTCCTTTAATTTAAGTCCCACTATGAGGGGAAAAAAACATATAAATTCCATCTTCAGCAGCACCCGACTTTCTGCACTCTAATGCTGAAAAACACCGTTTTGTTTTTTTCCCCTCCAGACTGAAGAGAGCATTTGTCCTTCATGCTTTCTGCTCCAGTAGTTCCTTTATTGCCTGGATGACATTTAAAAATCTTTCCTCAGGTCCATTTCCATATAAAGGACTACAGGAAGCACTGGCAAAAGGGACCAAAGGCACAAAGTGTCAGTTCTCCAGAATCCTGGCTCTGATTTCTCCCACAAATTTTTGTTCATTTCAAGGTCTGTTGACAAAGCTGTAACTGTCTGGGTCTACCAAAGAGACTCCAGACCTCGGCTCACCTGCCCAAGATGTCATTGAAACGTGGATCCAGCTCAATGTTGTATTTGTCAATGTAGTCATACAGATCTTCTGTCCCCAGCACCTTGGCTATCCTCACCAGCTGGGAACAAACACAAAAACAAGTCACTGCTGTGAAGGTATGATAATACCAGAGCCTGCATGAAGATATAGCAGCACGTTCCCATGGGAGCTGGAACCTGATCCCAGCAGTATGAATCAGAAGCCATAGGGTCAGCCTGTGGTTCTGGCTTCCCGAGCCACACAATCCCAGGCATCAGGAATATGTCTCCACTCACAGCTGGACCTCAGCACCCCAAGGCAGCCAGGAGGGAGCCACAGATCCTAAAATCTCTAAAACCTGAGACCTTGCAACACTACCTCCCTTAGTAGCAAGAAAATATTCAAAACCAACAGAGGGGAAGGCAAGAATAACTGGTCAAAAAAGCAGGAACTCTGGATCTTGCATGTGAAAGGTGAAGCACCACCCCAGAGAGCTCCAGAATAAAGGTTTGAGAATAGAAGGTCCCTGTTCCAGAATATTTGCATGGCAGTCACATGCTGAGCATGTGATAAAGGTTTAAAAATAAAAATTTTGGCCTAAAGGCAACACATCAAAGATTTCAGAATCTGTATAAACCTGTACCAAATTCACAGTTTCTATACAGAGTGGGGGGAGACTGAGTACTGGCAGGGGCTTTCCAAATAACATAACCTCAGGAATAGTCAAACGACATACTGGAACACACCAGCCTTAATATAACTATTTCTACAGCTTTTCCCAGACACCTACTGAGGAGCTCTTAAGTACAAAGCTCTATAAATCTATTTCTATTTAATTGGTTACATAATCTTGCACACTTGAGAAAAGGAATGTGGCTTCAAACTGAGCTAAGAAGCCATTAGAGAAAGGCTTAAAAATTCTCTGGATGACTTGATAGAAGCCTAAGCAGGAAACCTTCATGGTGCTAAGAGAACAGACATTGTACATGACCAGCTCTCACCTGATCATAGTTGTCATGACCATGGAAAAATGGCTCCTTTCGGAATATCATACTAGCCAACATGCAACCCAAGCTCCACATATCCAGACTGTAATCATACATCTGTACAAAACCAGAAGGACAATTCAATTTCTAATGAATTAAGCAGAACAGACCTCCAAAACTAACAGGGTTCCCCCCGCCCCTGCGAAGGTGATATGAACACAGCCATGTCATGCTGGAAACAAATTGAACTCTCTTCGCATATCCTCATCCCTAAACCACTGTTCAGCTCTGTCTTCCAGTTACTCAAACTGGGATACAGCCATCAGTAGGACAGCAGGTATCCTAATTCCATCCCTGTCTGCCAGGATATTAAAGATCAGAGCTTTCTTCTATCTTCACTGCAGACTCCAATGTTACAAACCATTGAGAAATGTGTGTTGGGAAAGGAAGGACTGCAACAACCAACAAAAGGGGTTGACTCCCCAGGGTCCATGGGCAGGTGAGGATGTGCCTTTTTCTATAACCAGCATGGTCTGAAAGTCACCAGGAACACTGTGATTTCCATAATGCAAACTGCCATCAGATAAAGGGCTGCTTTAATAGCTTAATTTAGAAGTTCATGCAGTACTTGCTGTTCCCACAGGGGCTTTGTTTCATTCCTGTACCTTACTGCAAACACAGCCTTGCTAAAAAAATATTCAATGTTTGTATTCCAAGATCCATGATAGTTCTGCAGCTCTTCCTCAGGTCCTGAGACTACCCATTAGTTTATTTCATTCAATGGCTTTATGGCCACTGCTTTCTGCCATACATTTTGGAACAGACTGTCTTTAGCTTCAACTCTCTAGACATCTGAATTTTGGGTTTATTACCTTGAAATGGCACTGACTTTCCACATAAAAGTCAGTGAGAAGTCCTGGTAATTCTTACCTGATAATCTACAAGAAGTTCAGGTCCTTTGAAATATCTGGAAGCCACTCTGACATTGTACTCTTGGCCAGGGTGATAGAATTCAGCCAAACCCCAGTCTATTAGTCTAAGCTAAAAATGGTAGAAAACAAAGAAAAAAGGCTCAAGGGATGCTCCAGCTTTGCATTGGCTGAATGACACTGGTGAACTTAGTTTGAAGTTAATTTATAAGTCTTCCATTTTCAATTAATTTGATCAGAGTGTCTGGTTACATATTCTCCCCAAACCCGTATCACAAGCAGTCTAAATAAAATACCTCTCCTTACAACCCTGCCCGTGTTTTACATGTGACCAAGTAAAGCCTCAAAAAGCAGCTAAATATTCTCATTTTACATTTGTCCACACCATGAGAGCAGAGTCCCCCTCAAAGAGGTCTGCTAGTACCACTACACAGGAGTAGCCAAAAGGGATCCCAGTTTTCCAAGAGAAAAGCAGGACCCCTCCCTGCCCCCCAGCCTGCCCACACTACCTTTCTGTGCTCATGGTCAATCATGACGTTGTGAGGTTTGACATCTCTGTGCATGATTCCCATGCTATGGCAGTAATCTAGAGCCTGCAGGTGAAAGGAAACAGATCCTGGAGTCACAAGAATGTCTCAAGTTCAACCATATTCAAAAGTATTTCCACACATATCAAGTCCAACTAGATGGCAAGACTGTCCAGTGTTAGATCCTGGACTAGACTCACTGATCACAGAAAATGCTTCTAGAGCCCCCTCTCAAAGGGAGGTCTCAGCAACACAAGTGTCTTGACTTCACTTCATGTGCTTTGTCATAAAAATTGGAATTTCAAAGTCTCTAAGAGCATAGTTACTAGACACTAATGATCACACCAGCCCCTCTTCTCCAGACTCCTAAGGAGAAATTACTTAGTTCAGAAGAATGGATGAAGACGTTTGACTCACATTATGTCTGAGCACAAACTCAGCCAGTATCAGGTCACAGTTTTCTTTTTTCAGAGGCTACATGTACTCCTGATTTAGGATTTTAAGGTATCTCAAGGTAACAAAATGATGAAAAATAGATACTGACTTGATATTTTTCTGCCCAATTCTTCCATGGACGCTCTCTTTCCTTCCCTTAGTGATATGATGTCACTATCATCAGTGGCATGAGAACTATCTCTACAGGACTAGCTGAGAGCAAATACTAGAAATAAACCAACAAAACAGTGAAACACCAACTTACCTTCAAAATCTCATACATGTAGAATCGAATATCATAATCTGTTAATGTCTGGTATAATTGCTGTGGGATACAAACACATCATGTCAGTGTTCAACATCCAAAAAAGCCCTGTTCTGGGCTGCTGGCATTCTCCAGACCCATTTGAAGGTACAGTCCAAGTCTCCCAAGTTACTCTGATCCCACACCTGACTCTGATAAGTCTGTTCCTCTCCCTTTACAAATCCCATACACAGTTTACTTCCAGCTCTGCTCAGACAGCACATCCTGGCTCCAGTCACTATCTCTCTCTGGTTGTCCCCACCCAGCACAAGCATGATGCACGGCATTGCACAGCCTTTCTTCTTCTGAGGCAGGTCAGTATGAAAGGACAAAGAAACATTTAAATCCCCATTCCCAGGAGTATGGAAGGCCACAGAAACAGCTGTCCACATTTAAAGTGGTTCCAATAAATAGCTGTACACATAAAAGCCAAATGCCTCAAAAAGACACGCACAGATGGGCCAACAGATTGATTTGCTCCCAATGTTAAATACCTCTTGGAATCTGCATTCTCATCTTGTAACTTTTGTGGCAAAATGGTACTGATGGGCTAATTACAAACTTCTGTCCCAACTGCATTTACCTTTAAAAGCATTTCCTATGCTGGAAGGGAATGCCAATCCTATGTACTTTCCCTTCCCCAGAAAGACAGTATGAGTGGTTTTCAAACACAAAAAAAAGAGAAGTCACATCCCACACTGTACCTTAAAGTCTGTGTTGTTTACATGTTCAAAAACCAGCGCAGGTGTTCGAGACTGAAAGAGAAAAAAAAGCATTCATCCATGTTAAGTTAGGATAATGAATTAAATATTTTTTTCTACTAAAACTGCACAAAATCCCTGCCTTGGACATATTTATGATTCCCCTCAGAGAGAGCAGAGCCTAAGCCCACAGCCTCCAGCAGCACTGTTTGCAGAGAGAATTAACTTGTCTCAGCTCACTGGTATCTCTTGCTCACAGAGTGAGGGGCTGGAGGGACCTGTGGGGGAAGGGCCCTCCAAAAGAAGTTTATCAGATTAAGAGCTGATCTGATCAGTCAATTCAAAAGAAGGATTTAAGAGCAGGGGAAAACAAAAAGCCAGGTCAGAGCTGAAATCAAACAGAGCAACTTCACGCATAACCCCAGTGTAGCCCTTGAGTTTCTCCCTTACTCACCACAGGATCTTTTACTATATCTGCAAGGGTGATTATATTGGGACCGCCTCGCAAGTTCTCTAAGATCTTGATTTCACGCTTGATTTTCTTCTTTTTAACAGGCTGAAGAATAAAAACCCAAAGTGTAAGACAAAGCCCTGCAGTAAAGTGAGGCTAATAGCTCAACATCCAGATGACAACACCCCGGTGACTGCAGATCAGCAAAATATATTGGAACCTTTGCAATTTAACCTGAGTATGCATCACACCAGTAAGGGCTCAAATATCTGCTCTCTCCTTTCTAACCATACAACCCTGACAGCTACAGACAATAATTCCAAGTGAAGGAGAGGCTGGAAGATGGCATTTTTTTTAAAAGCTCTCTGAACATGATCTGATAGGCCAAGAGGAAATGGCCTCAAGTCATTCCAGGAAAAAATTTCTTCACAGAAAGGATTGTCAATCCCTGGAACAGGCTCCTCCAGTTGTGAGGACACCATCCTTGAACAGATTTAAAAGATGTAGATGTGGCACCTGGGGACATGAATGCTGGGGTGTTGGCTGGACTTGATGATCTTTGAGTGCTTTTCCAACCCGAACAGTTCTGTGATACTCCAAGACTTCTGAACTGGCATGTGGCAAATGTTTAACTATGAGAAGTCCATGGGCTATTGGAGGGTCACTAAATGAAGGCCATGGCCATGACAGCCTGCCAGGACACTGGCACTTAAGAGAAGCGAGAATTTTGTAGTCAGCTGCTGAAATGTTGCTTAGCTCCAAGTAAAAAGGTGTTGCACATCAGGGCTTCTTTAAGACAGAGCCTAATTCCTTACAGGCAGAGATCTGACTTAATAACCAAGTGCAGGGCTTATATCAGGAGGCTCAAACCGATGGCCTGTTTCACTGAGTGACACTCCAAAGCCAGGCTTTTAGGATTTCAGCTTCAGAACATCAAAAAGCCCTTTCTGGCCTCCTGATCACCTCAAGACAGATTTTATCTTTTGTCCAATCCCCAGCTCACCTTGAGAATTTTAACAACTACTTTTTCGTTATTTGTAATGTTGATGGCTTCAAATACTTCACTGTATTTGCCTCGGCCTAATTTTCGAACTAGCTGGTAGTCATCTTGATTTCTGTGGAGAGAAAAGGTTAGAGGGCTCAGTCATTTCCATCACAATTTATAAACTGCTCCTTAACACTCAATCACCCCCTCATTTCCCAGACAAAGGGGATTAACTAGTGCCTTATCTCTCCTGAACTGGGTGATTTAAGAACTAGGAGAGAAACAGGGAGCTTCTATTTGCTCAAGACAAATTCAAGCCAAAACTATGGACTGAAAGCCCAACTGTGTATTTCAGCATTAGCAAACTTGAACTATCCCTTATCTCTGTATTTGGAAGCTCCATTTTTCCTTGTATAATGCTGGTAAAATTCAGCAAAGCCAACAAGAGCAAAAATCTAAGTGCAAGGCTGTTTAAAAACAGTCTGGGCACAAAGCAGCACTTATGCTCAGACGACTGTGTACATTCCAGAAACTGGGAACTGCACAGCTGAAGGCAGAACTCTCTCTGGGCCCTCCATATCCCAGCAGGAACGCAGAGCTATGAAGTTGCCACCACTGCTGTCTGATTCTGGGACACTTTAGTCATGAGCTCAATTTAGACACCTCCTTCCTTCAAAGAGAAGCAGCCATGTCTTTTCCAGGCACTCGAAGAGAGCTGAGCAACAAGTCATAAAATAGCATGTAACTATTTAAGTCTGTGGAGTCTTTTCACTTATTCAAGTCAGCAGCAACTTCAGTTTGAAAGTCTTTTATTTCCTTTCAGCCCTGCACTCAGGACTGTTTGGATTGTTTCAGAAATAGATTTTCTTCCCTCTGAAAGGGGATGTTTCCCAACTACCTGGCAAAAATTCTTCAAGCTTTTAAGGAAGCTGCTATAAATGTTCCTCCACAACTGGACTATTTAAAAGTTTTATAAGAAACATTTTTCTGCAGAGGAGTTGTGATCCTTTTCCTTGCCATCTGCCAAGAAGCATGAAAAAGCCTCACACAGCACAGTTGCCTGAACTCCCCAAGTACCAGTACGCAGGATCCACAGGGATTGATCCCAGTGCAGGGACATCCAGGAGCAGTCCAGACTTACCCCCACTCAACAACGTGCGACTCATAGTCCCAGTACTCCCGGGGTCTGTGTGTGTTCACATCCGTGTAAACTCTGGCCCTGCTCGGCACGGGTCCCGACATATCAGACAGCTTGGCAGGCGGAAGTGAGATGTGAAATCAGAGGCGACCTGGTCTGCAGCGCTGACAGAGAGAAAGGCCTCAGACTCCTCCACCTGCAGACAGAACATAAACCAGAGGTTAAATTCTCAAGGTACTTGGAAAGTATTTAAGTTAATCATTAAAAGCCGCTGCAAAGGAGAGGCTGGAGCCTGCCCAGCCACAGGCCTGGGATCTCTTGAAAGCCATGTCTGCTCTCTCTCACACAGGACTGGCCCCTAGCAAACCAACCCCTGACCTGGTAACTTTCAGCACCTTGTTTCCAACTGCTGGTTGTAGGGGTAATTTTCCAAAAGGAAAGAATGCCATGTGCTCTGTATCTGCAGACAGATCCCCTTCTTTGGACTCCAGACTGAAAGCAACAGCCACAGGCTGCAATCTCACCTCCATCACAGTCTTGGGCCATCCAATGTACAAAAACAATTCTGCTCGGATGGGAAGCAGCTTTAGTCACAACTTCCTACAGTCAAAACACTAAATCTGACTGTCCAAAAGACAGCAGCAACTGTGTTGGATTATGATGCTTTATTCAAACATGAAAGAAATGCACTGCTGCAAGGGTCTGAAGATGTTCCTTTGCATTCTGCTTGCCTAAAGTACCCCCAATCCTTCCTCCTTCCAATGCGATTTTTGCAAAGCTTCTAGTAAGTTTTATCAGTATTGAGACTGGTCAAAACACTGAAAAAAAAAGCTACTGAATGTCAGAGACAAACACTGTATTTTTATCCTATATGTCTGAATAATTTATCATCCAGATCTGAATATTTAAGACAGCAGTAACTCACTACAGTTTTGTATTGATATTGTCCTACCTAAGATAAATGTGGTGCCTTTACATCTCTCAAATCTTTCACAAGGGGCAGTTAACACCTTTTTAGATGTTTAAATACAAGCATCCCCTTTTCAGCTTTCAAAATAACTTAGGAGAAAGGGAGCTGTATTGGGGCAGGGAAGGGCATTGTTTGGTGTGTAGCAGCACGTGGCAGGGCCATACAGCCCTGTGCATGTGCTCAAACAGTGGGCAACACTGTTATCTGAAATAATATACTTATTTGCTATGCCAATCTTATCCCTTCACAGAAAATGGGCAACTGCCAGACTGCAGAAGGAAGTAACAGCCCCATTAATCACACATTAATGAGAAAGACCTAGAAATCTGCTCGGAGCAGTTAGCTTAAGCTACTAGGACATGTCATACCAGAAGAAAACTCTAGAAGCAAAATCCTGCTCTACCGGCAGAGTCCTGCTGTTTATTTGAGGTCTGCAGCACTTCAGCTCCTGTGAGGACCCAAAAAGAACCAGTGGCTGTGAAGATGGTAGAGGACCTGGGGGACACAGGTCTGATGTCCTTCACCATGTCACACAACCTGACCAGCAGCTGGTCCTGCTTCCAGAGGCAGAGAAGTGCATGCAAGGGCTCTCTGACATGGACAAAGCCTCCTTAGGTGGGACAGAGCTCAGCACTGGGTTATTTTTTGACCTACTGACACACAAATGGTGTTGGTGGCAGCTTCAGGTAGACAAGGTTGCAGTAATCCAGTCTAAAGGTTAAACAGGGATACAGCAGTATCCCAAAATCCAGTATGGAAGGGTGACAAGGCCTTAAACCAATAAAAGAAGGATGGGGCACTTCAGCCGTGTGTCCAGCTAATGGAAGAATACGAAGCATTCCTCAAAATATAATAAGTCTATTCCTGGACAAAATGCTAGTCCTCTCACAAAATACAATTTCAGAAAATGAGGCACCAATCATCTAAGACCTCAAAGCATTTATGTGGCATGACTCAGACACTTAGAAATTAGATGTCCCCAGGCATTACTAGAGCATGCAAGTTTACTAGAACAGTTCAGTACAGTGAAATTTATTAGATTTTGAAGTTCAATCACTGTGTTTGTGTTTCTCCTCACTCCCTGTGCTTCTGGCAGGAGATACACTGGCCCATTTCCTCTGCCCAATACTCCTTGTGAAGGAATAAACTGAACTTATACATGTCTCAGATGACTTAGCAATTTTAATTTTTAAGCACAAGCCAGTATAAATAAAGCACACGTGACTGCTCCCCTCACCCACCCTAGCAAGATCAGTTTCAGCACAAAAAAAAGAAAAATCAATCACATTATCTAAAGATAGATCAAATTTCACAGTGGCTATTTTTTGTCACGTAGCTCTAGCCTAGCTCAAGCAGCACATTGTAACAGGCTGCTCAGAGAAGGGCTTTTTCAGGAAATCATCAACTGCAGCTTCTAAGAATGGCACACAATGTCTATTTACGAGGGTAGGTATTATTGTCTACTGTTCCTTACACAGGAAGGGGAGAGAGTCTGCACAGATAACTTCATTTTAAAGCAAACAGAGTTACAGACACACACAAACTTACCCTGAAAGCTGCTCACTCTCTGCTCAAAACTGCCAAGGAATTTGTATAGATTTTTGCCTTCAGTGCCCCTGGAGGGGGATTATTTTGCAGTGGATCCAAGCTCTTTGGCAGAAGGGAATGACACAAATAAGGACAGATAATGGGGACAGGTGTTGACATGCAAGTGTCAGTTGAGCCTGCAGTTTTAAAGCAGAAAAATCTACAGTATGAGCAGGAATCACACCTAGACAAGTCCCCTAAGCTTGTTATAAAAGATGACATATTTCTGCAGAATGCAAACAAAATGTTGTCATTTATTAATTCCTGCATTAATGACAGAATCATAGAATAATTTATATTGGGAGAACCTGCTCAACATCATCTAATCAAAGTAGATGCAGTGAGATCAGGGTCCAGTGTAGCCTTGAGCATCTCCAGAAACAACACTGAAATTTTAATTTCTCTGGTAGAGAAGTGTTTAACTAGGAAGCAACCATGAGCTTTTAGGCAATGTACCAGAGGTCACAAAGAGAGGAAGACAAAGCTCCCAACCACAGTCTGACATGCTGTTCTCTGCCAAGGCCTGCCTGTGCAAAGACACAGAGCAGGGCTTCTCATTCAGCCCCTCTGGTGACACCCTTGGACAGATATCTCCCAAAAGGGCTCACATGACAGCTACAGCAAAGGAACACCACGCCAAAGTTTCACTGTTGGCTTTCCCCACGCAGACCTGTCCTCAAGAATGCCGTTGGAGTATTAGCAAACTGATAATTAGCTGATTTCTTACACAGCAGCCTTATCAAGAGGAACCCTGCTCATCCCACACAAGAACAGAGCCAAACACAGCTCCTGTCCTGCTGACAGACTCCACAGGAGTGCCCAGAGCCCCAGCCCAGAGACAAACAACTGTGCTGCCACCATATAGGAATATTTTAATTGGAAGGCCAACTAATTCAAAAAGATCAGTTCTTAAAAGTTTGAATTCTTCTACCAGTAGCCTGAACAGCTTGGCAAGCTCAGACATTTTGTGCCTAAAGTTCAGTAAAATGGTAAAAAGCCTCTCAATGTTCTCTTTGACTCTGATTTTTAAAACACTTTAATCTAAACCAGTTACAAACCCCCTCATTTTTAAAAAGGGATGTTATCACCCTTACAATGCACTCCAGTTCTAAGGGCAACCATGCCCCCATAGAGAATTTCATATTTTGTGAAGGATCCATACTTCCAGCACCTACTCCAATTAGTGCAGGAATTTCCTACACCCTCTGTCCTTCCAGATGCATGCACTTAAGAGCAAGTAGCAACAAAACACAGCTAAGAAATCCATGCAGATTAGTTTCTGAGAAATACACCTACTTTGCCTCTAGTAAAATTTGCTCTTTTTTTTTTTAGTTCAGAATAACTGAGATACTGGAATGACTTTTTTTCTCCTTTTAAATGGAAATGTTCTTGGCACAGAACCTCTCTCAAGCAGTTACTCACTCAGAACTTAAAACCTATGAAGTTGCCCCAGTATGATGCAGCACTTGCACAGGCTCCCAGTGAGCTGACAGCCAAGAGCTTCCCAGAAGACTGGTGTCCCAAGGAACTCGCAAGTGCTATCCAAGTGATGACCTTTGTGGATAAGGTTTGGAGTATAAATAATGTACCCAAGAACACAAACACCGCTTGACACTGGCTTTCCTGTGGATTGCTGCTAACAGCATGCCTTGCTTTCAGTATATTGCCACGAAGATCCAAGTCCATCCACACAGAGTGAACCCAGAAAACCTAGTTCAACACCACATAGATCTGGTTATTCCCAATGACCCACCTGAACTCAGCTTCAGTGAGACCACAGCAGTCCCAAAGGAGTAAAACAGGCCCTGACCTGCAGCAAGCTGAACTCGAAGAGCCAAGAAAACATTTCTGCAGCTTTATGAATTCCAGACAAGCTGACCTTCCTCTTGAGGAGAAAGCAAGGTGGAGAGATCGGCCAAACAGGTCTAGAGACTTTCCTCTCACTTCTACTTTCCCCACGTAAGCTCATTACAGTGGTGACTGTGCCAGGCTAAGACTGTAAACAGGCTGAGACAGCAGCGGGTTTGTTGTGAGAGAAGAAAAGCTCTGTCAGTGGAGAAGAGCAGAATTACAGTGCAGAGTCTGGAATCGAAAGGTTATTCCCCTTCTTTTATCTACAACTGCAAGCAAGATGTTACCTTTCATAGCAGAAAGCTTGAACCCAGCCTCTAAAATCATGAGTGTAAAATGTGATTTGGTAGAGTGAGCAAGAATTATAATTATCAGATAAAATTGTTGATGATTTCCTTCACATAGCCCTGTAATCCTCCCAGGGAAGTGCACTTGCTCCTTCAGAGTTTGGAAAATATCTAATACTGGAGAAACACTGAAATTAAAAAATCAAGACATGCCTAAATATTACAGCACTACCTGCTGGCAGTCAACATCAATCAACACCCAGCTTCCTTTTAAAAGAAATAACAGTAATCAACTTTATTAAAAAATATGCTCTATCTCACAAAAGAAACCTGATTTGTGTGTTCTCATGATGCTGAAACTTCAGTAACACAAGTAGGGAACAAATGACCTCCAGAAGTCCCTTGCAACCTATATTTTTCTATGATTTTACAGCTAAAATAGAAACAAGCCTGGATTAACAAAATTGACATTTTATATCCTTTCCTGAAGATCATTTACCTACTAAAGGGACAACATCAACAGAAAAGTAGATTTTAAATTCTGAGTTAAAAAAAAGCTTAGGTTTGAAATCAAACTTTTCTCTGGGTATTGTTTCGGAACAGCACAGTCTGCTTTAACTGCATTTTCCACCAAAATTATTTTCCAGATTTCTTTTAAATAGCTAGTTGTGTCCAACTGTAGAGAAATAACAAATGACATGTAACGACCTCAACATTCCCTTAAAAAAGAAACATGAACTGTTGTGATTAATTCAAAACAAGACATAGCCAGTCTGTAGGGAAAGCAGTTGACAGGTTTAGTTATACTGGAAGAAACATCTTGGAATAATTCTGCACTAGAAACATCTTAAATTTAGATTGGCTCTTCCTACATCAGCTCCGCTGATTCCTCTCTGAATTCCTCACAATTCCTGCCAATGAAGAAGTCACCCTCTGTAATGAGGATCACAATCTATATGGAAGCCACAGGAATGGTTTTACTGTAACTCCATGTTTTATGATACTCTTCACAGTCTTGGGGAGAACTTCACTGTCCCACTTTCCCAACCCAGAAAGCAGTGTCTAACATGTCTGTCAGCCTCCAGGATGCCCTGGCAGTGACTCTGGTGCCCCCTGCTCTCCTGGCAGAAGGTCTGTCAAGCTTTGTCTTCCTTTTTGTTCAGATCTTTAACAGCTGATTTTTAGCAGAGCTCACATCAACCCTCTATGGGTCTCCAGCATCTCAGCCTGGCTGGACATCTGTCCTTTGCCAAACATCAGCGCTGGCAAGAGCACATGGACCTGGGGCAGAACACTGGGATCACCTCCAGCAGCAGTGACAGGAACGCTGCTCACTCCATCTCTAGGGGATTCTATGCAGAACAGACAATTTCCCAAAATCATGAACACTATTATTTTCAGAGCTAAGTTAGTCAACAGCACATGGAGCAAAGGGAAAGACCCCAAAACAGGGCACCAACATCAGCAAGACACCCAAGCCCCAGCCCCCGAGCGCAGGCTCTGCCTCTCTGCCATGCCTGCAGCTTCTCCTGCCACTGCTCCCAGCCCCCCATCAACCCAGCAGATATCCTCACTGCCAGTGCCAAGGGCTCCTGACACATCCCATAAAAATGGCTGCAATATAACCAGGCACTGCCAAACTAACGTGTCCATACACACACACCGAACAGAAATCAACGACAAAACTCTTCTGCTTGCACCTCTTCCCCAGACTGACAGCTCCGGCTGAGCAGGGAGTGCAGGAAAGGTGGGGGGATTTTCTTTGGAGGAATATCCCTTTAGGTCTGCCCTAAAGCCAAAGCAATACTTCAACAGGAAGCAGTTCCTTTTTCTTCCAAGAGCATTAACAAAACTAAATCTCCTACCTCTGGAGCTTTGGACAGTATTCCAGTTACTGAAACTACAGTTTCTGAGACCCCAGCAACACCAGGGAACTCTTCCTGGAGGCTCACAAAGGGGAGTGTTTCAGCAGCACTACAGGCTGACATCAGGTTCCACTGGCAGCATCCTCTGGAAAGTTCTACCTCCCTAATTGCTGCTAAGTGACACAGTTGTTTTCCTCATTAATTAGTAGGCACAGAGTACTGCCAGGACAATCATTCAGCTGATTTGACTCCTATGGTTCATGTACAGAGAGGGATTTAGGCAGAAGTCAGAAAACTGACCTGTACCAAACCTTCTGTAAAAGTTATAGAGTTTTAATTGATTTTATAATGCAATTCCTATAGGCAGGAACAATTACCAGAGCTAAAGGATAAACTAGAGGACACTGCCTGTAACTATTTCTTCAGGAAATCCCTGTGATCAGCTGTTGATGGAGCAGGCAATGCACCACAAACCATCTCCATCACACCCAGCATCGAGCAGGCTCAGCAAGAGACACCTGGTGCAAACCCCTGCCAGCAAGTGAAGTTCTGACATAATTCTCTAAAAATTTATCATTATTAACACAAGATGAAACTAGCTACCAGCATTCCAAGAATCAAATGGAAAAAAAACCCAACTACTAAACTCCAGCAATCAGCACTCTCCTCCACACCCTACAAGCCCCCAGTAAAGCCATTGTGCCAAAACTTGTAACTTAATTTGTAAGCTCAGTTGAAATTAATCTAGATGCTGCAGAGTGAGCAAAAAGCCCTCTCTTTCCTTCTGGAGTACAACCAAGCGTGGAAGAAAGGTTGGAATTCAATAGCACACTGGTAACAGATAGAGAAACTCTGTGACAAAGGCTGCGAGAGAAGGAACACTGCAGGAGCTCTTGCTTTTCTAGACTGGAAATTAATTTGTTGTGCGTGTCCACGCTCATCCATTTTCTGAACACTAAAAATAAAGACTTTCTGACAACTCGCACGCACATGTGCAAATATACTCTGAGAAAATGCCTTCTCCAAAGGCTTTGGTAACAACAGGGAGAGGCACCTTTTTGGCTCCCTGGACACACAAGAGGATTTGGGGCCACTTCTCCCCACCACAGGAAGACCTTTCCCACCCAGGGAAAGCAAGTTCTGGCATGTAATTCTGTATTAGCACGCTGGATTCTCCCTGCACTTGGCTTAATTAAAAGAGGACTAATTTAGCCTTTGGTTGTTCCAGAAGGTGCAAGGGCAAAACCTACTTCTCTGCAAAAACAGAGTGAGTAACTTCAATTTTCTAGGTCTGCTGTTAACACTCAAGACTATCCAATGGGAAACCTGCAGCCAAACTCTTGCCTTGCCTCAAAATTGTTTTCCATCTAGCACACATTTTGTTCACCACTCACATGAAATAAATTGCCATAATATGATGCAGCCATTACATAGGCAGAAGCTGAACAGCCTGCTTTAGAAACCACCTCCCTGTAAACGGTAATATTAATTAAAAAATAGAACTCAGTAAGGAGGACATAACCTAAATCTCAGAACTAAACTCGATGGAAAATTAAAATTACTGAAGCTGTAACCTTCCAAATGTGAGTCTGTGGTGGTACCAAGTCCACAAAGAACTCCAAGCTTCTCTTCTGCTCTTCAGCCTCCCAAAACAGTAGCATGAAATGGGTAATAGAATCATTTGTCCAGAACAGTGTGAACACAGGAGCAGGTGAGACTTGTGCCAGGCTCATGTTGCTGCCTCTCTACTGGACTCCCAACCAGAAAATATCCATGACCCACTGATCCCATGACCACATCAACAATCCCACTTCTCATCAATCTTTCCTACCAATATGTAAGTTTGGCACCTTGATGGCAAAAGAGGCCAAAAACCAGCTTGGAAAAACACTCTACATTCAGCAACAGCACTAACAGCTCAAAAAGCTGCAGCCTCCTCTTCCAAGCAGTTTTTTCAGGTTCAAAGGAGAACTCCCTTTCTCCAATTACATTCTGCAAATTCCAGGGAAGTCAGCTCTTGGAAGCCCCTGGAAGGAGATATCCAAGCTCAGAAAAATTATCCAAGAGCTATCTTGCAACAAATGTTTGTAGCCAGGCTGAGTCAAGGCAGTATCTCCTGAACTTAAAACTCTTCTTGTTTTTGTTTTCTTTCAAGACCCTTATGGGACAATAAGATCTAAGATGGCAACAATCTCATGCACAGAGTTTCTAAAACAGATATCTTAATGTAAGCAATTCCATATTGGAGGAACAGTGCAGGTGACAGGTCTGGTAACCCAGAAATAAATCCCTGCCTCTTCAGAAATGTGACACGAAATTAATCACACCACCACAATGTCACCCATTTGCTTCTCCTGTCTTCCTTTCCCTTATTCCTCAGAGGACATGAGGAAAGACAAAGAGAAAATTAGTTCTGTAAGGAGAAAATGGAGAAGAATTGAAATGGAAGTATAAGGACACCCACCATTTTATAAAATTGGGAAAAGTTGGGTACAGGTTCCTTTCATCAGAGCAGAAAGCTTCTTTCTCTACAGCTCCACGAATCTATATCCACATTTCAACATCCTATATACCCTGAGATTCCTACTTCCAACGCATTCCATGCTGATGAACCTAATCTGCATTACTTGAAAATGCCCCAAATATCAAACACTAAGTCTTTCCATGTCTCACCTTCAGGAAATGGTATTTTACCAAGTCAATCCCCACTCCCAGGTTTGCATCTTCATTCTCACATCTCACCAGCTTTTTTCAAGCAAACAAGTACCATTAACTACCCCTGCCCAAAACCTCAACAACCTTAATGTCATGCAACATTCCATGATCCAATTTCCTCCACACTTCCTAGAACCTACTGCCAATTTTACTGCCACTTTTCCACAGAGCCATATTTCCAACATCCAACAAGCCTCACTTTCCTTCAATCTGTGAACCCATGAGCCCTGCCAAACCCAGAAAACCTGTTCTGAACCTCTCACTGGGAAGTGTCTGCTTTCTCCTCCAACATCTACCTCTAACCACATTTGTCCACGCTCTGTGCCTCATCCCTTCACCCAGGCACATCACCCAGATCTTCAGCTCATGAATTTTTGCTTCTTTGCTGCAGCCAAAGCCAAGACTATGTTCCCTTCCTCAACCCTATTTCAAGTCCCCACAGGCAGGAGCTGACCAGCCAAGCTCTCTGGTGTGAGTGCAGGACATGTACACCCAACTCTACCACCACACACACAGTGAGAACAAGAATTCAGCAAATTTCACTGACAATAGAAATTATGTTACCAGCTATTGACATAAATCACTAGAGAAAGGTGAAATAATGGAAATTTCTCCCCATTGGCAAGATGAAAGGAAAGGATCACTGCCTACCACCAAAGATGGACATTTTTCATGCTCAGGGAAAGGTCTGGACCTTTACAATAAGCCCTTCCCTGCCTGGAGTCATCCAAAGAGAACAGGGATTCCAGCCACAAGGCACAGGCAGACCTTGTGAGTGCACAGCACTGCCTGTCCTGTACCTGGGATTGGACATCCCAATTCCAATTTTCATCTTCCAGTTACAGACACGGTGTGTGTCTCCACAGAGCCTGTGCTGTAGGAACTACAACATTACCCTAATCCTAGTTTTAGGGCTAATTAAGGAACTGATAAAGCTTCACACTTTCCCCAAATCTCACCTTGAGTCTTCCCAAGCTCGCTCTCTCCTCTCCTAGCAGAAACTTCACCCTTTTCTACACGACACCAAACCAGCAACCACAGGATGAGCAATTCCTCTGCCCCAGCTGATGATGCACCCCAAATCCACACTAGATTGACATCCAACACCCAGGCTGGCTGGCAGGATGGCACAAGCCCTAACTCTGAGCCTGAATAATTTGAGCAATTCTGTTTCAGAAAAGAGAGTGTGTTCAAAGAACAAAGAAATCACTCCCAGCCACAAGCAGAAAGGCTGAGTGTCCACTTGCTTTCCTCTGAACTGCTGCCACTGTGCCCAGTCCCCTCTGGCAGGGGCTCTTCCCAACCCATTTGTGGAGTGCACCCAGGACTGAGCTTCCATGAGGAGCCAGATGAGCACATGGCACAGCCCTCTCCAGGGACATGTGCCCACTTTCAAAGCCTGGCACCAAGGGTCAGTGCAAGAGCAGTTCCCCAAGGCCCCAGCCCAGGGGCAGGTTTGAGCAACACAAATCCCAAACCATCAGAGACCCCTCTCAGGGGTACCAGGGCTGGAAGTGACCCACAAAGAACATCAAGTCCAACTCCTGACCCTGCACAGGACACCCCAGCAATCCCACCCTTGCCTGAGAACCTTGTCCAAATGCTCTTTGAACTCTGTCAGGCTTGGGGCTGTTACCACTGCCCAGGGGAGCCCATTTCAGTCTCCATCCACCCTCCGGATGAAAAATCTCTTCCTAATATCCAACCTAAACCACCTGCACACAGCTCCACGTCATTCCCCCAGGTCCTGCAACTATCACCAGAGACCATGATCAGTGCCTGCCCCTCTGCTTCGCTTGAATATTCACAATCCAAACTTTATTGGTTTTACTCAAAGCCAGTAAGAAAGAATTAAGCGATATGACACACATGGGGTTCCATAATCTTATCTGACCCCTCTCTTACAAACCACATTTTACCAACAGCCACACTGCTCTCGGTCCCAGGGCACAATTAACTAAATTACAGCGGGGGGAAGACTGACCACCGCTGCTTCCACAGACTAGTGTGGAAAGCCGTGGGAACGACCTTCTCCTCCACCCAGAAAGGCCCAGAACGGAGTCCCTGCGCAGCCGGGGGTGGGAGCGAGCACTAACAGGCCTTTCCGAGCCCCTCCGCATCTCCCCGCTTCTCCGGGCAGGGCGGGGAAGAGGCAAGATCGAGCAATTTAGGTAAATAACACCTACACGGCCCGAACGTGCGAGCTGGGAGAGCTGGGGGAGGGGACGGCTCCCGCTCCGCGGGGCCCTGCCCTTCCTGCGCGGCCGAGGGCGGCCCCGCTCCGNCTGGCGCGGCCGCTACCGCCGCCGCCGCCGCCGCACACAGACAATATGGCGGAGGCACAAGGCTCGGCCGCCGCCGCAGGGACCAGAGCGAGGCGCGCCGGAAACGGAAACCGCGCGAGCCCCGCCACGCTCCGCGGGGGCGTGCGCAGGGAAGGGTGGAGCTCGCCGCGGGGGGCTATGGGAGGTGTAGTCCACGGTGGTGGCGGCGGTGTGCG
>VXAX01004085.1:16834-38569 GCA_013399835.1 Leptocoma aspasia | reverse complement strand
GAGGCGGGCGGGGTCGGGGCCGGCCCCCGCGGCGCCGGCGGGGGGCCCGACCGTGAGCGGTGGCCGCTTGGGCCCAGCCCCTCTGTGGGGCTGTGCCCTGGACCCGCCGCCAGGGGGCGACTGCGGCCTGCGGAGGTGCCCCGCTACCGGCGCTTCCCCCGGCCCTTCCATCGCCCCCGGTACCGATTCTTCCCCCGGTCTTTCCCACGGCCCTTCCACGGTTCTGCCCTGGCTCTTCCACAGCCCTGTCCCCGCCGTTCTTCAGCCCTTCTCTGGCCCTTCTATCAGCCTTTTCCCAGCTCTTCCACCGGCCCTGCCCCGGCCCTCCCAGACCCCGGGGCCGCCGCAGAGCGGTGTGGTCCCGCCCGGCGTGTGGGGTCTCGGGCGCTGTTCATGGAAGGCGCTTATCCCTCTGCTGAGCCGGCAGCCGGGCCAGCAACCAGGCCGAGCCTTGACCTAGTCCAGCACCACATGACCTTCTCTCCTTGCCTTTCACCTTTTTAGCCCAATTTCTTGCCGTGCAGCCCAGGACATCACTTTTTCCCCAAATGACTAGCCAGAGCGGATGGTCCACCGACCCATCTGGTGCAGGCTGAGCTGGGGGAGACCCCGAAGTGAGAGGAAAGGCATCCAGGTTCAGCCTGAGCACGAGCAGGAGCCTGGGCTCATGGCACTCAGACCAGGGCTAGCTGGGGACATGCAGCTCTGGGCTAGTCACCATCCTCCCACCATGTCCAGGTTCTGGCTTGAGCTGTGAGCCAGCCTGGAGGGGAGGGGGTTGCGCTGAGCTATGTCTGCACCCCTTTGACACCCCCCAGATCTCCCCATGCCCTTCAGAAGGGAGCCAGCCTGGCCCCCCCTCACCTCGACCTCACGGAAAGCTGAGCACGGCCAGGCTTCACCCCACTTCCCTCCCGGTGTGGGAGTCTCCCCCAGGGGAGGCCGCTGGCCCAAACCTCGCAGCCCCTCACCCCGGGTCACTCCCATTAGGTAAAGGAGCAGCTCGTCCTGGCGGGGGTATCTCCCTCTCGCGCTTTCCTTGTATTGTACGGGCCTGGGTCATCGAGGAAATCTTACAGGTCCTTCTGCTGCCGAGTGGTCACGGGGGAAGCCCGGCCCCCTTCCCCCCATTGTCAGCGGCCGGGCCGTATCCTCGCTCCAAGCCCCGGCCCCTAAAAATAGCTCTTTGTCAGGCGATTGTTCCGACACCTTCGCGGCGGCATTGACGTGGGCCGGAGCGGGAGAGCGGTGGGGTAGGTGGAGGGGAAGGGCTGGAGGTTCCCCCTGGGACCACTCTGAGGATTTGCCGCTGATAACAGCCGCTGTTGTGGGGAAATGGGCTCCCGGCGCGAGGCGCGGTGCCGAAGGCCTTCCCGTGGCTGCTGCCCGCTGGTCACCTCTCCCCCACCTGCCCCAGCCCTCCTGCCAGCCCCGCACCCCACGGCACCCTGCCTCTCCAAGTGGGGGAAGTGTCTTCCCAGGGCACAGGGGGGGACAGGGCCTTCCTGAGACCCCAGTTCAGATCCTGCAGGGTGGGGTCCAGCCCTGCCCCCCCAAACCAGCTCCCTGGGGTGTCCCTGCCCTGTTCACCCTATTGGGGACATGGCCGGCAGGGGCAGCCCTGGGGAGTGGGGCTGCTGGTGGGTGGGAAGGCCACATTTTGGAGGGTTTAAGGCCATCCCTGCAGCACTGTTCCCGCCCTGAGCATCTGTTGGGATTCCCTGCAGTGTGACATTTTCCCATCCCCTCTCCAAGCCCCATCTCCAACCATGGTGCCTGTTTGACTGAGTGTGGGCCCTGCTGTGGGATCCCACAGAGCCGGCACCACTTCAGGGCTTATGCTGGGAAAGGGGCTTTGCCATGGAGACATCCTGGGACAGCCCCTCTCTTGTCATCCCCTGACACCCACTGCCAGCTGAAGGTGACGACCCCCCTGGGCCCTCTTCTGCCCAGCCACCCCAGCTGCAGAAATAGGATTTTTTTTTCCCATGAAGAGGTTTGGATTAAAATAACCTCCTGGCCCAGATCCCTGTTTTCTGATGTGGCTGGAGATGTTAGCCCACAGTTCTGCTGGATATCCAAGCCTTGACCGTCCAGGCTGCTGTCTCCATGGTGGGGACATGCCTGTCCTCTGCCTGGCCTTCAGGGACGTATCCCTCTCCCAGCCATGCCCGGCCTCACTGACTTGGAGCTGCTGGCCCTGCTCACCTGCTGTCTACAGGCTGAGCCGAGCCCCCAGAGCCGCTGGCTGTGGGGCAGGGCGTGGGGCCAGCTCTGCTCTGATTACCCCCAGCGTTTTTTCCTTTTTCTTCCTTAATTTACTGAGGGCTAAATCCAAATATTACAACTTCCCCTCCGCGCCGCTGGTTACGCAGGCGGCCCCGGCCGGGCATTGTCTTATTGTTTGCAGAGGGAAGCTCCAGCGGGAGATTAACCTGGGGTTCACCCCGCGCCACGGCCTCACGCCCTGTCCCTGCTGCGGGGCCTGTGTCCCCAGGGACCGCAGCTGGCACGAGGTCCCAGCAGGGCGAACAGCTCTGAGGGGTCCGGTGCATGGAGGGGACATGGTGGGGTGGTGGCAATCCTGCAGCAGAGTCCATTAGGATATGTGGGACTTTGGGGCATTCTTGCTGTGCATCCCTTGTGATGGTGAGGATCTGGCAGGTGTCTTGGGGGTCTCAGGCAGATCCTTTGCCCATTTTCTTCCCCAGGGACGCTGGCAGGATGCTGGAGGGTCAGTACAGTCTGGGTCTGCTGGCATGGGGANATCCCTCCCTGATCCTTCTCTCCACCGTGCCCTGAGCAGCAGAGCTGTGTTACCCTGGCTGCACTCAGTGCCATCTAGACCTTGGGGGCCCCTCCCCAGTCCTTCACCTCCAGGTCCAACAGTGACCTGTGACACTCAGTTGATGGCTGTCACTGTCACAGAGGGGATTCCCCAGGCAACAAGCAACTGAGCTTTGCTCCAGGATACACTGGGGTCTTTATCATGAGCCTCCACTCTGGGGGAAGCCCAGGGTGGGTCAGGCAGCACCCAAAGATATTGCCAAAGGACAAGGAATGAGTAGGGCTGGATCCTGGGCCCAAAATCTGTCTTTGTGTCCTCTATCCCTGTCTAGCTCCTCTTGCTCTGCTGACTCAGACTCAGACGTGGTTTGACTCCACAGCCCCATCCTGGGGGTGGTGTGTTGGGAAAGCAGCGCTGCCCACGGACACAGGCTCTGCCTGACCCCTCTGCTCTCTGTCCTCCCACACCCCATGGCCAGACAGACCCTCCTGTGTCCCTGCATGGCCATCCGGCAGCCCTGGTGCACAGCAGTACCAGGGGCTATCAGGTCCTGGCCCCCCGTCACTGGGGGTGAGCCCCAGCCTGACCCCTGCCCACGGCTCCAGCAGCTCCTGCCTGGCCAGGCCCAGCCTTATCCATCCCATCAGCAAGGCAGCTCCCGGCACCCGTGGGTGCAGCCCTGCTGCATTCCAGCCTGGCTGGCCAGCCTGTGGGGAGGCTGAAATATTTGGGAGGGGAATGGAGAAGGGAAAGGGGAAAAAAAAATAATAAAAATCTATAAAAAGAAAGTTTAAAAACACAAGTTAAAAAAAAACTACCAGGCGCGGAGTGCAGCTGCGGTTCTGGTTCCAGTTCCCAGGTGATGTCAGGCCTGGAGCCTCTCCAGCCCTGGCCCCTCAGAGACGGTCTTTGTGGGTTCAGCACTGAGTGTTTTTCCTTCCTGAGACTCGGGGACACCTTCCTGTCTCAGAGAAAGCGGCCAAGAGCCTTTCCAAGGGTGTCTGCACGCAGGAAGGGGAGAGGATGGGAGGGGAGCGTGGCTGAGCTCAGTGCAGGGCTGCGGCTGCCGGGGAGCCGGCGGTGGCCGTGAGCGATCAGTGGCCACAACACTCACCCCACATGGGGCAAAGGGGCACCCGGCTCCCACCAGCCCGGCAGCTCTGAGTCACCATTTCCCTCTCATGGTACTGGGAGGGGCTGGAATCTACTGGGACCTACAGCCTTGTCACTGGGACATACTGGGACCCATGGCCCCAGTGCTGGGACATGCTGGGATCCATAGCCTCAGCAGTGGGATGTGCTGGAATCCACAACCCCAGCCCTGCATGTTACTGGGTGCCCAACTTCTGCACTAAGACATGTTGGGACCCAGGGCTGTTACACTGGAGGTCATTGTGCCATCCTTGGCACTGGGGTGTGCTGACATCCATGGCCCTAGCACTGGGACATGCTGGATCCCACAGCCTCAGCACTGGGACGTGGGTGCACAGCTCCTGTGCAGGGATTCACTGGGGTCATGGTCTTCATATAGGAGCTCGTTGAGGCTCCAGTTGCTGGCACTGGGACATCCTGGGACACTAGTGCTCAGCCCTGGGACATATTGGGACCTATACACTCAGTGCTGGGACCTGCTGTGCCCCCAGCACTGGGACCACCAGCCCTTGCTGACCCCCTGGGGAGCTGTAGAGCAGCTACTTCACGAGGACGGTCCCCTTTTATGTCTGGGTCAGGTTGTTTGCAGAGCACAGCATCCCCCACGGCCCCTGCCCCCCGATAAACCTGGGGGCAGGGATTCTGTGTCCTGGGCTGTTTGGAGAATCTCATGGCTGTTTATTGGGGTCTGGGACACATTAGCCACGCTAAGAACAAACCTCTCCCACCCACCCCGGTCCCTGCTTGGGACCAGCTCTCACAGCTGCACCGCACTGTCAGCTCCATAAATCAAACCCGGGGGAGGGAGCCTGGGGCAGGCTCACCTCGGTGAGCAGGGGGCCAAGAGGTGCCGTGGGCTCCCAACAGAGCCCCTGCCCGGGGCAGGCTCCAGCGGGACCCCCAGTGTGCTCCCCCTGCTCCATGTTGGCTCCAGGACTCTAGGGAGATGGGGCAGCTCCAGTTCTTCAGCCCTTGGGGGGAGCTCCCAGCTGCCCCATCCACAGCTGCCTCTGCTCCGTGGGACACGCCGGCCCCTGGGAGCCGCCAGCCCCGGCACAGCACCATTCCCAGGCTCAGCTATCTGCACCGCCCAGCCAGTCCAGCCCCCTCAAGCAGAATCCCATGTGGGGATCTGGCCTGGGAACCCCCCATGTCCCCACCTGACCCCGTGCTGGTGCTGCTGCCTGCAGCCCCACCATGCAGGGCTCTGCATGGTCATCGTGGTGGCAGTGGCAGTCACAGTGGGGACAGTCATCGTGCTGATGGCATAGTATTGGTGGCAGTGGTGGTGATGGTGGCAGTTGCAGTGGCAGTGACATCGTGCCAGTCATGATGTACCAGGTGGAGGGCAAGGCACAAAAGCAGTTACACCAACCCCGACCCACCACCTGGGCACCCATGGCTGCAGAACAAGGCTGCCGTCCCCATCCCATGGCATGGCACTGACCTCCTTGGGACTTCTGCAGCCTTTGTCGGGCTAAAGCTGTCAAGGGGACAGCTGTCGGGCTAAAGGGCCTGGGGACATAAGGACAGCTCACTCAGGGGTCTTACCCCATGTGAATCCCACTGTGGCACAGGAGTGGCACTGTGGGCAGGGCTGGGATGGTCACACTGGTTCCAGCGGCACAGAGCAGCAGTGCAGGGCTGGGGGTCCAGGGCCATCTCGGGGACCCCCACCTCATCCCACACTGGGGTGACAGGCAGGCACTGGCCCATCAGAAAAATAAGGTTTTATTTTCCAAGCGGCTGCACGTGCACAACCAGCATCCCCAGGGCCACGACACTGTCCCCCGGAGCGTCTCGACGCCGGCCGCACACAGGCCCCTTCCAGTCCAGCCCCGGGGCGCGGGCACCCCCCTCCCTGGCCCTGCCGTGCGTGGGCAGCCTCGGCCACGGGAGCGTCCTCCCGCCCCACTGCCGGCTCCAGGGCCAGTGTCGGTGTGGTGCCAGCCTGGGCTCGGCCACTGCCACCTCGGGTGAGCAGCTCCCTCCCTCCCCGCTGCGGTCTCTGGGCTGGCGTGTGCGGGCTCTGTCTGCCTCTGCCGCTGTCTCAGGTGGGTGCTGCCGGACCCCGGCTCATCTCCGTGACACTCGCAGGGGTGTGACCCCTCGCACCTTCAGGCAGTTGCCCCCGAGGTCCCTCCGACTGCCCTGCAGAGAGAGGAGGGAGAGCTGCAGGTACCATGGGGTGTCTGGGTGGAGGCACCCCGGTCCTGCCCACTGTCCACCACACTGACTCCTCCATGGGGACCCACTGTGAGATGGCCAATGGCTCAGTCCTGGGGTGGCTCTGTGCTGCCTGGAGTGGACAGACAGACAGATGGGGCTATGCCTGACAAGTGGTTGAGTGGGTGGCTGGGAGGTGGGTGCTGTGGTGGACTCCTCCAAGGTGGGTCCTCCTTGGCCTTGTCACCCTGCAGGACACAGCCCCCATGACTGCTCAGCACCACAGGGCTCAGACCTGTGGCAAGGGCCAGTAGCACCCCAGGACAGACACATGGCCCCAAACAGATCCACAGCCCTGGAGAGACAGACAGAGTCCAAACTGGGATGGGGAGACTCAGCCCTACCTCACAGTTTATGAGAACAACATCAGCCCAGTACTGCCCAGTATAACCCAACACAGACCAGCATGGTCCAGATTTAGCCCAGAACATTCCAGTATAACTCAGTATGGATCAGCAGAGCCCAACAGAGCCCAGTTCCAACCCAGACTACTTCCAGCCTTGCACAGCCCAGCATGGCCCAGTACAGCCCATTTCCAGTGCAGTACAGCCCATTTCCAGCCCTGCCCATTTCCAGCCCTGTACAGCCCCTTTCCAGCCCAGCCTGAGGGCTGGGATGCACAGAGTCAGATCCCAACCCAGCTCCCCCCATTGCCCTCCAGCAGGAGTTTCTCAGCCCCAGTGCCTCCACAGGATCCCCTGGGGGATCCAGCTCTGTGCCAGACCCCTGGCTCCAGCCCCAGGAAGCAAGCCAGAGGATCCCAGCTCTGCCAGGGACCAGGGCTGGAGGGGCTGCTGAGGAGGATGGCAGGAGCAGGGGAGCAATTAAAAATGGAGCAGCAAAACATGAAAAAGCTCTGAGGGCTGGAGTGTTACCCATGGCTGTACTGCTTGGGGTCACACATGGGACATCTTGAGGGTCTGTGGGAACAGTGGCAAGTACAGCAGCCCCTGCTCACAGCCCTACCAAGGGATGTCCAAGAGGTTGGGCAGCCTCCAGCCCCTCACCCTGCACCCCATTGCACAGCTGTTCTGGGTCAAGCGCACCCAGGACCCTGGCATGGGCAGCAGGGTGGGCTCACCACAGGAAAGGTGTCCCTTGAGCTGCAGGGTGCTGGAGGGGATCAGCTGGGTGGGCAGGGCAGGGGTGCTCAGCCATGGCCCAACTCAGCTGTGCGGGAGCTGTGCCGGTGCTGCCAGCAGACCCTGCCTGGGAACACTGGATGGAGAACTCTGGCCCCCCTCGGGGGGTGTCTGCTGGGCTCTTCCTGTCCTCATCACATCAGAGAGCTGCAGGAGTAGCACTGCTGCAGTGCTGGTGGGCTGGCAGGGTTGGGTATGGAGATGGGGATGAGGACAGGGATGGGGATGGAGAAGAGGTCAGCCAGCGAACTCAAAGTTCCCCCTGGGACAACCAAAGCCGCCAGCTCCGGGGTGACTGTTTAACCCCTGAGACCTCCCAGCCCGGATGGACGTGGGGGAGCAGCCCAGCCCTCTGACGTGAGCAGGAGCTGTAGGCGTGTGGCTACAAGCAGGATTTGGCCAGGAGCAGCCAAAACCTCCAGTGGGAGCTGGAGCCAGAAGCTGTGGTTCTCACTGAGCCATGCCAAGTCTCCTGCCCCGCTTAGCCCAGGCAGGGTCTGCTGTCCCCAATCCCGTGGGGACATGCTGAGCCTCCTGCCCCACTCAGGCCAGGAGGGGTAGGAAGAACCTTAACCCATCCCAGAACCCCGCTCACCCCTTTCCGCTGGTTGCTGAGGCAGAAGGTGCAGATGCTGCGGGGCTGTTTGCTGTCCAGGTCGCCCTTGGCGCCATAGATGGCACTGAAACAGGGCTGCCCGTCCTCGCAGCCCTCGCCCAGCAGCAGCACGTTGGCCAGGTGGGAGATGTAGCTGGAGGCCAGGCGGAGGGTCTCGATCTTGGACAGCTTCCGATCCACCGGCTCGGTGGGGATGAGGGTCCGCAGGGCGGTGAAGGCCGTGTTGACGCTCTGGGTCCGGTCCCGCTCCCGTGCGTTCGCCGCCTGCCTCTGCTTCACCATCACCATCGGCCCCGGCTTCCGCGGCAGCTTGCGGCGAGCCTCGGCGCCCTCGCAGCAGCCGAACGACTGGTCCGACGTGTCGCTCTCGCTCCGGTTCTCCTCGTCCTCCGAGAGCATGCTGAGGTCGGGGTAGAGCACGCGGGCGGCCACAGGGCGCAGCATGGTGAAGGCCATGGTGGGGTGCCCGCCCGCACCCCCGGCCCTGCTGGGGGGACCCCCCGGGCTGCGGGGAGCCTTCCCCCGCCGGCACAGCTGCGACGGCGGCTCCGGACGCCTTCCCGCTGCTGCTCCGCTGCGGCAGCTGAGCAGGGCTGGGACGACTGTCTGCAGGGGGAATCGGGATTTATACGGCCGGGGAGGGGCTGGCTCCGGAGCCCACCCCCAGCCGGCCCCCCGAGCTCCGGCCAGCGGCCAGCGGCCAGCGTCCTCACCCCAGCCCTGAGAGCCAGGGCTGGCTCTGGCCGCTGGCCGGGCCCTACTCCAGCAGGCTGGCCTGGCTGCGGGCACCTTGACCCCAGGTCATGCCCACGGTGGTAACTGAACCGTGGCAGTGCCAGGGCCACTGTTCGACAAGTGCACCCTGTGCCATGGCCTCTGGCACCTGCAGAGCAATGTCACACAGCCCACAGGCAGCGCGTCCCCAGCCCCTGCCTGGCTGTCCCTTGCCAGCCCTGGGTCCTGCACAGAGTGGCATGAGATGAACCTGAGACACGGGAGCTGGGATGGGGAAGGCAACCAGGAATGGGTGGCACTGGTGCGGTGCCTGGGGTGTTTATCAGAGGGATGCCAGTGGGGGACATGCTGCTGCCCACACCCTGCCATGCCCCACTGGGACAGGGTCTGTGCCCAGGAAGATGCCCGGGGCAGGCAGGGAGCAGCAAGGGCAGGCAGCCCTGCAGGGATACACTCCTTGCTCCTCTGTTCCCAGTGCCTGGCACCGTGCCTGCCCACCATGGGAGGGGACAGGGGGACATGGAGAGGCACGGGCAGCACTGCCGGCAGCACTGCCAGGAGCATTTCCTCCCGCCCAGGAGGAAGGTGTGTGCCGGCAGTGGAAACACGGAGTCTTTTCCTGAGAAGGGAGAGATGAGCTGGCAGCAGCAGGAATCACCGGTGTCCTGGGAAGGGCTGGGGGTGCTCCCCAGCCTAACCGTTGCTCCTTGTCATTCCTTGGCACTCAATACCACAGACTACTGCTCCTCCTCACCAGAGAGGCAGGTCCCACTCTGCCTGCAACCCCCCAGCCCAGAGCCCAGTGCTCCCAGGAGCAGGCAGGGGGGTAGCCAGCTGACCCAAGGAGGCAGGAGGCTTCCTGCCTGCTTTCCTCTGCTTCCTCCTCCTCCATGATGCTCCAGGCATGATGCAGGTCAAGCAGCAGAAGCATGTGGAGGGCAGGACCTGGCTCCTGGCGGACACCCCAGGGCTGCTGGGGATCTGGCTGGGAGACTTGGCAGTGCCAGCTGCAGTCCCCACTGTCCAGCAGCTCCACAGCCAGAGAGGGATGCTGGGGGAAATCTTGGAGGCTTGCCAGGGCTGAGACAGTGGCCATGGAGTGCAGCCAGCATATCACAAACACCCCAGTGAGGTGGTCAGTGGGGTGCCCTGGGGGCCGTGGAATGGGGTGGCATCATGTTCCTCAATGCCCCATGGGCCAAAAGCCTGTGGTTGCAGGACTGCAGCTTGTGCTATGGCTCCTGGGGTCTGGGTCCCCCCATGGGCTCTCCGAGTGCTTCCAGGGCTTGTGGCTGCTGGATCATGACAGGGGCAGCTGTGCTGCCTGGCACAGGCACTACTTCACTGCCTCCCATCCTGCTGGCTGTGAGCAAACGGCCCCTCTGCCCCCCACAGGGCACAGGCAGCCCCCGGCTGGCGGGACCCCCTGCCCTGTTTTCCTTCACCATTTGTCTGCCTGTGCAGAGCCTGTAAATCACACGGTGGGGGGCAGAGAGATGGGCTGGGGGCTGGTGGTCCTGCTGGGCCTGGGGACATGTAGGGCTGAGCAAGAGGACAGGGATCCTCCTGAGGATGAGGATGGGCAGGGGTCTGCACTGTGTCCACACTGGCAACTCTTACCATGCATCACTCCCCATGAGGGACCCTAATCTTCTTCTGTAGCATTTGCCCAGGTGCAGACCCCCACAAAAAGGCACATGCAGGCAGTGCCAGGGGCAAAGCTGGGGATGGGCAGGACCTTGGCATGACAGGCAGGCCCTTGGCATGACAGGCAGGGAGCAGGCAGGGAACAGGCAGGGAAAAGGCAGGTGCCTGTACAGAGAGGGGAACCCTCACTCTGCCCCCCTCTCACCCCAGAGTCTTGTTGAGCCATGGCTGGGGGTCCACAGCAGTCCCTGGCCCTGACAGGTGGTAAGATGGATGGCAGGGGCTGTGTACTCAGCTGCAGGTCCCACACATGGCCACCAGCTGACAGAGACAGGCTGGGGGGGTCACCCAGTCCCCACACCCAGCCGAACTGCCCCATGGGGCAGTTTTTTTGTGCTTTTTTGGGGGGCATGGCCATGTGTAGGGTGCTGGTGGCCTGTGGGGTCTGGAACATGGCAGGGCACAGGCCGGGAAGGAGGAGCAGACAGGAGATGGCTCAATGTGGGGTGGGGACAGCACATGTGTGTGCACACATGAGTGTGTATGTGGGTGTGCAGCTGCACACATCTGTACATCCAAGCATGCCTGGATGTGTATATCTGTGTGTGTGCACAGGGATATATGTGAGTATGAGGCTGTGTGCACGTGTTTATGCAGTTGAACGTGGATGTGGCTGTGTGCCTGTGGGTGCCATATAAACCCTGAGTGCCATCACCTCCTGCTGCAGTGCCATCCCCATGTTGGCACAGACGTGTGTATGTGTGACCACCACCTTGCCAGATGCTGCACACAGAAGGATGGATGGACAGGAGCTGTCACCCCTGACTGGGAGAGCAGCAGGAGCCATGGGAAGCAGGGAACACTGCCAGCTCCCTGCCTGTCCAGCTGCCTGCGGATGCTGTGGCTGTGGGGCAGGAGGACGCGTGGCAGCAGCCGGGTTTTCCTGTGCTGCCTGGCAGGCATCTGGTACAGGATGTGAGCCCCTGTGCCTGGGCCCCCCCAGCTCCCCCAGCACTGTGGCCTGGGCACTGCGAGGTGCAGTTGAGGCTGTGGCATCACAAACCTTCTGCCAGCTTGAGTGGGTGCCAGGACATGGTGCGGTTTGGCATCACAGCTCTCCCAGCTGATCCAGCCAACTAACTGACCCTTGGGCAGAGGGCAGCACCAGGCAGTGGCTCAGGCATTCACGGGACCCGGCATGGGACATACCGCATGGAGGGGACATGGCCTGAGCATGGGGTTGCAGCCCTGACCCAGGTCCAACCAGGCATCCCCTGCCTGGCGGGCATTGTGGGGTCAGGGTGCTGGGCACCCTGAGGGCTGGGTCCTGCCTCTGCTGCCAGGGAAATGCCCCCTGCCCCCCACACCAGGGAGTGTTTATCTTCGAGGTGATACTTAAGTGTAAGAAAATAAACAGGGAGCAGATGGGGCAGGGGCCAGGGCTGCCCCCAGCCCTGCGGGAACGCTCCAGCCCTGCTGGGAAAACACCACGGCCAGCGAGGCAAATGGATTCCAGACCCGCAGCAGTGCTGGAACATGTGGCCACCAGCACACTGGGCTTGACCCTGTTGAGCCCTGGTGAAGCAGTGCTGGACTGATCCATTCAACCCCACCCCACCTTATCCCATCCCACTGTATCACATCCATCCCATTCCATCCCACCCTGTCCTATCATATCCCATCCTATCCCATCACAATCCATCCACGCCATCCCACCTCATCCCATCCCACTGAGTGCCCCAAGTCCACAGCCCTGGACCAGACCTTGGCACTGGGGGATGTCCAGGACTGGCCCCTTTGCCTGTGGCTCCCCAATTTCAGGGTGATCAGGCCAGTGAGGCCACAGGCCTGGGAGCTGCCCCATCCCAAATGCACAGTCCTGTCCAGCTGGGCACACACAGCCTCTGAGTCCAGCTGAGCCCAGTGAGGCAGGGGTCTCATCCCAGGGGAGTCTATCCCTGCTCCCCAGCACTGGGAGACCAGAGATGGCAAATCTGGGAGCCCCTGGAGCCCCCTGGGTGGGGAGGAGCAGTGAGTACCATGGGGACTGGGCATTGTGAAACATTTGGGGGAACACGAGAGTTTCCCCATTTTCCTGGCTTAGGGCTGTATCAGGGTGACCTGCTGGATCCCCAGGCAGTGTGAGAAGCACCAGCCCCCCCTGCCCCCCAGGCTGTACCTGAGGGCTGGGGCTGCTGGTCTGGAAGGCATTACACGCCTGTCGCGCAGGGAAGTCTGTCCTAGTTCCGGAGCTGGGACCCCCCCCCCACCCGGCCCGGGCTGGGGGGAGCCCACAAAGCGCCTTTGTTCCTGCCCTGGAACGAATGGATTGGAGGCAGCCGGATCGGCTGTCAGCCGGCGACACCAGAGACCCTGCGGGTCAGGCAGAGGGAAGGGGGACAGGTGGAGGACGGATAGATGGAGGCAATGCAGGGCTCTGGAGAGACCCATGCCTGTGCCAGCCAGGGGATTGTGGCACCAGCAGCTCCAGCTGGGGACCAGCTCCCACTGCCCACACAATGCCATCCCCACAGATGCACCGGTCAGCCCCGGAGATGCTCACACAGCACCTTGGACACAGCTCCGGGTCCTGGCTCTCAGCTGGTGCCAGGGAGCGCTGGGAGTGACATCAGGACACCCAGGGACTGGCACAGACCTTTGGCACGGTTTGCAGGGGATGGTGAGCTGGAAAAGCAGATCTTGCAGCAGGCTTCCCAGGTGGAAGAAGCCTCCATGGCTTGCAGGTAAAGGAGTTGCAGGATCTGGGCAGCTTCAGTTCATTTCCACTTCGTGGAATTCCCAGTTCTGCTGAGCTGCCTCTTATCCAAGGGATGAGGGGCACAAACACGGGAGAGTGCAGCAAACAGAGTTCATGTGAGATGCCCAGCAGTGGGGGCACACAGGATATGGGCAGACGTCAGTCCCTGCCATGGGACACCCGTTTGGGGGCACTCTGGAAATGTCCACATTGCCACAGGAGCTGCCGCAGGAGCTGCTACCTCCTCCCTCCACCCCCCGCTCTCTAACAAGAGGAAACTTTTTAGCACGCCACAATTCTTAGGAGAAATTTATGGCCCATCAGGGAGCCGCGAGCCAGGGCTGCTCTCTGTGAGTGCTTGCAGGGCTTCCTCCCAGCACACAGCTGCTTTCATGCGGCACATGCAGCTCAGCCACGCCGGAGTCTCCCTCCGGTCCCTTCCCCTCATCCAGCACCCCCAGCCCACCCTGCTCTTTTCCTCCCAGCGGATCCTGCGGGAACGTGGAGGCAGCGGTAAATTGTGCCCTGTACGATGCCGGCACTGCCATGTAAACGACCCGGCCGTGCCCTCCTCTCCCAGCCCGTTGCTGCCCTAGGGGAACAGGATCCCTTCAAGGAGGAGCATGGCTGATGGGGCAGAAGTGTCCGGCCGCAGTTCCAGTCCCAGTCCTTCTGCTGACTCACGGAGTGGGGAGTGAGTCAGTGGCCTTTCCCCTCCCTGGATGGAGGCTCTCGACTTAGAGGGATGCTGGGATGCCCAGGGGATGCTCGAGGCATTTTTTCCAGGCTGCACGTGGGGTGACTACATGGTGCTTGCACAAATGACAGCATGGCAGGACCACATGCGCCCCCACAGCTGGGCCAGAGCTGACCCTCAATTCAGCTCCATGGCAGGGCGAGCTGGCAGAACATTGTCCTGTCACAGCATCCATCCACCAGCACAGCATGCATTCCCTCGCAGAACATCCATCCCCTTGCAAAGCATCTGTCCTTGTTCTGTGTGCCAACAACCACTGCTCTTGCTGGTGCCAGGCCACCATGCTGTGCCATGTTGGACCGCTGTATCCCTGCTCCCAACCTCAGCACCCTCTAGCACCACGCCAAGGAGCTGCAGGGGTTTTGATCATCTTTATTCCAGGTGCAGCAGCAGGTGTCCCCACCACAGGATTTTGGAAATGTCCCCCACGGAGACCGGGGACACTGGTGAGCCTGGACTTGCTGAAGGAGGGTTGGGGACTGGCCATGTCAGGTCAGCTGTGTCTCTTCCATGTGTCCTGATTCTGTTGTGTCCCAGTTCGTCTGTACCCCTTCCCGGTTCAGCTGTGCCCCGAATGAGCTGTGACTTGTCCCAGTTCCAGTGTCCTCCGGTTCAGACATTCCCGCTTGAGCCATGCTCCGGTTAAGCCCGTTCCATCCCGGTTCAGCTATTCCCGGTTGAGCCGTGCCCCGGTTTAGCCTGTTCCATCACGGTTCAGCTATTCCCGATTGCGCCGTGCCCCCGTTCATCCCATCCCAACCGGTTTATCCCGTCCCGGTTCATCCCGCCCCGCTTCATCCCGTCCCGGTTCATCCCGCCCCACTTCATCCCGTCCCGTCCCGTCCCGGTTCATCCCGTCCCGTCCCGGTTCATCCCGTCCCTGTTCATCCCGTCCCGGTTCATCCCGTCCCGTCCCGGTTCATCCCGTCCCGTCCCTGTGCGCGCGGTCGCTCCGGGCGGCGCAGCGCGGCACAATAGCGCCACCTGCCGGCCCCGCCGGGCGCCTCCCGGTACCGCTGAGAGATTGACCCACCCCGGCTGCCGGAACCCCGGGGACCCTTCAAGTCTGGGGGACCCTGACTCCTCCCGGCTGGGGGGACCCTGGGGACTCCCCAGAGCTGGGGACCCTGGCCACATCCTCACCAGGGGCTCACGGGTCGGAACCAACAGGGACAGACGGGGCTGCTGGGCATCCTCGGGGTGCTGGGCTAGCGCAGGTGAGGCGTGGAGGAACCGAGGTAGGTACGGAGGTCGCTGAGGGTGGAGGGGATGATCTTGGCAGGGATGGTCTCCCGGCGGAGTGCCTGGTGAGCAGCGAAGCGGTGGCAGCCCCCGAAGGAGTAGAAGTAATCGCCTCCCTCACTGCCTTTGATCCAGAGCACGTCGATGGGGGGCACCCGCTCGGGATCCTCCTGGGAAGGGGAAGAGACATCCAAGAGCAACACACCCCGGAACCCCCAACCGGCCCTGACACCCCCTGACCTGACTGTGCCGGGGCTTGGGTGCTGTCAGCTTCCCCAACAGTGCCCTCTAAACGGGGGCAGGAGGGGCTGCCTCTGCATCCCGGGGGCTGTGCTCACCTGCAGGGTCTCCATCAGGCTCTGCACCTTTCCCGGCTCCAGCTGTGCCGGGATGGGCCGGATGAGGACACGCATGGGCACGTTGTGCACGGCCGAGATGTGCTGTGTATGGATGCTCCTGTCTTCGGCTTCAGCCATGGCTGTGGCTGCCGGCCGGCCTTGGCCTTCCTCTGTCCTGCTCAGCTGAGCCCTCCGCTCTGCCCCGAGCAGCGCAGCGCCCAGCCGTGCCCCTCTGCTTCCTCCTCGCCCCGCCATCGTCATCATCACGGCCGCCGCCCCACTGTTTTGCAGAGTCACAGTGAAGGGGCAGGACAGACTTCCGGGCCGGGTGCCAGAGCCGGCTGGCCCGCTGCCTGCTCCGGAGAGCCTGCGGTCAGGGCTGCCCTCGGCTCCTCCTTCCCACGGGACACCCACGGGCAGGCGGCAGCTGAGCGCCCATCATGTGTGCTGGGGGTCCCTATCCTGCCCCCCCGGGGGTCTCGGGTCCCACCTGGCCGTGCCGGGGCACTAAGGATCATCCTGCAAGTGAGAGTTGGGACATGCCCCCACCTGCCTGGCTGTACCAGGAACATGTCCCCAACCCAGAGCCCCCTCCCTGCTGTGCTGACACCTATGGGGTCCACAGCAAGGAAGATGAGGCATGAAACTGCAGAGCTGAGCAGTGATGCTGGGATGATCTGCAGCTGGGCAGGCACCGAAGAACTTCAGCCCTGAGCCTTTCTAGGTCATTTCTCCAGACCGGTGTTCTAAATGGGGAGAGGCTCCCGGGAGGAACTGGGTCTCCCACCCCTCTGGCTGCTGCAACCGGGACACCCTGAATCCACAGCAGGGACATGATGACAGTGGATGGCTGCTCACAGTGCCCTCACCCTGGCTCCCTGGTGTCATGGAAGATCCCCAGCCCCAGAGCTGACTCGGAAGCATCCAGAGGATGGTCAGGGGTGGTTTTGTGAGGCTCTGGAATTAGTTTTTTTGCAAGGTGAATCTGGTAATGACTGTGCAGGTGAAAGATTGCACTGATGTCACTGGGAGCCCAGGGCTCAGCTAGGTCTTTGCTGATAAGCTGGATGTTAAAAATAATTTGCCTTCCCCCATTGGTACCCACATCTGGGAAAGGATGAGGAAAGAGGGGTGGGGACAGGAATGCCTGTCTGCCCCTGGGAGCAGCGGCTCTACTGTGTTGTCGCCACCGGCGAGTTCAAATAAAATTTGCTCACAGAATCCTCCCCATCCAGCGCAGCGGCTCCCCGGGGGTGTGTGAGCCCTTCCCGGGCTGCCCGCCGGGCTCTGCGCCCGCTGCCGGGATTTCACACGCCGCTTTACTTCCAGGTCAGCGCTCTGCCGCGCTCACAGCCCCCAGCGCTCTCACGAGCAGGGTGGCATCGTAACCCCTCCTTGTCACAGTGGGGTTGTCTGGCTTCTGCCCACTGGCTGAAGGGCTGGCAGGGCCACGTGGGCAGCGTGGCATGCTCCGGGCGCCTCAGCCACCCGTTCCCAACGGGCTGCCCGGACACCACCTCTCTATTTGGGGCAGTTCTCTCCACCATGCTCCAGCCCAGGAGTGGGTGTGGGCACAGGGCACCGTGGGACGGGCAGGTTGGCAGCTCGCGTGCCGCCACCCGCCACCGCCGACACAAATTCCCCAAGACACATGGTTAGTGGCAGAAATCCCTTTTATATCCCTGAATTGCATTACAAGTAATACTGCGGGTGGCCGGATCTCAGTAGACTTGTCATACTGGGGCTGGCGAGTACAAAACCTGGCAGAAAAAAATCTATCATGCACGGAAAATTATTGCTGTAGTATCTGCTATTTACAGGAGAGAGGGGCAGCGGCGCAGTGCTCCAAGCCTGCCGGCCTCAGGACGCCGCGCTCCGCGGAACGGCGCCGGCATCGTGGGGAAAACCCTGTGGGGTGCCCGCGGGGCCAGGGCGATGCTCATCCCCTCTGTGGGGTGCGGACGTGTGGTCACCGTGCCATGGCAGCGAGGGCCATGACAGGGACATCCCCACTCAACCCGTGACCAACACAGGCACCGAGGCAGCGGGAGGAAGACGGTGCAGGGAGGAAGACGGCGCAGGAAGACGGTGTGGGGGTGCGCGAGTGCGGCCCCGCGGGGTGCCGGGCTGAGTCTCGAAGTGTTGGGGACCGGCACGGGGTGATGGGGCTGTGGCAGCTCGCGGCCCGAGGTAGGAAGCGGAGGCGTGGGTCGGGCCCCGCTCCGGAATGCCGTGCGCGGCGCTTGCTCCGGGGCCGGTGCGGGGGCGCTCCGCCGGGAGGTTGCATAGAGTGGCTGGTTTGTCCCCACTGGGCTGGCGCGGGGCACGGAGCAAAGCAGGAGCCCGTGGCAGCAAGGAAGACAAATGAGAAGGGCTTTGCCTTTGGGGGAGGCTTGCAGGACATGGAGCCTGGGCTGCCGGGCCAGCTTGTGCCCTCCTGCCTCCGTGCCCGCCACACAGTCCGCTCTCGGGGTCCTGTCCCCGGCCGTGTCACCGTGGCTGTGTCCTGGGCACGGCAGTTCTGCTGCAGCTCTGCCACCTCCTGCGAGCCAGCGCTGGCATGGCCCGGCCAGTCTTGACAAATAAATAGTGAAAAGCATAAGTTATAAATAATATAAATAAGAACATTTAAATAGACTCACCCAAACTTTACAGCTACTCTGACCCCCTCCTCCTGAGTGCAGGTGGGGGGCAATGGCGAGGGAGCCGGGAGCCGGCTGGAGAAGGGGCTGGGGATACATGGGGGGTGGCTGGGGGTTCGGGTACTACCTGCCCCAGGGCTGGGTCTCCAGCCCAGCTGCCAGCCCAGCCCTTGGCATGGTGAGGGGGGGCTACACCTGCCTGGAGGGGCTATTCCCTATCACCGTGGCAGGGGCCAGTTGTGCCTGGCCAAGCCGGGAGCTGGGAGCCAATGGAGCTCGTGTTCTGTGGATCTCTGCTGGAAGCTCCTGGCTCTTCCCTTGGCTCTTCCCCTGACTCCAGGGCTGCGGATCTGCAGTGCCAGGGTGAACACTGTGCCACGGGGCAGAGGGGTAGCCAGGTGCCCTGTGTGGTGGGCTGCAGGGACCCGAGGCTCCAAGGGTGACTGGCAGCCCAGCCCTCTGTCAGCCTCAGTGGCCATCAATCCTGCCGAGCTGGCAGTAACACCAGCCCGTGGTCTCAACAAGATTAGGGTCAAGGGGAGGGTTTGCTCCTAGCGGGGAGCAGAAAAGTGTCTTTTCTCCCCCGGGATCCCCCGGGAAGAGAAGCAGCAGCTCTAAATAAATAATAGTAATAAATTAAATAAATAGAGGTGAAAGTCACAAGCTAGGGGAGGAAAGTCTGTCCTGGGTCTGGAAGAGGTCCTCAGGTAAGTCCCCCGCAGAGAGACCTGCCTGGCTGCGGGGGGGGGGGCGCTCTGGGACCCAGGGGAAAAGAGCTGGGTCCCACTGTGGGGGACCCCCTTCCCAGGGAGCAGATGGGGAGTGAGTCTGTGGGGATGTGTCCTCCAGCCTCAGCACAGCAACAAACCAGCTGGCTGCAGCTGCAGGAGCGCTGGTACAGGGACTGGGACCAGGATGGGATGGGGATGGGGATGGGGATGGGGACAGGATGGGATGTATAGGGGAATAGGGATGGGCATGGGATGAGATGGGGATGGGGATTGGATAGAAGGATGAGGTTGGGAATGGGGACGTGCCACAGGGGTTGGGGGCTAGTTCCCTATTGCACAGCTGTGTTCGGAGCCCTTGAAGCAGGCGGACTCGTAGTGCTTGTTGAGGTACGACTTGAGGGCGAAGGTCTTCTCGCACTGCTTGCACTTGTAGTGCTTGAAGGCGGAGTGGGTCTGCATGTGGGCGCGCAGGTTGGAGCGGTCGGCGAAGGCTTTGCCGCAGTGGGCGCAGCCGAACGGCTTCTCGCCGGTGTGCGAGCGCATGTGGCCCTGCAGCAGCCAGGGCCGGCTGAAGGCTTTGCCGCACACGTCGCACTTGTGCTTGAGGTTATGGGTGAGGACGTGCATGGCCAGGGCGGGCATGGAGACGTACGCCTTCCCGCAGGTGGGGCATTTCCTCGCCATCTTGCTGTCCAGGCTGCGGTGGGTCTGCTTGTGCCGGCTGAGGTTGGAGGAGGTGGCGTAGGTCTTGCCACACTCAGGGCAGGAGTGACGGTGGCTGCCACGGCGCTGGCTCTCGCTGCGCCGGCGCGACCGCCCGTCCGTGATGAAGAAGGCATCCATGGAATAGCTGTCTGTCACTGCCGCCTCCCCATTGAAGTAGCGAGCGGAAAAGCTGGACTGGGGGCTCTCAGGATCGCTGTACTCCTCGTGGCCGGGTGCGTAGGCTGGGTCTGGTGGCGGTGGTGGCAGGCCTTGCTTCTTGTCAGTGTCGTAGCCGGCTGGCGCCAGGCAGTGCTGGAGGTACCCTGTGGGGGCAACACAGTGGGGTCATTGTCCCTCCAGAGCAGCCTCACCAGAGACAGGAAAAAGTCACAAGCTAAAATTTCCCATAGGAGGTGCAGCACCAGGGTTGTCCCGCGCAAACTGGTTCCTGTCCCTGCTGAGCCACTGAGCACCAGAGCTGCATTGTCCTGCCCTGGCTCCTGTCTGCATCTGTCAGCAGGATGGGTCCCATCCCGCAGGGCTGCCTGGGATGGGAACTGGGGATGGAGCTGCAGAATGTCCAGCTGCGCCTGCCCCAGCTGCGGGCAGCCCCCGGAGGCCATTAGCTGCCAGACAGCTGTCGGTGCCGGGAGCTCATTGTTCACCGGGGCCACGTCGGTAATGAGCTATGCTCCGTGGGCAGCCGGGATGAGGGGGATGAGGCTGCTCCAGGTTCCCCTTCCTCAGCAAAGGGAAAAGGAAAGCCCCCCACCTCTCTGCTGCCCCTGCAGGACCTATTCCCTGGAGATGGGACAGCACCAGGAGGGCAGCAGCACCAGGTCCCTGGCCTCCTGCCAAATTGAGCGACCCACAGTCCCCCAGATGTGGAGCCAGGCTCGGGTACCACTCCACCGGTGTCACACACATGTGACATTGGCGCAAGTCTGCTCATGACACTGCTTCGTATGTGGGACTCCCAACCGGTGTCAGAGTGGGCGCTGTGTTGGCATCCCAGTTCCCCTGTGCTGTCACACAAAGGTCACCGCAGGTACAGCAGTGCAGCCCCCTTCCCACCAGGCCAGCAATCCTGGGGATGTACTGGCACCCCAAGACCCCCAAATTGCTGGTCCCAGCAATTCCCTGCCATATGCACACTGGTCCTTGCAAGCTGCTTCAGAGGCCTCATCCCCACTGATAGTGACAGAGTGACAGAGGGGCTATTGGGGGCCTGGGTTCCGTGCACAGCTGGGCTGACCCATGCACACCCTGGGGCAGCAGGGACATCCCACCACAGCTGCAGCTGAGCATCCCCTAAATCCACACACCCTCTGGCAGCACCCACAGGACCCCTTGGCAAGCAACTGCTGCCATTTGTCCCGTGGTGGCCAGGGGTGCCTACAGTGAGGAGGGGGCTGTGTGGCAGGGGCAGAGCCGGGCCCCCCCGTCCCCCGCGCCGTGCTGACAGCGCGGGCTGTGCAGAAAGCGCTCTGCTCAGCAATTTCTCACGCTGCCTCCGAGCATGCAGCAAGGTTATTTCCAGGAGAGCAGCGTCGGCAGCTTCTGCCCAGCTGCAGCACATCCCTCCCCCACCGGCTCCTGGTTAATGGGGGGGAGCAGAGGACCCCCAGGCCAGACAGGCTGCACACCCCGGCCCCTGGCAGTGAAAGCCCACCAAGGGTTGGGGAGCACTAGAAAAGGGGGGACAAGCGCCGCAGCGGCTGGGCGATGTTAGCTTGTGCGTGGATCAGGCCCATTCCCGCATCCAGCTCCGTTTCCCAATCCACGAGTAGCCAAGACTCCCCAGCCTATGCAACAGACCCCCCGACCCACGGCCAGCCCCTCTTTCTGGGCAGGTGCCTGGGCTGCCCCGTTGAGGGGCTGTGCCAAGCCCGGGGAACTCCGAGCCCACCCCAGTGTTCCCCCGCAGGATGGGATTCCAAGGGCCATGGCCACCCCCAGTCCAGCCTTTTGCACCTCTCCCGCTGCTGGGGGTACTCCCTAGTCTTCCCCCCGCTCCCCGTGCCCCGGACGGCGCCGGCCCCCCCAGAGCCCCCCGAGCCGCCGGTAGCGCGGGGTGCCCCGGGCATCACGACACTGTGGGATCCTTGGTCCCTCCCCCTGGTTCCTCCCCCCACCCCGGCCACGGACAATGGGGACACAGCGGGACGGGGGGAGACGGGGGGGGGGCACATGCCTCTGCCTCCCACCGCCTTTGTCTCCCTGCCGCCAGTTCCCGAGGGCAGGGGAAGACGGGTC
>VXAX01004084.1:85385-100175 GCA_013399835.1 Leptocoma aspasia | reverse complement strand
GGAGCCGCCGCCGCCGCTGCCCGCCCCATCAGGCGAGCGGCAGGAGACCCGCCCCGGCCGGCAGCGAGCCGGGCCGCCGCCGGCAGCGCCATGAAGATCAAGGATGCCAAGAAGCCGTGTAAGGCCGGGCCGGGGGAGGCGGCGCGGGGGGCGCGGGGCTGCGCGGCGGGCGGTGCCCATCCATGGATCCGGGAGATGCCCGCAGAGACGCGTCTCGCTCCTGTGCGTCCCTCTGAGGGAGGTGTCGGGGTTCAGGTGATCCTCAGTGTTGGCGTCGGAAGGACTAGAATAGAAAGTGATATAATCAGTTTCTTGGGGATGGGAGCTGTGTTTGATGAACCACTTAACCACTGTGCTGAACATCTGCGCAGGTGGCTGCAGTTGCTGCAGTTTTGTTTTTTAAGGACTAATTAACTTCTAATTCTTTTTAGAGTATTTACTAATATTTGGATATAACTTTCATTAAAATACGCTGAATTCTCCCCTTTAATAATCACAGCTGTAATAATATGTCTTGCTATGTCTTATTCTGGAATGCCATGTTTGTTTTGGAGGGCACAAACATGGTTTAGACTCAGGTGAATGTAAACAAAATGTCTTAAGATTACAGCTGCTTCTTAGAAACAGAGATTTGAGTTGAGTATGGTTAATCTACATGCAGTTCATGTGCTCTTAGTGTAACAGATGCACAGCTGTGCAAGGCAGCTCACCTGTCAAGCTCATACAGGTGTGCCTTAGCTGAAAGGGATGTAGATTTTGCTCCACTGAGTTAAGCATCTTTTTCTTTGTCGTTATACTTAAAGACTTACTTTCAGGGTGAGTTACTGTATAGAAAAGATGGCTAGTCCCAAATTTCTAGGCCTTGTGTGGTTCATACAGCGTGACTGGCTAATGAACAGCGTACAACCAAGACAGGATATTGGAAGTCAATGTTTTATTTTTTGAGCAGCCCAAAAAGAAGAAAATCACCAAACACATATTTAACACAGGAAGTATTAGCATAGCTCTAGAAATAGCTATAAAGGCTTTAAAAGTATGTTGTTTCCTGTGGTCTGTTGGGGAAACCCTTAATATGCATCTTGTAGCACACAATTAACCATCACCTCCTGTTAGTGCCAGTGTGGAAATTGCTGAATTGACTGTAATGATGTTTATGAAGAGTAGAGTTCAGGCAGCATTCTTTTCCCCTGGTATAATATTAAGAAATCTCATCAAGACAGCAGTAGCTGGCTGTAAAATATTGTAGTGGTTTGATAATTGGAATGGAGAGACTATGGCTGCTCCTACTGTAGAAATCTGCTAATTTCAGGACTGTCTCTGCTGGACCTCAAAGCCTTTGTTTTCTGTAGTGGTGGATTTAAGCCTCATGGTTAAATAACAGTGCAAATGTTATCAAGAAGTTTTAACTGCTCAAATAAGCTGCAGTTGTAGTTCCACTCTTCTGGTTCTTGAATTTGAACCTTGATTTCATGATGGGAGTTAGAAACAGTTGGAACTGCATAAGCAGGAGGGGAAGAATACAGTGTCAAACTACGTTGTTTATTTCTTCTTGACTCTTGAACACACTTTGGAGCTTGTGGCTTTTTAAAAGATAATAGCACAGAGTTTCTTAGGCAGTGAACTTTAGACTCAATCTGCAGATTTCTGCTCATGGTTAATCACACTGAGAGAGCAGCTGAATGTTTGAAGAGGACCAGATCCACAGAAGCCCTCAAGATGGAAATTGATGTTCAGGGTCTCTGGTACCAGATACTGCTGTGAGTATCACTTAAATGCTCCCATGGACATGAAAGCTGGGTTAGGCTCACAATATCACTTTTAGACTGTTTACAAATCATTTGGCTAAGACACTTGTAGACACTTTTCAACACAATTACAGAGTGTACATTCCTTAGACCAAATGAGTACCTAATCATCTGTGATGGACCAAATGTGGTTCAGGGGAAAAGTGGATAATTGTTACTTAAGAACCTGCAAATTAGAATTGAGCAGATTGCTTTAGCCAACCTGTACTTTTATCTGTGATGTGTAGCATCAGGAAGGAAGGCCTGATTGCAGTGAGTGGCATGAGAGAGGTGAGGGTAAAATGGAAACACCAAACCAGTTCAGACTTCCTGATGTGGGTACACTGCCTAGACACGCTTGTGTGGTCCTCCCTTCCAGATCCTTACCTGACTAGTGCTGCCACTAATTTGATGGAGTAAAAACTGTGAGAAAGGCTCTCTTGAAAGAGGCTAGTAAAGGGCCATTTAAATCTCATCTGCTGGTGATGAGTGGAGCCAAGCATTTTAAAGGAAGATAAGAGAAATTCAAATCAGGAAAACCTTGTACTAAGTCAGTGTAGCAGTGGAAGCTGGAGAGGTTGTGGAGTCTCCATTCTTGGAGGATTCTTGAAAAACTTCTGAGGCCTCAAAGTGTTGAGTGGACAAAGCTGTAGCTGACCTCATCTAGTGTTAGCAGTTTTCCTGCTGGTGTAGCTGAGAGGTCAGACCAGATAACCTCCAGAGGAACCTTCCAAGCAGCAGTTGCGTGATAGCTCTTCTGAGGAAATGCCCATGGGGAAGAAGGGCTGGCAATTTTCAAGGAAATTTCCAAAGGTTATTTGTGGGTTGAGATGATGCATGTGAGAGCAGCAAGTGCTGCAGAACTGCTGCTGTGTGGGATCTGCCCAAAGGGAAGAGAGCGGGAACTCATTGAGAGAGCTGTGCATGTTAGCGGGGGAAGGCGAGAGCGCTGTGCCAGCATGCTGTGCTTTCCAGGGCAGCTGGAGCCCTTCCCCTTGGCTCTGGAGTGTAACCCACTACTGAGGGAAAGGCAAAGACTTGGAGCATTTGATACAGTGTGGGTGTTACTTTTTGCAGTTTGTTCCTTTTGATTGTTTATTGAAAAGAGTTGGAGAACAAATGCCTGCATTTCCCTTGAGGTGAATTGAGACACATTAATATATGAATGTACATTGCAGAGATTTGCAAAGTCCTGCATCAGTATAAAGGAAAGATGAAAATTTCAAGTTTGTTTTCTGCAGTGTGGTTCTGTGGATGCCTGTAATCATTGTGGACACATGGAGGATTGGTGTAGTAAAATTGATGAAAAATCCATTTGGATTGATGGAGAATCCCTTATAAATAGATGGATATTTTTTTTTCCCATGGAATTTGCTCCATAGTTTTTTGGTATCCTAGCATTTTCTTATTAATCCTTGAAAGCCGATTATTAGCCCATAGCAGATGTTACAGGCTCTCACTTGATTGCAGTTGAAAAATGTATTTGAAATAATGGCTTAATACTGCCAGGAACAGTGTATACTTAAAGTGTTATACACAGTGCATCTTTAAGTGTTAAATCATACCTCTGCATTCTGTGTCTCGCCATAATAACACCTATCCCCAAAGAGACCGATGCTGAAATGTCAACAAAATTACCAGAATGAGCAAGGAGGGAGAAGCTGGAAGCAGCGATATTTTGTCTTGTATTAAGCTTTATGTGGTACCCACTTGTAGAAGTGATAAAGCCCATGAAGAGCAGTTACAGTTATTGCCCATTACCACCTGTCCTCCCACTGTGAACGGGGCTGTTCTGGAGCTTGATTAAAGGTGCCTGAGTGGGAGTTTGCAGAGCATGATGGAGTTTTCCCACAAGGAGAATGGGAGGATGTGCCAGGGTGTGTCAGATACATTTAATTTGCATGTTAATTCTGTCCAGCCCAAATGTGTTTTGAGCTGGACTTGGGATGTTTGAACCAAAAACCTGTTACACAACTTGTTAAGGAGAGAAAGTCTCCAGTGTCTCAAAGACTAAGGACACTTAAGTGCAGTTTTGTTCTGTATAGGCTCATAGGCCATATAGATTGGTGTTCATGGGCACAGCAAAGGCATTTTGCTGCCCAGCCCTCAGGTTAATCCCATTTAATTTAGCAGTTCATCAAGCTTTGGTGTGTTTTCTCTTAACTTGTCCCATAGCTCACATTAGCTGCCTAAGCCCCCCAGCTGATTTAGCTTAAAATTTGCCATCAAGGTTGTACTTTGCTGCATGCTGATGTTTGAGGGAAATGCTGGAAGTATAAGAATGGATGCACATGCAGAGAAGAAAATGCATTTGGAGAAGCTGCAAGATGCATTTAGTTTATGTGTTTATAAACACAAACTGTGTAATAGTTCAGTATAACTTTTAAATAGTTGCCTTGTCAGTGTTCAGATAAGAATGGGATCAAGGTTAGTTTTATTATCAAAGGCTATGTACTGAGCTGAATTAGATAAGTTTTGGGCATCAGAACTGATGATACTGCATACTTTCATAAAGAACTGTTGCAGTGCTGACAGAAGTAAGTTAAAGTTTTCGTGGTTTTCACAATCATTTTCCTTTCTTGTATTTTAAGGCTGTATAGCATCGTGAACTTCAGCACCCTTTGGCAGTTGTTCCCCAAGCCGTGTTTGTACTTGGAGTGCAACAGCCTTATTTCTTAATAATGCATAAGCTTTCTTACAGAGATGACACAAAATGTGGTAGGCTGTTCTTTGCTGTCACTGACAGTTGCAAATTTATTTTTTTCCCCATGGTGCCAAGCTCCCAGCTTGAATTAGGAGTTAGCTACTCTTCTTTGAAGGTTGGTTCTTGTTAATTTATACAGGATTGACCCAGAGTATTACTTTATTTTACAGGGAGAATGAAGTATTTCAAAGGTGTTTGTGTTTCAAATATGTCATTACAGTCATAGGGAAGAGGTTGACATGAATCTGTTCCTCAGTTTTTAAAAGTGAAATACAAATAGAACATTAAACTGAGGAATCTTAGGCTTGACTGAATAAGGGGGGGGGTAGCTAAGTCTTTGAGTGTACTTCCTGCAGCTTTGGATCCAGAACGGGTGTACAAAATCAGAGTACAAGTGTGTGGTCTGGGTGGAAAGCTTCGAAGGTCCCCTGAAGAACCCATGGAAAAGGAAAACACTTCAGCCTTTGTGCTTGCATTGGCACAAATAAGACATGTACTGTAATTATTTCATTTGGCATATAAAGACCTTACATGATAAGATACAAGTAACCTTAACACTGCTGGCAGTGACTGTGTACAGCATGAACTTGAGAAGTGCAGACACAAGAGAATGAGGCTTCTCTGTGTATCTTTAAAGATGATTAAGGTTTAAATAACAAGCAACAGCCACACCAGCATGGGTTTTCTTACTCAGCAGAACTGCTCCATCATTACATGACCACAGCACTCTTCCCTTGTGGGAAGTACTTTCCTAATTGCAGGAAGCAGCTCTAGGGAATCCTTTCAAAGATCATGTATTTTTTTAAAATTCTGAGCAGGTTGCCCCTCAGAGCTGTCTTCACAGCATGTACTGAGCAATCTGCTGCTTTATTGAAAGGGCTTCTGGTTGCTGTGTCTAGGTAGGGACCACAGTGGCTCCTGGCAGAGCTGGGGAGTGAAAGAAAATCTGGATTTGTAATTAAGGAGGTTGTATATTATGGTACTCCACTTGGTGTCCTGAACATAGTTAAATTTGGTGTGAAGTGTCACATTAAACACCATATGGGTTTTGACTTCCCAGTCAGTGTTCTACCTCACGTATCTGTCTCTTCTTGGATAGTAAAGATCTGTATTTTGTGTATTCTTAAGTAGAGCCCGGCCTGACTTCCTAAAAGCAGAATGTGTGTTTTTGAAAGAGTTTTATGTCGTTTATGCAAGGCAGTTGGGCTTGTGAAATAAAAAGCTGGATTCTTACTTTTCCTTTTTTCAAGTTGTTGCTGACCACTGCAGAGAGGAGCTGAACTTTGAAAAGTTGGGCCCTGGATTTGTTCTGTGAATAGCAGTTAAATTCTCAGCAAGGAATATTTCTCAGCTGTGCATCACTTTTTGTAGAATATTCCTGGGAATAACAATCGAGAGGAAGAGCTGAAAAAAATCTTTTAATGATCTAATCCCCACAGAGCTGTGGAAAAAAGTCCAGTTTTAGTGCAGGGAAATTGACTCTCCTTATAGATTGAAGCTGTGGAATTATGGCTACAGTTGTGCAAGGCTTCAAACCTAGTATCCGCAGACTTGTAAGCTTGAAAAAAAGATTGTGTAATTGGCATTGGCCTCATCCAGACATGTTTCTGTAACTGTGACTGCTGAAAAGATCAAGCTGATATCTGGAGATATTTTTTCCTAAAGGTTTTGCTGCTGGCATTCTGCTCCTAAATCTCTAAGAGAAGCATGACCCACAAATATAAGTATAAAATACCTTTTATATAGTCATTTTTGTATCCCTGCATCCAGATATGATGGATCATGAGCCAAGATCTACCCTAAGCAAACCTGCAGCAGTAAGAGGAAGGTTCACAAGGTTTCCATGTTGTGTTCATGTACAGTTACATTAAAATTTGGTAGAGTCAGTGTATTTCTATTACTTAAAGACAGCTCAGGGATGGATAAATCTTGTATCCTTGCAATCCCAACTGATTGTGCTCTTGCCACGTTCGTGTGTATGTGGATCCCCTTCTGTGTTTGGAAAAGAAAATGGCTTTCATTTTCCTGGCTGCACCTGTAATGAAATCCATCTGAATCAATCCAGAGTGGCTTGCATGCACAAGAATCCTTGTGTAACACCTGCTTGCTGGTGTGAGGACTAAGTTAACAGTACGTGGGCCCAGTTGCTTGTCAGAACTCCTCCACCTTGTAAATGAAACTTGAGCAATGTACTTGCCAGCCAAATCTTGACAAATTTTCAATAGAAAAATGTAAAACTTCCTGGGGTTTGTCACAGAGGTGAAAACTGGCCTATTTCTTCAGTTTTGAAGTCTGTAAATGGCTGTTAAGATCACTCAGTTAATCCAGAAAATTGATTTTGTACAGCATGATCCCATTCTTCAGCATAAAATGTGTTCTCATTTAAATTATGGAATAAATGTACAGTTCAGCTGTTTTTACTTGGTGTACAAGATCCATAAACCTTAAGACTTACAGGGGCATGACTAATGCTGTATTTGCAAAAGCTTTTTGGATCATTTAACATGGGATGAAGTGGATCTTCTGACAAACAGGCATGACTTGCACCAAGTCATCCCTAAACTCATCATATGAACTTTCAGCTGTTCCCCCCTCTTTCCTGTTTTGGAGGACAAGATCCCAGTTATTCACTAGGCCTCCTGAACAGGAAGAATCCAGGTAGTGCTTGGGTTGGTGCAAGTTAGATTCTGCATGGGTTGGATTGACTTCACAGGCACGTTCTGGTCTGCTGGGTGAATCAACTGCCCTTCTTCAGTTTTGTTCTTGTGACACCGTTCATGGCAAGAGGTTGAAACTTGAGTCCTCAGCTAATTGTGGTCAAACAGTAAGATGACAAATTGGCATGTAGTCACAAACTCAATTCATGTGTGTCTTTATGCTTAGTCTTATGCTTAGCCTTCAGTTTTATGGAAGAGATACCAGGTTTATATATAACTTCTTCATTTCCACTTCAAGCTAGATTTTGCTTGCAGAATTTACCTTTGCATTTAAATTTAGTTTTTAAATGTAAGATAACCAACTAAAATTTTTTTGTTAATATCTGACAATATTCTCTTGACACCCATTTCTGAAAGTTGAGGTATCATCAAAATTTCTTTTCTTCTTAACTTTAGCACTCAATAAATGAACTGACACACAGCCAGCCTTGCGTAATTATATTAAAATATTTTGGTAGGTCATTGTTCTCAAGCATAGATCCCACTGGTAATGTAAATACAGTGTAATTGCATCTTGCTTATGACAAGCATATTAATATCTTTCTGGTTTTGTTCCTGAGTTTCGTGCTTCTGTAAGATATAAATTACATCTGAAGAGATAAATTGGAACGCTAAAAAAGAAAAGAGGCAAAACCAAGCAAGTTCTAGTGTTAGTTAGGAAATAGAATATGAGCTTCCCAGCTGGATATCCAGGATCTTTTTTAAACTGTTTCTGGGAAATGACAGTGGGAAAGCTCTCAGCTGAAGATGTTGTCTTTACTGTAGGGTTTCTGAGTATCTGTTTCACTGCACTTAGTTAGGAATATTTATTGATACAGGCATATTCAAATTTTGGTCCTGCATGTCATAGACAAAATCCCCTTTGGGAATTGCAGTCATCCCACATAAGGGACAAAGGCAAAGCACTTGTGGTTAGTGTTGTTATTTTGTAGTACAGAAATGCCCCCTTCTTAGCCAAGGTACCGAAAAAAAAGAAAAGAAACCAAAAAATGGAACCTAAATTTAGTAATATTAATTTTCTCTTTTGCTTGCACTTTTTAATAGGACATTTTATTTTCCCTTTAACTTCAAGAGATAGAAATTGGGCATCTCAACTGTGTCAATTTTAAAAATTGACATGCAAATAAATTAAAGCTTTCCTCTCAACAAGCACATTATGTGAGGGACTGTTAGAGGAGGAGTACCTGGGCTGCCCCCATTGTCAGCTGTAATGTGTAACCTGCTTTCTTCAAGTGTGCGTTGCAGTCTTTGTGCTGAGCTACGTCAGAGCTGTTATTTTAGAAGTGAAGGTTATTTTAATCCTTTGTTCTCAATTTAAAAAGAAGTGGTTGAATTTTGTTTATTAATTGCTCTGAAAGATACGGTATATTTTGGGGAGTTTTTAGTTCAGCTTTCTGAGGACCTTATAGCATTTAATGGTGTAGAGTTGCTATTTTTTCCTGTGATGTTTGTTGTTAATGTCTGTCTTGTTGAAAAGTACAGCCTGGGTTCAGTCTTAAGCTCCGTGTATGGTTTTTGCTTGTCAACAAACCTAATGGCTCATTCTTGTATCTTGACAGCTTTCCCATGGTTTGGCATGGACATTGGGGGAACGTTGGTCAAACTTGCCTATTTTGAACCTATTGACATCACTGCAGAGGAGGAGCAGGAGGAAGTGGAAAGCCTGAAGAGCATCCGCAAATACCTGACTTCCAACGTAGCCTACGGATCCACTGGCATTCGGGATGTCCACCTGGAGCTCAAAGACTTAACTATTTTTGCTCGCAGAGGAAACTTGCACTTTATTCGGTTCCCAACTCATGATTTGCCTACCTTTATCCAAATGGGAAGAAATAAAAACTTCTCAACACTACACACGGTGCTCTGTGCCACCGGCGGTGGCGCCTACAAGTTCGAGGAAGACTTTCGCACAGTAGGTAGCCTGGCTTGCCTCTGCCTGAGGCTGATGCTAAAAGCATTGCTGCTGATGAGTTAAAATAACCTGTATTTTGAAAAACTCTGGAGAGCTCTAATATTTTTTAGTACTGATGGTATTAAATATGGTGGGAAGTTAACAGCCTTCCTGGAATCCACAGCACCTGTTAATTGTCCTGCTTTATGAGAGAACAGCAGCTTAAATATCACATGCAGAACTGTGGAAGAACTGTTGTGAGCCTTAAGCCCCACAGAATTTCTGGCCTGTGGTTTTCCTGTGATCCTTGGAGTGTTAATTAAAAGTTGCAAGGAGAGTTGGTGTGGTGCCGTTTAGCTTTTTATATGCTGATATCTTAAAAATTACTGTTTTGACTTGTAAGATGGGGAAGGAACCCCACAAACCTTGAACAGATTTGCAGATGTGAGTTCCACCAAGATGAAGCTCAGTGGGGCCTCTAGGGTATTTGATGACCTTTTTATTGATGTAAATTGATGAAAAATGTTGTTAATTTTTCAATGGAGTAGTATCTTAGTATCTCAAAAATTATCTTAGAGCCTAGCAAAGCAGATACTTACACTGCATCTCTCTTCTTGATTTAGGTCTGAGATCTGGATTTACACTCAGATTAACTTGCTAGTTTATGTATTCAGAATTAAGGTCTGAAATCTTTGTTGGCTTTATAGTGGCGTTGAAATTCCTGAATTAGTCACGTGAGTTAGCTTCTTAAAGTTGGGCAGTACAAATATAGTCATAAGTTTGTAGCACATTTGTGCAATGTTAGAACATGTTGCCACAGTCTTTTTCTCTTTCTTAACACAGATTGGAAACCTCCAGCTGCACAAACTGGATGAGCTTGACTGCCTTGTCAAAGGCTTATTGTACATAGACTCTGTCAGCTTCAATGGCCAGGCAGAGTGCTATTATTTTGAAAATGCCTCAGATCCCGAGAGATGCCAAAAGATGCCTTTCAACCTGGATGATCCATACCCACTGCTGGTTGTTAACATTGGTTCAGGAGTCAGCATTCTATCAGTCCATTCCAAAGACAACTATAAAAGAGTAACTGGAACAAGGTAATTTAAAAACCTACGTTGGGGTTGTTACTCTATGGGGCAATGACATGAGGATCTTTCATGTGAGGAAATGCTGTTTAAAAGCAACTGGTTTTCTCTGTCCTTAGTCTAGGTGGAGGGACCTTTCTTGGGTTATGCAGTTTGCTGACTGGCTGTGAAAGTTTTGAAGAAGCTCTGGAAATGGCATCCAAAGGAGACAGCACACACGCTGACAAGCTGGTTCGGGATATTTATGGAGGAGACTATGAAAGATTTGGTTTACCAGGATGGGCTGTAGCATCCAGGTAAGCAGGAGTCTCTTTGTGGGTTCTTTTGTTAGTTTGTGGGAGATTCAAAAACAAGACTTAAAACTATTCATGCAGAGAGAACTGCTTTTTTTGCAAGGTTTTATTGTAGTCAAGTTACATTTTTATCCTAAAAGTATTTCTCCTCAGCTTTCCTGGAGGTTTAAAGCCATGTGCAAGTGCAGGTGCCTGCTAGGTCGATATTGAAGAAACCTCCTGAGGTATTTCATGCACAGCTTTGTGTGAGTCAGAGGGAACACGAGGTGATGGCAGGAGCAGCAGGAACAGAGTGCAGAGGTGGTGTGCCGTAACCCAGCAGGCACTTAAACATCACACAGCCACTCAGGCACTCCCTCCAGTGAGATCAGGGAGAGAGCTGGGAGGAAAAAAAATAAAATTAGTGGGTTGAGATAAAGAGTATTTAACAGGACAGAAATGGAGCAGAACAGAATGGTCTCCTGTCAACTCCGTGTGCCACCCCCATTGTGCTCACTGGTGGGGTGCTGTGAGGAGCAGAAAAGGCCTTGACTGCTCAGCAATAACAAAAACATCCCTGTGTTATCAACAGTTTCCAGCACAAATCCAAAACACAGCTCCATACTACAGTGAAGAGAATTAACTATCCCAGCTAAAACTAGCACACAGCTACTAGGAAGAAAATTAACTTTTGACTGTCTAACTTGTAACTTTTTTTGACTGTCCCAGTCAAAATCAGTAAAAGAGAGGGAAAAAAAGTACCAATTTCTTTTTGGTTGCCTAGAGTCTTCTAGTAGAGCCATTGTCTAGAGGGAAAGTGAGTGGGAGATGCCTTTTGTGTGGCTCTTACAGTGAAGGAATTCCTAATTTTTTTTGGAAACGTTGTCACTACAGACACCTGATGTAATGTTTTAACTACTTTTTTCACTGGTGGGGGCTGTTGAACAAAAGCAGTTTGCACATGAGAATGAATGTCATTGTCAACAACAGAGGACTTTTGTCACAGCTGCACATATTGTTTCCATTGGGGAATATTATTGATGGTATTACAGCTTCACTACCTTTACAAAAGATAAGAAAAATAAACTCTGCAAGTGAAACTAATATGTACATAAGAGTGTTCATTAAATCTTTGCTGGTAGTCTGTAGGGAGTCATAATTCATGGCAACTGAATTGTTCTCCCTCTCCAGCCACCTGATTCCAAGCCTCTTGAGAGCCCACGTGCTGAGAGGTTTTAATATGTGTGAACTTTACACTTTAGTCAATAGCAATTTAACTTGCTTTATGTTGGTACTTTCTGTTCTCATTTGCTTTTTAAGATCCTTAAGAGTTTTAATGGTTTTTTGAGTTTTAGAATAATCAGGATTCTTGCTCTCCAGACTGACTTAGATCTGGCACAGAGTCCTTGGTGGTAAAGTATCACACGTAGCTATGGATTCTTGTATTTTCTTTTGTGCTGTGCATGATAAGGGAAATGCCCTTCTGATCCAGAACCCTTCATTTGTGCAACCTGAATTGCATTCTGTCAGCTGTTCATTTTGTTTCAGAGGGTTGTGTTCCATCATAAAACCATTGAATTCATCTCTGGTTTTCTTCTACTTCGAGAATAGAAGAATGGATAGGTATTTGTGAGGAATCAAGCATGAGAAGTGGAGGATTTACCAATCAAGCAGTAACTTAATTTACAGTAACTAGATTTGCAGAGTAGTCTTCTGTGGAGAATAAGACTGTTTTACTGTAGGTGGTTCTTCATGGAAGTCAACAATATGAACAAAAATATTTTGCTGGGGGCTGTTATTGTAACACAATTGACTGTTTCCTGTGAAGGAATAAATACAGGTGTAGTGTCAAATTGCTGTATTTAATACAGATTTTAAAAGTGAGTTCCTCAAGGAGGAAACATGAGACATAAGTTCTGTTACAGCATAAAAAAATCCATTCTGAAATTATTTCAAATGCACATAAATGATTTTGTAACTCATGGTCATTTCTCCTGTTCTAGTTTTGGGAATATGATCTACAAAGAGAAGAGGGAGTCTGTCAGTAAAGAAGATCTTGCTAGAGCCATACTGGTCACCATCACCAATAACATTGGCTCTATTGCCCGGATGTGTGCAGTAAATGAGGTAAAACCTTCTGACAAGGAAATGATCTATCTACAGCTCTGTTATTTGTCTTCACATGAAATGACTGCTTAAATGGTGTATCATTTTAAACCTTTTAATACATTCTCAAATGAAATGAGGAAATTCATGTAGTAGGTTTGAGTTGGGCCTACAGTCACTCTGTTTTAGCAAGGGCACTTGAAGTCCTTCATCACAACATCCTGTCCTTACCTGCATGCTTTGGGCTCCATTCTTTAACAAAGCTCCTCATCAGGTACCCTCCCCATTGGCAAAGATATCCTTGTCCCACTTCTCCGGAGACAGTCAAAATATTCTGAAGCAATTCCTAGTACTTTAGCCACAGTTAGGGTTGCAAAGGACCCCTGGAGATCGTGAAGTCCGCCTCCCTGCCAAGGCAGGGTCACCTAGGGAGTACACCCAGCCCTGAAACATGGACTCAGACACAAACTGGACTCTGTGCTTGGGTGTTTCAAAATATGAGACTTGAGCAACTGCAGCATTTAAGCTGCTGAAAGTCCTGCTTCAAGCAGTGCATAATGATGCCTCCAGCAGTTTCTTCAAGCTAAAATTTTTCTCTGATCAAAGCCTCGTTTCTAGTTAAACATTATTTTTAATTTTTTATAGCTCTTGAGACTTAAAAATTGCTTTGACACCTTTCATCTTGCTGGTTGATACAGAGAAGGTTTCTTGCCATCATCTGTTTCTCAAATTTCAAAAAAGAACCAGTATGTGTTCAGTACTAGTGTGGACAGCTAAGAAGCTGTGGAAGAATACTGAATTTAGGCATTGGATGACATGAGTGTCTAAGCAGCAGGGATTTCTTCCTTCATTATCAACAAACTTGGGATAAAATGAGGTTTAGTAACAGCTTTCTTGGAGAGGACTATGGGTAACTGAATTTAAAGCTCTACTTAAAATCTTTGAATGTGATTGTCTCAGACGTACCAACAGCCCTGTTAGCTGCAGTAACCCTCCTTTTGCTTAGGAGCCAGATTAATTATATTTTCTGGTTTTAATATTGCAACTTCTCTCTCAGTTTCATTATCTTTCTCTCATGTCTGTCTTGGAGAAGAAAGGTAATTTTGTGAGTGTTAATTTCATTTTGGCTTTTTGCTTTACAGCAAAGCTTAATAACAAAAGAGTTAAAATGAAGGTGAAGTTGAAAGTACATTCCACATGTCTTAGACAAATGTATGCAATTATTATTTAAGGGTGGGAGTAAATGAGGACAAATCAGAACTTGTAAACTGCACAAACTACCTTTATTCCAAGGGGTTTTGGTCTGATTCCAGCTATGTCACAGAACTACAAACTATAAGAAATAGCTACTAGGAATACACAAAGTAGTACCTTGAACTGATGTATAAAGATGAAATAAATGTAATTATTTTGACTTCTTGCAGTAGAGCAGAATTATGTTTTTGTGTCTTAACTATGTGTCTTCTTTGTCTTCACTAGGAACTAATCAAGATAGTTAAAAAACAGTTGCATATTATTTGACTACAGGTTGAATTGTCATATTAGTTATTGTAATAAATTGGATATGATGATATATTTAATGCAATAAAGTGCTTTTTTTAAGCACTGTGCTAAGGACTAACACAATTACATTTTCTTTGGTTCTTCCTCTTGGGTCATTAAACCAGTGTTTAATGTTTTCTCTTAGTGCTGGATTTGCTACAGTTAATGGGGAATATTAAATGATTTTCACTTTTTTACATTTGACTTGATTAAAATTCACAGCTCACTTGTAGTATTCAGCTCTTAGTCTGATGTCAGGCTGAGGTATACTGAGGTCTGAAGATGAAAGGCACATCTGTCACATCTTACTGCCTTCGGCTTCTTTACAGTGCTGCCTTGTTGCATTCATGTCAAGCAGCATTGTACAGGGCTATGAAGGCATTGAGTCTTCTCTACCAAACTGAAGTATCTTTCCTTTAATTTCACTTTTAGCTGGGTTCTTTCTTTGGTGTAATTGCTGAAAATGCTCACTTAACTTGAAACACAAATGCTGCTTGTCTGTAAATTAAGTCCTTTAATTTTTCCTTTTCCCCAAGTATGCCATGTTTTAAATTTTGGAACCATGTTTTAATTGTGGGTCAGGGTTTTTTTGTGGTTTTTTCCCTTGCTCAAGACAGTCTTCTCTTTCATAGCTTAATTTTTCAAAGCTGTGTCAAACAGTGAAAAGACTTAATCCTTTGCTATTTTTC
>VXAX01004084.1:0-85375 GCA_013399835.1 Leptocoma aspasia | reverse complement strand
TTTTTTTTTTTTAGAAAATAAACAGAGTTGTGTTTGTTGGCAACTTTTTGCGTGTGAATACTTTGTCAATGAAGCTTCTTGCATATGCACTGGATTACTGGTCAAAAGGTCAGCTGAAGGCCTTGTTCCTAGAACATGAGGTATGCTGTGGCTCATTTATCTGTGTGTATTGTTTCACCATAAATCAGAAATGCCTCTGTTGAGTAGCTCTCATGTGTGATATCCTGAGGCACCAAGTGCTCAGTAAATATTAGAAATAGGAGGAAGTTTGTCTTGCTCAATTGGTTCTCTGGGAACAGTTTTCAGCCAGGGAAGTACTTCAGTCACTTTGGGGTATCTCAGTTCATGCTGTGGGTCTCTGGAGAGGGACAAGAAAATGTTAAACTCTGTGCTAAGGGTCACCAGTCTTCCTTGGGCTGGGGGGAAACAACAGTAAGTATTGTGTTTCAAAGAGGGCAGAAATGCAAAGCTTGGCCCTTTGAAACACTTCCATTGTTCTCAGCTGAGCTTGAGCAATGTCTTCAAAGTTGAGACTGCTTTGACAAGGCCTGTTTTCATTCCATGACAGACCCCTCAGAGCTGTTGTAGTGATTTTATGCTCTGAGAATAACCTGCTTTTGGACAGCTTCTGCCATCTAGATCAGTATGCAGTGCTGAGAGCTTTGACCTGTTTTGGTTAAAATACAGGCAGTCAGTATTTGGTTAAAATACAGGCAATTACAGGTGCAGCAGTTGTTGACTTTTAGCTTCTGGGCAGTGAGTTGGAAATTTTTGTCCTCAGTTTGTTGATCTGAAAATATTACAGCACTCCATCTGTTCCCTTTGGTTGATTCTCTCAACTCTTTCCCTTTATTGCTTATCCCAAGACTGACAGTCTGTCCTGATGGCCACAGTAACAGTGGACTGGTTCCTTGTTAGTTATACCCTCTTCAGATTTTTCTTGGATAAATTTTAAACTCTTACATTTGCTCAAGTGTATATTCTAAATACTTGAATACTTCTTAGTTATAGGGAGGGGGAAGATTTCACTCCACAGGGGAAAAATAATTCAACTGGAGAACATGGTTCTTTTGGTAGACAGTCCAAAAGTGTCATGTGTGGATAATCCAAGGAATTCTTCACTTTTACTTTAGGAATAATATTGCTATGGGTATTGAAGATTTTTTTAGCAAGCAGAAGATGCAGCTTCTCCAGGAAGAAGAACTAAACCTGATTTCCATGCTTTAGGAGTCACTGATACCTGTCTTAGGGGTCCTGCAGTGTGAGGCTTGGCAGGAAACCTTCTAAAGTCAAGCTAGATAAGAAGGATAAATGTTTGTTTCACAAAGCCTTAAATAATTACTTTGAAATATTATATATTAAAAGTGTATAGTGTTCTTTCTGTAGCATTGATCCATCAGATGATTGTTGTCACTAAAATGTGATTACTACAGAATTTAATACCCTACTTAAACTTGATTTTTTTTTTTTTAACAGGGATACTTTGGAGCTGTTGGTGCTCTGCTTGGGCTGCCAAATTTCAGTTGAGATACCAGATGTCACTACACTGAACTATTTTCCACCTGAATTACACTTGTTTATGTCGATGCAAATTAAATCTGGGGAGGGGAGAAGAAAAAAACTGATTTTCTGTAACTCTTTTTAAGAAGTGATTAAGCTACTGAGTATTGCTGTTGTAAGGAATGGGGTTTCACTCTGCTGGGCATTGGCAAGTGAACTGTTTGTGGCTATTATTTATGTTCTTTGGTACATGTAGCCAGTAGTGAACTTCCAATATGCAATACATCCTCTGAAAACAACTTTCCAGAAATTCCAGAAAAAGGAATGCCAAACCCTTAAGTGCTCAGGATGCAAATATTGCAGGTTTATTCCCAGGGCTTTAGGCCTATCAGTTTTATATATAATTGTTGACTGAAAAATTATTTTCATTAGTTATACTGTTATTATGAGCACAAGTTTTATGTGTACTTACAGAAAACAAAAGACAGCAAGGTACTGTTGACAAGATGAGGAAACTGTAGACAATTGCTTCCCGGAGAAAACATAGTAATTATTTTATGTGTAATGGAAATAATATTAATGCTTTAATTTCCAGTGGGAAGAATAGAAACACAAAGAATCAGCCAAAGCAGCAGATTAAATAGTTGATATTGTTAAGGTTTCATGAAGATACTCACCTCAATTTATTGGAAGATTCAGCTGGTATTTTGGGAAGAATCCTTTGTCTTTGATTGGATTTAGAAAAGAGTTCCATAATTAATGAAGGCAGTTTTTGGGGGGAAGATTTTTTTTTAAGTGTTTTATTTTTTCAGGACATGACTTCCAAAATGCCTTCTGGATTACTTTTTTTTTTTTTTTTTGCTTCATAAATTCTGCCATCATGAATCATCATTTATAAAGGTACAATAAAGCCTGAGAGAATTGAAGAAATCCTTTTAAAATAGACTAATTATGGGACCTTATAATTCTGATGCTTTGGCTTATTTCTGTAGAGGTTTGGAAAAATTTTTGCCCCATTCTACTGATTGGAAATTGTGATTTCCCTGTAATTTTGTAAGAGTTGATCAGAATTCAAGCAGATGTTGAAGTTGAAAGGTTACTTTTGGACTTGGAAGTTTGTTTTTGAAAGTTGAGGACAGCATCAGAGTTTGTATTGCAGCAGCAAATGGACCAATATTTAATGCACTTGCAATATGGAACCATTCATCAAATTGTGGCCTTGGGATAAAATCCTTACTCTGGAACTGATTTTTGGGGTTTTTCTGTAGACTTTTAAAATTTACAGTTGCGATTATTACAGTGACTTTTGTCCTGAAGTCAGGGCAAGAGATCTTAAACTTATAGGACTATTATACATATAGCTACAGTCAGTAGCTATATGACTTTTTGTGGACTAAAGAGCTACCCAATTTTGTGATATTTTCATGTTAAATTTATTTCCTGTAAGTGCATGAGGAGCAACCAGACTCAAACACACTCCTATTTCAGGGTTTAAGATTTTTAAAACTGATTGCTCGAGTATTCCACAGCATGGCTGTGTTGTATTTACAGATACATCCCCCTCGTGTTAGAAACCCCTGTGCTATTTTCAGTCTTCTCTTCCTCAAAATTCAAAGCCCCAAACTAACATCGTAGGTTTTTGCTTTTAAAATTTTCTGTGGTCCTTTAAGAGTACAGTACCTTAGAGTAGGCAACTCATTAAGTGCAATGCTAATCACAAAATGCAGTTCCATTTATTGTTGCTTTTCCTGGTACTTGTACTACATTTCCATTGTGCTTGCTTTGATGTTTCACTGTAGACATAAACAGCTAAAAATTACAGTCACAGTTCAGCTGATCTAATGCTAAATCAGAGCACTTCAGAAAATAAGTGAATACAGTTTTTCTAGAATGTCTTTTTAAATGCTGTAAACTGTTCCTTTTGAGTTAGGTTTGACTATCAAAAGTAACCTTTATTTGGTTATAAAACTGTGTAAATGTAAAACTTAATTTTCTGAATGTTCTGGCAGCCTGCTGAAGATTTTGCAAACTAACTGCATATTTTACTTGCAAAGGGTGCTTATGGGAACATACTACAGCTCCATTAGAAACAGTTCCTTTAATCCATGTTTATTGCTACTTCACTTCGTTTGTGATACTGAGAGTCCTCTTGAAGCAGTAGTTAGAAGCTACTTGTATATTTAACCAAAAGCACATATAGAAGATGATTACCTAATACCCATAGTTAATTAAACTAATTGAAGTTGATGTGACCTAACATACATTTTTTAAAGTAAACTGTACAGAGTTACAAAATAAGCAAATGGAGTAATCCTTGAATAGCTGTACTGTATAGAAACTACTGTGAGAATCAAAAAGTATGCCCTACCTCTGTTTTATTTCCCCTGAGCTTCTAAAAAAATTGGCTTCCTGTTGCTAATTTTATCAGCACAATTGTTACTTCATTACAAGAGCAACCACAGGAGTTGTCAAGCCCTACTGTAAAGCCCAGGGGTCCTGTATTTAAGCCACATCTTTGGGTTTCATCTCATTTTCTGTCAGCTTAGAATGTGTTATTAGAGTCTCCAAAGATTGACTCTACCACCAGGAGAAATGATAGGCATCACAAATAGTTGCAAGAAAAGCCTTAATGTTTTTTCTTCTAAATTCTCTTGTAAACAGGTTGAAAAGGCTTGTTTCTTTTATATGAATCACTGAAGTAAGTTGCTTTTTCCTTATATAGTCTGTTTTTACTTTCACCCTTGCCATTCCTTTTCCTCAGAGCTAATTGGTTGAAGCAGCTTTAGGGTGAATTGATTCAGTGATGTACTACAGTAGAGAAGATTTGGGGTTTTCTCAGGACTACTGTTGTCTTCTCAAGTGGAACCACTTTCTAGAGGAAAGTTCTGTGATAGTTCTTGAAAGTAAAATGGAAGACTCATTTTGAATGTGTAATCATTTTCAGCTCAGTCAGCCATGTGAGTGCCTTTTAATTTTTTCATATAATGCCAATTTTATGGTACTGGGACTTTATCCATGAGGTTTCCTAACCAGTATTACTTACCAGAGAAATGGCAGGTAATTATATTGGCCATGGAGATGATCCCTTTAATCCAGTAGCAAGAGGTACCAGGAAAACATCATCAGGTTTCTTGCTTCCTATCCCTGTAGCCCTTAATCTTGGGGTAAGGATTTTGCATTTCTTGGTCTTACCCCTCCAACTTGGTCCTTTCAAGTATTATGCACAGTTTTATTGTATAAGTATCTCCCTAAAAATCATGCAAGTTTATAGTGAGATAAGTACTGTTTATTTCTGGGTAGAGAAGTTCAATCTTAGGTGAAATTATTCCAAGCTATTAAACATAACCACTTCTACCTTTCTACTTGGGTAATTGCAGTTTGAATGAAAGGGGAACTCTTAAAATACATCTTGAATATTTAATAATTAAAACATTCTCAGTGTTCTTTACTGAACCAAGCAGAGGTTAAATGCAAACAATTTTTCATTCTTTTTACTAGTCTCAATACATTTAGGAGTTCAGAGAGAAGCTGCAGTGATACACCCTGTGTCTTAGTTTGCTCAAGATTTCCAAAGTGTGTTCAGGTGTCTGCCCTGCCTTTTGAAGAAGTTTCCCTCTCTCAGGCATCTGTGTGATTCTACCAAGAGGTGCTCATAATCGAGAGTTACAGGGTGGAAAGAAGAGAGACCAACCACGTTGTCCCACTTCACCTCAGCTGTATATTCAAAAGCTCTGGTTTCTCCTGATGGATCATCTGTTCCTTCAGTGGTACTGTGACATTCCTACTTGCACTTGAGTTGGTAGTATAGATGCAAGGTGCCTTTAAGGGCTGTAATACTCTTTGTCTCTACCCAATACAGGTTTTCAGGAAGCACCTGCTTCCAGATTGGTTGCAATAACTTCTCATTTCTAAGTATTTCAAAGTAACAGTGGGGTTTTAACATTTGGAACTAATTATAGGGTCTCTTATCTAGAGTAGATCTTTGCTAGATAAAGCTAGATGGTGTCTTTCACATCCAGTCAGTAATTTTCATTAATGAATAAATTTGCAGTCAACCTGTTTTTAAATATCACTTTCATTGTTGATGTTGTGGCACCACTGTAATCCTGAGGAAGCAGTGACTTCAGAGCTGAGGTGAAGGTCCGTGTGGTTCTGTTGAGCTAGTTCTGGTCAGTTCTAGTTACAAGAAGACTAATTCTTTCCCTTGTCACTTCTCCCCCTTATCTACATCTTTTTATGTAGGCTTAAAAACCATGTAATACGTAACAGAGCTTTGCTGAGGTTAAAAAGTGAACAAACATCTGTGGGTCAGGTTGGAAGTGTTTGAGCACAGCCTGTAGGTCCCAGTGCAGAGCTGGGGACACACTTGGCACAGTTTCTGTTTGGGTGTGGTAATTTTTTCATTTCCCATTAATGCACAGTCAGAGCTGATGGGCTTCACAATCACTGTGAATAAAATGGGAGAATTTAGTCCTCGGATGTGACCATGGGAGATGAAAAAATGTTTTTTCATGGTGTAGAAGGCTAATTCCTGGTTAAAGTTCTTTAAAGTTTTACAGATGTATTCCAAAGTACATCACCAGTATTTTGTCAACCATGGTAAAATTAGTAATTCTCTAAGTTAACAAAAGCCTGCAAATAAGTTTGTTTTATTAGTTTCATTTATGTCACACATGGAAAGCATATTAAGTATTCTTAAAAACACACTTTTGAAAACATCTCAGATAATGCTGTAATATGTCTGTAATTATTAATGTGCTAATGGAATATATTTGAGCAATCTCAGTTTGCATAACTGAGTGTCAAATCCTGCTCCCTCTGTAGTTACTTGAGTAGATCATTCTTTTAAAGTAATGAGCAAGATTGGCCTCAAGGTCTGGGGAATACAGTAATGCTACTTTGCATATTCCTGCTGGTGCTAAATCATTTGTTGAAAATAAAGATTCTAAATAGAAATTGTAAATAAAATATTTATGGCCTGGTCCTTTTGACAGACTTAAATTTTATCATTTGCCAATACTTTTTGGCCTTATTTTGAGTTTCCCTTTTGGGTTTGGTTTTTTTTGACTGTGGGGACTGTCTTTGTTAATGTGGCAAGTCATTGGCAGGTGTGGCTTCCGTGCTGCTTTATGTAAGGCCCATGGCACATTAGGAGACAGATGAGTTTTCATAGCTGGATTTCCATGTTATCCTTCATCTTGTTTTGTTACTGTAGCTGTTAGCACAAATTGTGTCAAGTAGAACACAACTGGCATTTGTTCTCTGCTAAAACTTCCAAGAATGTCAGCCACTACTGAAAGTGTTTAGGAAAGCTGTTGAAAAATCAGAAATACCCATTTAAAGTAATTTTAAAATCTAAATGTGCTAATTAGTGTCGCCTGTAAGATGAACTGGAATATAGTGTGCTGATTGCTAATCTTTGCTATAAATTGCTGACATTTCACAATTCACATTTCTGGCATCAGTTTAAAAAAATTGTAAATACAAGCTTTGGGAGGAGGTATATTAGTTTCAGATTGTGCATTATGAAAGACTAGTGAATTAGTATTTTGAGTCATTAAATTACAACACCTAGAACAAGAAAATTAATGTGTTTGTGTAAGGGTATAGAGGGCTTTAGATAACCTGCACTTTTACATTCTTGAGTTTTGGCATTTTAACAACCAAAAAGTTAATTTTCCATTTACTGTCTCATCATATTCAGGCCTTGTAATCACCAGATACTGTCTTGAAATATTTGTTTTAGTTAGCAAAGCAGAGAGGCAAATCTTTAACTTGTAAACCCTGGCAGGATGGAAGTTCTCCGAAGAGCCATTTGGTTAAGTTGCCTTATTCTATTACATTGCACTCATGGTATGTCTCTGCTTTCTTGTTTACTGTTCAGACACTGAAGATGTGATGTAAAAATATGTGCTACAAATTTTTCATCATAAATTACTCATGAATACCTTTGTGTCACTTGTTAAACAGCTCTTGTAAATGATGCCTTTATGCCATCTGTAATACAGCTCTTGTAAATTGTTTAAATTATTTTTCTTTTTATAGATTCTCATTATTGAATGTACAGATTAGATCCCTTTAATATGTCACTGAGTAATTTGATTTGGGCCCAAATATGGACAATGCTGTAATTCATCCCATCAAAACTGTAAATAATTCTTTACTGCTTGTTTGCATGAGTGAAGTTTGGATTTCATTTGCTTTGTCATAAACCAACTCCTCTGTCATGGGCCTACTTTTTATTTTCCTGGTTTTATTGCCATTTGTTCTGTACGAATGTTGAAACAGTACTTTGTCTTTTCCTAATAAATAATTTGAGATTGTTCATTGTTGGCCTGCAGTTGTGGGTTTTGTGGGAGGGATTTCTGGGCGTGTTCCTTTCCTTTGGCATTGTAAATTTCTGCAACATTTGATACTGGGGGTTGTTGCAGAATATCTTTAAGGCAACGTGACTGCTGTGGTTTCATGCTCTTTTCTTCCTCTAATAAGCTGATAGTTCACAGCTCTTGGATTGAGGTCTTGTTTTCAGAAGCACTGGATGAGATGAACAGCACTGGTTTGCAGTGTTGAAGAATGAAGTGTGCTCTGGAAGCATCATAAGCTTTCCCCTTCCAAACCCACTTGGGAGCACCTGCTGCTCTCTGCACATGGATTGGGAACTCAGTGTCATGTTTTACTGAGTAAAATACTTGACGTGCAAAGTGCAGACCATATATATAAACTAACTACTCCTCTCTTGGAATTGCCCTTTGCTTATGTTTTGAAATGCCAAATTTTGTCATCCTGCAGTTGTCCTGACTGGATCCTACTGGGCAGGAAGTTGAGAGGAGGGGGGAGCATGTGCCCCAGCAGCAGCCTGGCAGTGCAGCTTGTGACAAGCTTGCTGCCAGAGATGGTCCTTCAGGGTTCTCTGCTAATATTTTAGCCATCCAAACCACAAAGCTTTGCTTTAAACTGCCAGAAATGAAAATTCCCTTCTGTGTTGTATCTCCAATGAGCTCTGCACCACAGTGGTGTTTTTTAGGGGAAGTGAGCTGCCAAGGAACACCAATTATTTACAAGTTTAGGGGGTTCTGATATTGTCTGTATGCTTTTTTTTTAATGCAGAAATACCTCGTGGAGGGAATTGCAGTAGCCTTTTGTGGAAGCTGGTTTGCATTCCAGCTGGGGTCCTTAACTGCTTCTGGTGCAGCCCATGTGCAAGCTGAGGGGACAGGATTAACTTTAAGGTTCATTTACTTCTATTTTAGCTGGTAAGCTGATTTTTATTTTTTTCAAGAAGTTTGTATGAAACAAGTGACTTCCTTAATACTGTTCAAGCAAGCTGTATTTGAATTTTTGTTGGACTCAAGAAATGCAAACCTCTAATTTAATAATACTTGTAACTTCCCTATTTTTAGAAATACAGGTTAAAAATTAAGTTTGCCCTTAAATCCTGGAGTGGAGCCCCCTGCTCTAAAGGCCTGTTTGTATGTCTGTCTACAGGTGTTCAATGAGTATATCCACTTTCTGCCGTTTTGGGGTACTGTATAGAAGTGTCAGGAAGTACCAGGGCTGGCCCTGTTGTGCTGTTTCCAGGCTGGAGGGAGCAGGCAGATGTCAACCAAAATCTACAGATTTGTGGGTGCTTGTCAGCTTGGAAAGCCTGTGCAATCCCTGACTGATGTGTATTCTCCTCACTTTCCTGGAGGGGCTGTGTTAAATGGATCAAAGGTTGAGTCTTTCATAACCCAGATGTGTCCAGATATATAAATTACTGAGCTGCCTCTAACAAAATCTGTTCATGCACTTTTTATATCCCAGGCTTTGGTCTGGTTTGTGGAGAGTTACTGATACCATTTGATAGCAGACAATAAAACTTCCCAGGGAAAATTCCCTTGTAGGGTGCACAAGGGTTTCCAGCAGTAATTTGAGGAAAAGGCATTGCTTTTCAGGTCCCTGCTGGAGAGCTGCTCACAGGGTGTGGGCAGTGCTGAGCTGCTGCTTTGGACCCTCCCCTGGACACCTCCCTCCCTGCTTTCCACCCAGTTGCTGTTTCTCCTTTGTCCCCTGGTTAAGCAGAGACTTGAGTGAACGATTTGCCCTTCGTGAAAGGCACGTTGCTGAGCTGCTGGTGTGCACAAACACCTTGGGAGCAGAGCACAGAAGGATAAGGGGGGAAAAGCACAACCCAGACCAACACTGAAGCCCTCACATGCTCTTCAAGTTGATACCAGAGGAATTGCAAGTGTGCAGCACCTGATAAACTGATATATTTTCTGGCCATTTCTGGAGTATTTAATGGCAGGCAGTTTTTAAGATAACTCACCATCCTCTAGAAACCAGTGCTTTCCACCACTGCCTTGCCCATGTCCATTGTCCCAGAGCTGTTGGTGGGGGTGACCCACAGGCAGGGCCAGAGGTGCAGTTTTAGGCTGAGGCAACATCAGGGAAGGTGAGGAATTCCAAGAGCCTAAGATGTTTTGCTTATAAAAGGGACCAGCTGATCCTTTCCAGCCTCTGTAGCTATGGTTTGCATGAGGTGTGTTGCTGACAGCTGGGAGCTGCTCTCAGCTTTTCCCAATTAATCTGTTTACCTCTGGGTAAACACCCCAGCTGTTTCTGGTATTTTCGGGGTGTTTGTCAGCTCAAACTGAGACCTGCATGAGACAGGAAAACACTTTGGTCCTGAAGTTCTCATATCCTTTGAGGATTAGGGTTTGATTCTGCTACCACAGGAAAACAAGACAACATAGAGAAGGACAGAGTGAGAAAAAACCTTCAGACAAATAGATATTCAGTCCTGCTACAGGGCAGTTGCAAAAAATGTGTTCCAGCTCCTACCAGGAATGTGTTAGAGATGTTATAAGCATCTTTCACACCAGATACTGCTGCTCTCTGCTCTGAAGGGTGAGAATGGGACCTCTGGGGATCTCATAAGAGGGGTGTGATTTCAAGTTCTCCATTTTCAGCTGCTTTTCTCCCTCACAGTGGGACATTGAAGAGGGGCAGAGATGCCAATGCAAACAGCTCTGCTGCCAGACCAAGAGAGGAGCTTTAGGCAAACACTGCAGTATGCAGGAGGCTCTCTGAGCTCACAGATATGGTTACAAAACCCTCCACAGCATGTTCCAGCCTCAGACATTAATGTGGTATTTATTTTAGGCTGATTGGTGACAGTTCACTGGCTGTGGTTGTACTTCAGCTCTGTGTTCATTTCCTCTGTAACAACTAACAAACTCAAGATTAATCTTGACATGAAAATAACTGTTCGTTTCCCCCCCAAGGCTCTATAGGCTCTGCCTCAGAGCCATGATTTCCCCCATATTTTATTTGGGATCTGTTTGGGTGGGTGGGAGTCCCCTCTTGCCTGTAGCCCAGGAAAGTGACACTGGATGCTCCCCCCATATGGTTTTGTATCACTCACATGTGGCACTTGGGGACATGGATTAGTGATGGGCTTGGCAGTGCTGGGTCAGCAGTTGGACTCCATAATCCAGAGGCACATGTATTTCTAATTTAGCTGCCTCTAGCACATCTGCTAGAAGAAATCTAACCATAGGTGTTAAAAATATACAGTGATCCCTTACAACATAGGATGCTTTGTGTGAGACCTAAATTACCCTTACACTTTGGTACCCTTTCTCAAGTCTGCATCTCCTTACCATCATCTCCATTATTAATTTTATGTGCTGCCCATCAGAGGCATTTAAACTTTGGCCAAAACACATTTTTGAAAGCAAACTCTCACATCAAAACTGGGAGGTTGTTTAACCAGCCCAGTAAACATACATGACTCCTAATAATCCCCCCAGCTCTCCTAGAGTTTTCTTGCTTTTGCTTCTAGAGTTTTCATCACCTTTGCAGGTAGTGACCAATACTGGGTACATGGGCCTGCAAATGTGTGATTCTGATTGAAACTGAATCCAGGCTGGGTCAGCTGCAGGTCCTGCTTGTCGGGGTCCCTGCAGCACACCAGGTCCCTTGGAGTCACCAGCTCCTCCACAAATGTCCCTGTAACTTTCAGGGAGAATTATTATATATCTCGTGCAGAAAAAATACTCAGTTTCTTGATAAGCAGGAGCTTGATAGCATTAATCCAAGCAATGTGTTTGCAAAAGGAGTCACAGCTCTAGCCCCAGTTCTAGAGTTCTGCCTGAAAACTGGCACATCCCTTGTCACAACAACCACAACAGTGGTTGTTGTGGCTCCTCTGGGGCAAGGAAACCCCAGTTTGCCTTGATCACCACCTTAGAGATCACGCGTTAGTTAATGCTGAATTCTGCACCTCTGCTTTGTTCCAGGTGGGCTTTGCTGAAAGGCAGAAACCACTGAAGAACTGAACCTATCTCAGAACTAATTTAAGGTTATTTTCAAATATATTTGCTAAGTTTTATCCAACCTAGACAGTACTCTGGGCCAGCTGCTTGATCTGGGAGCATTTCCAAGGACACTGGGGGTTGGGGCATCCCTGGAGTGTGTCCCCAGCCTGCAGCCCAGTGCAGCTGAGGGCACAGGGGGGCTGCACCTTGCGCTGGCCCTGGGCAACCTTTTCCACCTCCACAGGGATGGTGTAGACATCCCTGCTCATTAATGATCCAGCAACACGTTGGATTTCTTTTTGGGCAGGCTGGGGCAGCCCTGCAGGCCGTGTGAGCACGGGTGACCTCTGTTGCTGCTCGTGTTCCTGCTGGCAGCGAGCCTTGCACAACCTCAGTGCAAACAGCTCCAGAGGAAAGGCTGAGCCTTTGCTTCTGGAAGGTGGATCTGGCTCAGAGATTACCTTCAACACCACATTTGCTCATGAGAGGCAAAGTTGGGTTTCACACTTCGTGGGCTCTTGTGCCTAGGACATGCTGTTTAACCTAGAAAACATGTTACAATGCAATTTGATGGCACAATAGGCTTTTGGTCACTCCTCACAATATTTAATTAACACATCACTGGTCTCTAGTCACTGTAATTATTGGAACATATTTTTCTGAATCAGAGTGTGTCAACAAAATACTAAGATAAACATCACACTTGGAGCCTCCTTCCCAGTTGCTGCAGCTCACACTGATGACAAGTGTTGCTGGAGAAAAAAAAATTTCCAGCATTTTTACAGAGATTTCCTAACAGCCCTTTCAACAGATACGAAACTAGACATGTTGAAATAACACTTGTCACTTACATGTTTGTTTGAAATATGATTCTCATTTAGAGTATCATTCATGATTTCATTCAAATGCCCATGTTCCCTGAAGAAATATGAGACTGCTGTCCTATCCTCTCCAGCTCCCACGCCTACAACAGCAGAATTTTATTCAAAGGGAGTATCTCTTTCAGACTCTAACAATGTGCTGCTTGGCTTTTCATTCTCTGTCTTCAGAGACGTGATCCTCTTGAGCTGCCAGTTTTTAGCCTGGTATGTGCTTATAAATGTATTGTTCTGAGACTCTGAACACTGAAGTGTGTTGGGGTTTTTTGCACAATACTTTCCTTGCAGAGGATTTCATGGGAAATGAGCTAATCTTATTTTAAAAATAAAATCACTCCTTCAGCTCTGGACTCGTCCCTGCTGTTTGGCTATGGATAATATTTGTGTAGATTACTGGACAACATGCCTTCAGTCTTAAAATATTATTTTGCAATCCCTTTTTATTAAAAAGGTGCTGGGGTTTTTTTTTGTCAGGTGACTCCCTCATGCCTTTGTGGAGCAGCTCTGCAGGGCATAGCCTCTCCCCAGTGTGTCACCAGCCATTCCTGAAGGGCAGAACTGCCGTGGGGGTGGTGAGCACTACATCTGTCCCAGTTTATCATTGCTGGCTGTAGGTGCTCCTGAAAGCCAGCAAAGCCTGAGTGCCTGCAGTACTGCATGTTTGGGCTTGGCAGGACTCATGTCCCAGTGCTCACCAGGGCTGTTGAACTCAGATCTGGTCCCACTGGAGCCCAGAGCCACGCTCAGCACCCTCCACGGTGCCTTCAGAGCTGGGCTGTGCCTGAGCCCAGGCAGTGCTGCACAGGTGTGGTGTGTGGGTGGGCCAGCTGGTCCTGCTGGGACTAAACACCCCTGGGTGCCCCTTGTGCTGGTCTGGCTGGGCTTCTGTCACACACAAGGAATTCTTTGTGCCACGGTGCCACTAAAGCACCTGTGAGCCTGCCAGGATACGTGTAAATAGAGCAGAGGGAGAAGTGCTGGGCTTTGGTATCCCTGGGCATCTCCCCTCCCCACAAACCCTGCCCTTGGCAGGGTGATGAAGTCAACCTGCTCAAACAAGTTTTCATTAATGGATGAGGCTTAATAGAATCTTAAGTCTCTAAATTGTTCCCACAAACCCTGGTCCTTTTAAGTCATCTATTGCCACCTTCAGCCCCGTTGCTGTCATTGATGTGGCTCTGTGTTCCCTCAGCACCACGGCACCTCCCAGAGCTAATACCTTTCCTTCTAGGGCAGCAGCTCCTGCTCACGGCCAGGGCTTCTGTTCTCACCCACTAACTCCTCATGGCAGAGCTTGAGGAAGTGCCTCCAGCTGGTGCTTACATTCAAATGTTTTCTCTAGCATGTTCCCACTAGGCTGCCTCAACAGCAAAATATTGAGTTCAGTGCACTCTCACTACTTGATGTTTTTATCATTTAAGGCTTGAGACAACTTGTAAATGCTTAAAATAGCGTGAAAATCCCTGTGCTGGCACAGGCTCCCAGCCTTATTGGAAGGCTGTCTGCTGTTCTCCTGGTGTGGAAGTTTCATATGTTCCAGAGAACAATTATGGAAGACCAAAATTTTAAATAACCAAGGCTATGTGGCAGTTATCATTTAAAAGGAAATCCATAGCTTAAGGGTGTCAGAATAACAAGCTGATTTAAAAATCACAATTGATGAGCAATCAGGTGTCCATAAATGACTACCTTGGCTGCAGAGTGTTCCATTATAGGATCACCATTGATTCCCACAATTTTTAAGGGTATTAAATGACACTCTTTTTTTTGTATAAACTACCAATAGCTGCACTATTTCCAGGTTATGCATGTTCCTGGAATGTAATATGTAATGTAAACTTTCCTGAGTGAAGGAAGGAGAAGTCAAGGAGAAGGGTTACAGGAGCAGCTGAGCGTTTGCTCCCGGCAGCTCAGCTGTGGAAACTCATCCTGGGGCAGGAGGATGAGCCTTGGCAAGTTCTTCTCATGTGGACAGGCTGAGCCCATCCCTCATTTCATCAGCCCTGGCTTGGGCCTGTTCAGGGCTCCATTTTTCCAGCAGTCGCTGCTCCAGGCCGTGTGTTCCTTGGGGTAAAGCTAAAGCAGGTCCCTGCTGGGAGCTGCTCCCTGCACAGGTACCAGCCTGGCAGGGCTGTGGCTGCAGCCCTTGGTACCTTGGCTCTCACCCACCGAGCCCTGCAGGTCTCTCAGCCTTGCCAACAAGAAGCTTGTGTTTGCCTGGGAGGCAAGGGGAACGGTGGCTGTGTGTGAGCACTGCCCTGCCAGCACTCCCAGTGAGGTACCACAGCTCCCACAGCCTCTCTGCTGCTGCCTGCCACCCTCTGCTCTGGCACACAGCACAGCCCGCGTGCTGCCTTGTGGTTTTGGGAAGCAATGAGTCCAAAACAGGACACACAGAGCAGCCATGTGGGTGCGGTCCCCCAGCCCTGTCCCACCACCCAGAGCCTGCCCAGAGGGTGGGAGGTGCCAGTCTCTGTGAGACAGTGTGAGGCTGATCCCCCACAAGGGACAGAGGACTTGCCCAGGAAAACGACTGCCAGTGTACCTGTCTGCAGTCCCACTGCTCTGTTTGTCCTGCCTTGTAGAAATAATCTGAAGATTTTAGTTGTAAACTCCTCCAGAGCAGGGAAGAAGTGACCCCCGTGTTGCTATTTGTAACAGAGGAATGTGGCTGGGGCTAAGATGTGGGCTGCTTTTACCACTGTAGGGTTGTAACTGGTGTTTTGGACAGCAGACAGCAGGTTTGCTCTGAGAGTGGGCATTAACTGGGGATATCTGACCGAGTTACAGCCTCCCTCTGCCAGGGAAACCTCTCCCTTGGCATGGCCTCTCCTGGGAAATAATGGATTTAGCTGGTAGACTAGAGGGGAAGGAAATCTCTCATGTTGGTTTCTAGCAGTTGAAATGGCCAAATTCTGCATGTAAAAAATAATCAGAAATGCCTTTTCCTCAAGACTTTCAGCATGTTCTGATGCCCAGCCCTGCCATGGCAGAAACACAGGACACCCCTGGGCTCGCTCAAACAGCGTGCCATGAGTGCTGCCAGAGGCCTTTGGCTCACTGACAAGCTGCTTATCTTCAAACCATCCATTTTTATTTTACTCAGAATAAATACTCCTCTGTGCTGGCTAATAAAGTTGTCTTTTTGGGCAAAAAAATTACTCGAGTTCAACCTTAGCTGTTAAGGTTGTTCTTTATCTTTTTTTAACAGTATGCACGTGATCATACACTCCTTTAAATCTTCCTGAGAGAGAGTGGCAGTATCCAAACACATGGTTACCAGCTGCAGCCAGCAGTTAAAACATCACACCCACGGTCTCTTCAGGTACAGATGAAATCCAGATGCCCAAACACTTGAGTTCTCCACAAGGGAAATGCTAAGTTGTGCATAAAAACAGTTGTATCATGGCCTTTAATGCTATGGACATATTCAGATTATTTTTGCAGGAACCCTAATGCATTGTTTCTTTTTTTTTTTTTTTTTTTTTAAAGTATGTTGTTTTACCATTCTGGTTAATTTAAAATGCCAACATTACTGTAATGCATCTGCTGAGGGAGGATGTTTGCTTCATTTCAAAATGGCCTGATGTTTCAGGAAATGTTTCAGGCCTCACAGGAGTCCCAAGGCAGAGATGTGAGTGTGAGAAGCTTCTAGGAATGTGGAGCTCTTTGCTGCTTTTTCCTAGCACAGCTTTATTTTTAGCACGCCACATGTTTAAGGGCCATGTCTGGGAAACAACAGGAGGTACTTTAACTCCTTTCTATGAACAGCCTGACTGTTCATTCTTGATTTTTTTGGCCTTATGAAACAGATTTTCTTCTTTACAGCTGCAACAGCTCTGTGAAATTGTAGGTGATGGCCACAGACTCATTGGGCTCATCAAATTAAAAGTGAAGTGAAGCAGGACGAATTTGTGCTCCGAGAGGCACCAGACCTGAAGCTCTTCCTGCACTTGCTGTCCCCACATGGAAGGTGCCAGCTGCCCAAAGCAGATGTGTGTGGGACAGGCAGTAGCACGTGCTCAGGCCTGCCCCAGCCCAGGGGAGGGCACAGGCTGGAGAAAAGCTGGCTTGGGAGGAGGCAGGTCAGCCATGGCCACTGTGCCTCTGATGGCTCCTTCCTGCCCTCTTCAAACTCACACACCCTTTCCTCATCAGCAGAAGGGGAGCTACACTTCCCTGGGATCAGAGCTCTGCAGGAGGCATAAAGGCATTTCACCACTTTTAAAATCAAGATGCTCTGGGTTTTGTTAGCATAACTACAGTGGGAGGTGACACTAAAGGGACTAAGCATTTAGTGTCCCAAAATGAACAAAAATGAGCATAATATTGTTACTTTGCTATCTCAGTTCTAGCTTCCCATGGTGCTTTTCCCTTCCCCTGAGCAGCAGCCATGTCCAAAGGCTGTGTGATGTCCCCAGCTGCCATGGCCCTGCCAAGGAGCTCTGCTTTGCCCTTACAGGGTTCAGCTTGTCCCCGTGTCCCCCCATGTGGTGCACTGGGGTGGAAAACAGCCTTTCCACATGTGTGTCGGCCATTGGTGTTCAGGTGGCCATTTCTGTAATTTTTTTCAAAACTAAATGCCTTTGTCATGTTAAGCCTCATCCTTGTGAAAGTGTAATTCCCTGTGATGCATCCTGGATGTGGCCACGGATGTGTCACCCTGTGCTGGACAAGCCTCCTGCCCTGAGCATTTCCCTAAGGACAAGTCAAGGAGGAGTGGGGAATGGCTGCTTGCATGGCCTGGATACTCCTGCAGTGATTACTGGCGTATCCAGGCCAAGCTGGTGATTGCACTTGTCCAAACCCAAAGACCTTTTTGTAATGGAAGCATATCCTTAATGCTTTCTCCTCATCCTGATACCATTTTCAGGTGTTATAGAAAAAAAAACAGTCCTGCATGTCAGTTTGTTGTATCAAATGCATTATGTGTGGCTGAGAGCTACCAGGTGTGTTCTGCAGGTCTCTGAGGAGGGGTCCTGGTCCCCCAGGACTCTGAGGAGGGGATGCTCAGTGCTGCAGCTCACAGCTCAGAGCAGCCACTGTGCCTGTCAGCCTTGGGTTTCCTTCCTCTAGGGGACATTAATTAAGTTGTCTTAATCAGGCTGCAGGCTTGCAGCATCAATTCCCAACATAAGGAATCAGCTTTAGGGACTCCCAGGGTGCTCGCAGACCTCTCCTGGATGCAGGATGTGCTTGGTGAGGAGCATCCATGCAGCTGTGGGGGCTGGTAATGTACCAGCTGAGGTAGTGGTGAGTGTGTCAGTTACATGTGTGTGGCAGGGACGTGTGTGTGTGGCAGGGACAGCTGTGTGGCAGTGATGTGTGTGCTGGAGCAGCTTGGGAAGTGTCCTGTGTGCTGAACTCACCTCAGTAAACACCACTGGAACTCATTCCTGTGGGATACTGACCCAAACCTGCTGCTAGCACTAGAAGTGGTGGGTGTGTGACATGTAACACCAGCTGCTACCTGCAGCCACCTGCCATTCAAGTCACCTCCCCATCAATTGCTTTTCTTTTCCAGGACTGGTTTTGCCAAGAAGCTTCACCAGTGCTGAGCTAGGAGTCAGGTATTTGCTTTTTGTACATACTTACTTCCTCTGTAAAGATGTTTCATTCTCACATCCCAAACGGGGAGGAAACCTAAATTTAATGGTTGCCTGTTCTTGGAAGAACATACTCGTGTGGGCACTATTTCCAGGCATATAACTGAGCAAGTGGGTGGCAGAGGACTTTTTATATCCCCGTTGCTGCTTAGAGAATGGACAGCCCAGGAAAGAAGTGCCTTTGGAGTGGAGTTTCTCTTTGGAGAATGTTTAATCAGAGTCCTTTTCAAACAGAATGGTCTCTGCGCAAAACGATCACTCAGGTAAATCCCCTATCACAGGAGAAACATCCTATTCTGCTTCTAGACCGAGCTGCTCTGTTGAAAATGAACCAAAACAAAACCCCCAAATGCAAGCAAAGCCGGCCCGTGTAATTAGGAGCTGTGTGCAGACAGCTGACGCAGGGGCTGGGAATGCAGAGGTGCAGAGCTCCCGGGATGTGCGTGGCCCCGCTCCTTATTTCCCCTCCCTGCCGGAGCAGCAGCTGTGTTTACAGGAGGTGCGAGCCGAGCCTCGGCAGGGCTGCGCTCCGGCTGGGACCCTGCTGGGGGCTGCTGCCCGGGCCTCCTCTTCCTGCTCCGGCCAGAGCCATGCCCAGGAGTTACCTGCGGGCTTCTCCTGGGCAGAAGCTGCTCCAGCCCAGCTTGAGAGGCAGGAGCTGAGAGAATGGATTTGCTTTGGCCCTGACCTGCGGCTCCTGTGCGAGGCTCGGGGTGTGGTGAGGATGAGGATGGCGGCGCGGGGGAGGCCCCACCTCAGGAGATGCCTCAGCGACCACCCCGGGGGCTCCACCAGCTGGGCCTGGGACGGCTTCTGGAGAACAGCCAGGGAAAAACGCCTTGCAGGTCAGTCCAAGGGCAGCTGTAATCCACACTGCTGTGATTCAAGCATCGGGGCTACGGCCTTGATCAAGGAAGGAAAATACCTTTACTTTTTTGGCACTCCTTTAATGCTGCTGCATTTTCTGTTGCACCACAGAGCTGCCTTTGCCCAGGCTGCTTTTTCACTGGTGGGACCATGCAGGTATTTTGAGCTGATGATTTGTATGTAGAGCTGGAAATACTCAGATTTATACAGAATTACATTTTATACTTTTTGTTTAGCAGGAGTTTTGTAGACACTTTAAAACATGACAGAGTCAGTCAGCCACGCAGTGCCCAAAAGTGACCCAAGTCACTTTTAAACCTTCATTTTTGGTGCTTACACAAACTTGTGAACTTGAACCTGTGTAGTTTTTCAGGAAGCCTTTCTAGGGTGTCTGAAATAATCCTCTGTGTCCAGGCACCTTTCCCCAAACCTTGCACCCTGAGCTCTCCACTGTGCATTAGCATGTGCAGAGGTGGGCAGAGCAGACCCTGGGCTGTGTGGGGCTGGAGATGGGCTGGGGGTGGCAGATGTGGGACTGTGCAGGGATCCCATGGTGAGCACTGGGCACAGGGCCTGAGCTGTTCCTCCTCTTGGGTGCATGGTGCCCAGCAGGGATCTGGCAGCATCCCTGCCAGGGCAAGAGTAATAACTGCTCCAGTTACTGGAAATGGCTTTCTAGATTCTTTTTCTTTCAAGCAGCTCGGTGGGCTGTGTATAGATCTTTCCTCCTGGGGCTTGTGTTCATCTCACAGCGACAGGAGGTTTTGTTAGGAGCATTTTGATTCTGGTCAGATGGGTGTTCCTCTCTGCATCCCTGAGAGAGAGTTCAAAATGAGTAAAGGTATTTCTCTTTCCCCTGAGGTCACATGCTTTTCACTTGTTATAAGCCGACCTTTCAGAGGTGCCAAGGGGCTGGATTGTTATTGTAAACATCCCTGTTCCTCTGTCAAAGCAAGAGCTAAGTTACCCTTTGGGCTGAGGTTGTCTTTCAGTTCACAACTAGGATGGAGCAAAGAGGCTCTCAGATTAACTGGGGACTTTCAGCAGGGGAACAGAATGTTGGGAATTGCTTTTGTGTACAAGATCTATGATTTTTTTGCCTCCAAGCTCTTCAAACCACTTTGAAAATCCTAGATTTAATTTGAGTGTGCTGGTCATGCCTCTGGGCTTTTGTGCTGGGCTGAAGAGCAGCACCAAACCCAGTAACTGCTGGCATCTGTGGAGCCCGTCCCACCAGACCAGCACTACAATCACTGGAAGCAGTGTGGGTTTCATCACATGTTGGTACAGGATGTGTTGGTCAGGAGGAGTGTCAGGCATGGCCATTACTGAGGAGCTGAGTGACACAAGTTCTGCCAGGTGGATGGTCTCTTTCTTCTGCAAAACAGCAGCCAAAACTCAAATTGCAGTTCTTCACTCCAGATGGTGTGGAGAAGTCTCAGCACCGTCAGGGAGCCTTCTGAGCTGGGCTGAGAAAGCAGCATGGACATACATAAATAGAAGGGACAGAGCTGTGGGTGTTATTTGCCAGCCTGCACCAGGTGGCAAACAGGAGCTGTAATACAGCTGCTTCTTGGTTTGCCACAGATTCTGTGAGGTGACAGGACACTCAAATGCTGATGTGATTTGTGTGCACTCCAGCTCCAGGTTGACTTCCTGGAGGTGCTGACAAAGGTTGGCTACTTTTTCCACAAAAACTGATGCCATTGCTCCTGGATTGCTGTCCTCAGCTCAAACATCACAGTTCAGGAAAGAAATTGATACAGTGGATAATGCTTCCACTGGAGACTGCATAATAGATCCAGCTGGTGGATCCCTGTGATTCCTTCTGGCCACGTGGTGTCCAACAATGACAGAGGGGAGCAGCAGGAGCCTGCTGTGCTTCTGCATTGGGTTGCTGAAAATCTCAGGAGTTGAATTGAAGGAGCCCCAGAAGAAGGGCTTTAAAATTTACTAAATTTTTATTAAAGGAAATTTACCAAATGCTTATTAAAGGAAAGGCAAAATGGTGATGTTTTCCTGGTGTTTCTTCTGGTTCTGTTTCCATCTCTGAAGCCATCCTTTGCCCTGGCCAACTCCTCCACGTTGCTGCCCAGATGGCTGCCAGCTGCCCCGCTGCCTGCATGGCTTGTGCTCCCTCGCTGCAAGCTGGACACAAATGTACAGTTCTGTCTCTGTAAACAGGCTAAAAATACCGTGGTGCTGCTCCTCTGAGGGCCGGGGAGTTCAGAGAGGCTGGGAAGGAAGCCGGGGTCAGGCGGCCTCCGGGGAGCGGGCGTCACACGGAGGCACAGAGCCACGGGATGGTCCGAGCGGGGCTGGCTGCAAACAGAGACAACACATCAGCCACAGCACTGCTGTCCTGCTGTCCTGCTGTCCTGCTGCCCTGCCCGGGTGAGCCAGCAGTGCCAGGTCTCCTCAGATTAGTGTTCATGGTGTGCAAGTATGCGAGATGTGACTTGGAATGCTCCAGGGCTTTGTGCTCCTCTTTTGAAGAGGAATTTTTGTCTTTTCTACTCAATTTCTGTGCTAGGTATTGTGATGCAGGGACCAGTGTCCTGCAGAGTGCTGGCTTCTCTGAGCACTGCCACCCCAGTCAGCTGGGGTGACACTGTCTGCTGTGCCCCTTTGCTGAGGGTGCCCTGTGTGAGGCTTGTGTCTCCGTATCCTCTGGGAAAGGAAGTCAGAAAAGCCTATTCCTTCAGACTAATTTCTGTTCTCACCACACCCTTGTACCTCGTTAAGGGATGTGACTATCCTAACCACACCCTGGTCAGAGTGACTAGGACCTGAGTCTGAACATCACCCTCCAATGACATAGAAGCCAGTTCCAACCAGAAACCTCATCAGTGGTAGCAAATTTCAGCTTGAGTCATATGTGTCATAGGCATTAACACCTAAAATATTCTTGTATTTTGCTTCATTAGTGCTTAACCTTGTTAGCTTGTGTGAGGCTGTGTGGCACAGAGTCACACAATCAGCAAAGAGCACCAGTGCCCTGTCAGGCACCCTCTGTGTGCTGTGAGTGCTGAAAACACAGACCAGGGCTCAGCACTGGTCTCTTAGCAATGACAGCTGTGTCTCTGCTCTTGTACCCTATTTGCTTTCTCCATCTCCATCTCTCCACTGTGATGCAAATGTAAGTGTCCCCTTCGTGAGCTGTGGCAGTGGGAGCCAGGGCTGGGCTGTGGGAGCTGCCTGGTGCCGGGCAGTTCAGACAAAGAGGAAATTCATCCGGAGCTGAATAAATGCATGTGATGGGCAATAAAAAAAAGCCCAAACACACCACTAGCACCCTCTACCTGCCCATAGCCCAAGGGAGCTCCAAGCCACGCAGCACTCAGGTGAGCTGGCATCAAGGTGGGTGCTGCCTGCCATGCACCCCTGCCTGGGGTGGCAGGGCCCGGCCACCTCACCCCAGGGACTGCTCACTGTGAGGGAAACTCAGACCGTGCTCAGCTGCCTCTTCTCCAGACAGAATGAATTCCAGAGAGACTTTGTTCTAAAGAAAATAACCTTTGCTGTGCAAAAGAGTTTCAGTCTAAAAGACTTCTGGTGCAAAAGCACTGGATTTAACATGTTTTTCCCATTGGCTCTGGCAGACCTGGAGCAGTGTCAGGGTGGTGTCCTCACTGTAGCACTCAGCAGTGTGCTTTGCACTGAGCTCACTCTGCTGGGCCGTGCTCCAGTTCCTCGAGGATTTCTCACTGATGTAACTAGTGCTTCGAGTACCTCTGTATGCTCCATTCCTCTCCATCCTGCAACAGATCCAAACTGTGTGTACCTGTATTTATCCTGCCAGTATTCCTTGGTGGGACCCATGCCACCCACACCTTTGGCACTGCCAAACGCCATCCCTGTGGCAGGCTCAGCTGCAGATGCTGATGAGAGATGGCAGTCGGAGAGGCTGCTGCTGAATTCCGAGGGGGAGAGAAAGGAAGCGGCGTGTCAGAGCCCCGCTGGGATGCGCAGAGCGGCTGGAAGGAGCTGTGACCGAGCTGCTCTTTCCCAGGGAGGATTCTCCACCCCGTCCTGGGTGGGATCTCAGCCGTCCTGCTTAAAGCCGAGCAGATGGGGTTGGAGTTCAGTTGCCCCAGGCAGGACTTGCTGGCTTGCAGGGACACAGGAGTAACTTCTGCACAGGACAGTGACCCGCTGCAGTTGCCTCTCCCCATGGAAGGTAGGAGGAGGTTTGTTTTCTTTCCGTGGTTACACTATTTCTTTAAAGTTTTTAAACCAGCAATCAAACTGTAATGCAATTAGCCAGAAAACAAGGCACGAACTCGGGAGGGAACGGCAAAGGTGTGGGTCTGGCTGTTCCCTCCTGGGATGTGCTGCTTCTATTTGGGTCACTTAACAGAAAACAGAATGGTTTTCCATGATATATTTTGTTCAGAATTTAGAAGAAAAAATTTAGTTCCTAGGAATTTTGAGATCTAACACTGCAGCATCTGCAAGTCCCACAGTGGGCATTCAGTGGCACAGCACAGCTGTCCCTGGAGAGAGGCAGCATGGCAGAAGGTCCCTGCCTGGCAAAGGTTTGTCCTCTGGAGGGGAGCGGCCACCCATCCTGCTGCCACCCGACTGGCTCCAGCCCTGCTGCTCCCCAGGGAGCACCGGGACCCTCAGTGCTCCCACGGGAGTCTCATCCCTGCAGCGTGAGCACAGCCAGGGCAGGGAATGGCTTTCCCATAGGGAACAAGTGGGGTGGCAGAGCTGGGAGAACAGCAGAAGCAGGAACACTCTCTGTGGGGACAAATGTCAGGCCCAGGCCTCCAGCATCAGAGGAGGTCACCCTGAGCATTTTTCCTGAAAAGCAATAGAAAAAGTAATCTGTTTTCTGTCAGGAAAGAAGGCAAGAGGGGACCTTTGGGGCAGGTGCCTGAGCCTGCAGCAGTGTGTGGCTGTCACCCAGCACAAGCAGGGGCTGGAGAGGGACAGTGCTGCTGCTCCAGGCCTCCATGCTCAGCTGTGCTCCCACGTCCTTCCCGGGTCCCCCAGGGTGGTTTCTGTCTCAGCTGGCTCAATCCTTGATTCCTCTCTTATTTCTGCTGTGCCCAGGTCCCTTTGCCAGGGCTGGAGCTCCCCGACAGCAGAAATTGGTGCCCCGTGCTGGGGCAGTCCTGGCATTTCTCTGGCCATCAACTGGGCCAGCCCCAGCTCCTGCCTTTGCCAAAGACTTGCTTTGTAATGCCAAAAAAATCTTACAGCAACTCCGACAGCTCTGTAGGAGGGTATTAGGCATCTGCATGTCAGAACGTGGCCTTTATTTTATTGCTTCATGTAAAACACTTTGTATTCTCTGGGCAGGAGAGGCAAGGGTTGCAGTGAATGTTTTCAGAAAGGGAATTAGTGTCATGTCCCTGCCCAGCGACGCTCCCCTGTCAGACAGACCCTGGGGCCATGGCTGCCCAGGCTCACCAGCAGCTCTGCTCTCACAAGGATCTTGCAGGACTGTTTGCCAGGACCACAACTGGGAATAGTACTGCATTTCTTGTCCTTTGCCTCTCTATAAAATAAATCAAGCTGTGTTTTCAACCCTCTGTTTGCTGATGCTCTCTGGCCAAGTTTCGAGTCAATTTATTTCTCATTGCTCGGCATCACCCTGGCAATGTGCCGAGCACAAGAACTGGGGAGAAACACAATTAGTTTGCTGCATTTCAGGCCAGGGCTGAACATCCATCTGTTGGTACACACAGCTCTCCCAGGCAGTAGTAGAGGTGCATGTTTTAAGGTAGAAAATTACTTGTGTTTTGGAAATGAATAAATTGTTGACATAAGCTAAGAGTCATGAGACAGGAATGGGTTGTGTTGCCAGGTATTCACCATGAGAGCATTATGCCCTGGGGTGCTGATGCAGTGACCACTGTGGGAAGTGACCAGAGGGGTGCTGGCTGGAGGTCAGGAAGGGCTGAGCCACAGGGAAGAACCCTCCTTTAGCCATGGCTGCTGTACCACAGGGGCACTGGGCAGGGAGGAGCCACCATCCACCTGCTCTCTGTGGGCTCATTCCCTGGTGACAGCTGCTGGCAGAGCCAGCAGGAACACCAGGCATGAAGCCCAGCCTGAGGTGGGCAGCAGGGCCAGACAGGTCCCAGCAGTACCCACGGGGACTGTGCAGGGGTGAGGAAGCTGCTGGGGGGCTGCTGGGGTCAGCACTTCTGGCTGGCAGCAAGGGTCCCCCCTGTCCCCAGCACTCACCCTGTGATCAGAGAGCTGTTAAGAAATGGGGAGGTGTTTCTGGGAGTGGTTTTGTGTAGATTACTGTTCTTTTTGGCATAAATTTGCTGTTTCAGCTTCTGAAGTTCACCATTTCCAGGGCTAACGTTATCTGACACCTGCCAAAAACTGGTCCAGCAAGCCCTGTGCAGCAGGGGGCTGAGCACCACACACTGCCTGCTGTTCCCATCCCTCCTCCACCTCATCCTGCTTCCCTCAGTGCTCCTGGGAAAAGGCAGGACCTGGAGTTGTTGGAAGGAATGCTTGTGTGGGAAGGGAACTTGGCTTCTCTGGTGAATAAATCATATAGAATCCGTTTTGTGCATTAAACAAAGCTTTATGAAAGGCAGATACAAGGAGAGGCCTTGCTGGCGGCTCCGGAGGTTTTACTGTGGTGCCTGACATCCTCTGGCACTGGAGCCTGGGCACCACTTGTAGATCTCAGCCTGCTTCAGAGCCCTGAAGCACCTGAAGCAGCTTTGGTGCTGCCCACCATGGTTTCAGCTTCCCTGGGCTCTGACACTGCAGACTTTGCTGTTGTTTCCATCGTCCTCCAGGAGCAGGGAGTTTGTGGTCTGTGGTGGGTGCACAGCGAGTGCTGGTGTGAAGAGGCTGGTGCTCATGTGCTGCACAGCAGCTTCCCACTTTCCTGCCCAGTTCTGAACTCTCACACAGGAATGAGGATCTTTGTGAAATGTGACCTTTTTTTTTTCTCAGTTTTACTCCCCATATTTGGTATCTGTTTGTCCCTTCTTTCCCAAAGCAGCCCAGTAATCCGATGACATCCCTGACTCATGCTGCCCAGACGTGCATGATGGGGCCTTTCTACTTGTTAGAAAAAGCCTATTGATTTAATTTCTGTATCATTATTCAGCTAATATGGAATATGTCACTGATGGTGGTGCATGAAATCGAATGGAGTCTGCCAAAAAGGGTGAAATAAACCTTGCCAAAGGATGGGGAGGAGGTGGAGGTGAGTGTGCAGGAAAGGTACAGGGTGCTCTGTCTGCTGCTCCACCTCTCTGATCTGTGTGCTCCTGGCTTCTGGGAAACGTTGGCAAGACCACCTGAGCTGGTCAAACGCCAGCACTGGTCACTGCTGGGGGACACTGGTTGAAAGCCATGTCACATATGGCCCAAGCTGTACACCAGATACGGTCCCTGTCACCTGCACACCTCGGCCTGAGAACGAGCTGTCATACTCTCATACCTACTCACACACGTATGCAACACTCACTGTTACATGTAACTACAGGTTGAGGTGTACTGAGGCACCTCAAGAGCGTGTAACAAAGCAAAGTCTGGGCTGGCTGGCTGGGAGCTGTGGGAAAGGCCTGTCAGACACAGCTTTCCCTGGGCTCTGGGGTAACTTGCCACTAGATGTCACAGTGTGCCTGAGTTTGCAGGGACCAGGAGTGCCACTTGTGCTGGGGACCCCCAACCAACCCACCCTGGGCAGGGCAAAACTGCTCCCTAAAGTCTTTTTGCTGGACCAAAGCACACAAATAGCATCTTTTTGTCTGTTCTTGTCTTCTAGAGCATTTTTGGAAACATTTCTAGCTTTCATATGCCACTCAGCAAAGTCTGAGAGATCAACAGGTGACTGGAGAGGATCACATGGTGAACCCCACAGCATGACCCTGGTGGGACCCCTGCCCTGGCAGATATCTAGTGGCCCTGCTCCCACTGCAGCAAATGCCAAATTAACATCAGGTGATGCATCAGGAGCTCACTGTCCATGTCCCAAAGCTCTTGCTCTAAGGGAGGACAAGTTTTGCCACTCCACCAGCACAAGGCAGAGGAAGCCAGCACTCGTACAGCTGCCTGGGGCTGACCTCTGCCTAAACCATCCCAATGGATATTTATAGACACACAGGAAACCATCCCGGACCCTGCACTTCCTCTCCCATCCAAGCTGAATCTTTAATCAGCTTGGTAGCACAGGGAGCATTAATTGTGGGTGTTTTTCCATTGAGCATTGTGCTGAGCTGGGGTAGAATACTTACGTGGTCAGCTTTGGGCAGGCTGGTGATGGGACAGGCAAGTCATCTTCTGAACTTGGTACAGCTCTGTAAAAAACTTGGTATATTATTAAAAGACTAGGAGTATATTAGTGTGAAGCATTTGCTGAGTAACTAAAGCAATGGCAGCATTTAAAGCCTCCTGTTTGAAGTGGTTTATGTACAGACCCAGACTGGTGAGGCCACCCCACCCACTGCACCCAGGCAGCTCTTGGGTGACATGTAGCTGTTGAATTAATGATGGCATCACTCAGTGGCTTTCATTTGCCACCAAAATCAAGCATAGCTTTCCCAATCTAAGACTAAACAAACAACACAGGCAGGGATGTACAGTGGGATGCTTTCCTTGTGTTCTCTCTGATCTTGAGATCAGGCTCTGCCCAGCCTGAGCAGGGATATTGTGCTCTGGATCCTGGTCCAGCCTGGAGAGCAGCTCCCCTGCTGCTCCTTGTGCACAGGGATGTTGGGTGCACACAGATGTGCAGTGAGTGAAGGAAAGCAGGGCTGTGCTCTGTGTGTGCAGAGGGGAGCCACTGCTTGTACCCCTGAACCTGGAGAAATGTAACTAGCAGCTGGTGACCTGGCTGTCAGACCCTGGGCAGCCAGCAGTGTGTGCTCCCTGCCACAGACAAGATGGATGGGCTATTGCTGAAGCCACTCACTGCTATTAATTTTCACCACATGAATCTTCCTGGCCAATAACACATGATTCCTTTCCTTTGTCTGGGATTGCCTTTCCCCCCTTCCTTGGCACCAGTCCAGAATATCTACAAATCTTACTTAGCCACAGTTAGTGACTGTGCCTTGGTATCAGGAGTCTCCTGAAATACTCCCTGTGCTGCTCTTTCCATAGAGAAGGAGAGCTGAGCACACTGTCATTCCCATCCCCCTGCAGCAGCCAGCACAGCAGAAGGTGTCAGCAGAGCTGGGAGAAGAAGGATTTGCTGTGCTGGGGGGCTGGAGCCCAGTTCCAGCTCTGGGGAAGTGGTGTAGCCTCACAGCATTCCATAAAAACATGGCCACAACCTGGCTCCTGCTCCAAGCAGCCAGTGCCAGGTAAGGCCACCTGCAAAAAGCCCCAAAGACACCCCAGAGTGCTCCTTCTTGTGGCATAGGAGGGTGGCATTACAGATTCACTTGGTAGGATAGAGCTGGGACTTGGAACAGCAACTTCTTGAGGAAAACCTCCAACATTTAAAAAATTTACATAAATCTAATTTTCTGCAGTTATCACCAATCTCAGATTAATTCTGCAGCGTGACCAAACTGCTGCAAGGCCCCACACTAGTATGTTAAATATGTCCCACTGCATGTAGTGAATGTGATTTCCAGACACTGAGGGCTTCTGGAGGAGAGTGCAGATAAGGACGTGCTCGGAGGCAGCTGCCCAAGAGCTCTGCAGGAGCAATCTGTGGGCACAGACACATGCAGGGCCCCAAGTTTCCTTTCACTTCTTGGGTTTCTTCAGTCTTTTTCTGTCCTGTCACCCTCAGGTGTGTCAACTTTCGATTTGCACCAGCCAAAGAGCTGGATATGGAGCCTGGCCAAGGAGAGCCCAGGGCAGCGTGGCTGTTAGCCCAGCTCTGGGGAAGTGGGGCTCTGTAGCAGTGGGGCTACTGGGTAGCTCCTTCACTGTCCCACAGCCAGAGGGTTTGACAGAGGCTTTGGCACCACTTCTCTCCTTCCCTGGGGCTCTGTGGATACTCCTGGAAATGAAGTGCATTAGCTTCTCAGCCTCCTGAAGGCAGAACCAACTTTTTTCCATTTATCCCATTCCCCTGCTGGCTGGGAATGCAGCACAGACTCCTGCTGTGTTCCCCATGGCTGACTGCTGTGCCCCAGAGCTGGGATGTGCTAGTGCCAGGGAACTCTGCACTGCCAGCAAGGAAAGTACCTCCTCATTGCTTCTGGGCTCTGCTGCAGAGCTGCCCAACTCAACATCAGTCATGTGCAGGGAGTTTGTCTGTCTAAACCCCCGGTGTGTGATGTCTGTTGAGGACAGCACTGCTCTCCCAAGGAGAGGAGCTGGAGCCTGGCAGTGGGCAGTGCCCTCAGGGCCCCGTCCCAGCACCCCAAAAGTGTCTGTGGGTCCTGCAGTGGGGCTGGGCTGGGCTGGGCTGGGCTGGATGCACCTGCTGCATCCAGTATCTCAAGGGCAAGGGAGTGCAAGCACAGCCCCAAATCCTGGGGTGTAGAGCTTGTCCAGCTCAGGGAAAGAGAAATTCCTCCCTGAGGCCTTTGCTAGAAGCAGCTGGAGGTAGGGATTGGGATGGTTCTGCCCCAGGGGCTGCACTTTCCCAGGTGAGGTGCAGTGATGATGGCTGCCCCACACCCCACAGGTCTCCAGGTGGGAAACCCCTCAAGCCATTCTGTCCCAAGGAAGGGGCACAGGAGAGGAGCTGCCCAGTATCTGCCTGAAGTAAGGATCTGGCTCAACATCAAACCATTTGAATCAATGGGCATTGTTCCCTTTTTGGGGGATGACCAGCTGACCAGAACCTTGGATCCATCTGCACAGTCAGGCAAGGCAGTGAGCTGGACTGGGGGGCCAGCAGGGTGTGAATAGGAAGGACTTTGCCTGGAATCCCAAGACTGCTGAGCCTTTCAAGGCAACCCACGAGTGCACGTAAGCACTCAAGAGCCCACGTGCATCCCAAGGTATGGGATCCACCCTCAGCTTGTCCTGGAGTGGCCGCAGCAGCTGGCACAGGAGTGGTCTGCTGCTGCCAGGAGCAGGGAGCACACGATGTTCAGGGAGGAGAGGTCAGGTCTCTTCCTGTTTAGATGTTTTCAAAAAATGCTTGAGCATTTTAGTGGAAAAATGACTGAGGGAACCATCCAAATTAGGAAACAGGAAATACTGCACTAGCATAAATATAATTTTGACAGCTGAAATGAGAGGCAAGTGGTTGCCAGGTAGGGCTAGTAAAGATGCTGCTGGGCCAGCAGCTCGTGGGGAAGCTCAGCAGCCAAGGGGCAGGTTCTCACTGGGGACTCACCTACCCAGCAGTGCCATGCCAGGTGCTAGAGCCAAGTCACTGGGTGTCTCTCACCTCAGGGTCTCCCAGCACAGTGCCAACAGTCAGCAAGATGTGTCCTTCAAGTGGAGGACTCCTCATGTTTCCAGGAGTGGATATACTGAAAACTAAGGCACTAAAATCCAAATTTTTATGGACTATAAATAGCAGCAGACTTCCCTGTGCCAGGTTACCTGTGTAATATTAGCTGCTAATGCCAGCCCTGCTCTTGACTCTCTCTCCTGTTCAGCAAATCACTGAAGCTCCCCAAGCCCCTTTCTAGCCATATGTTTAGTTGATGTAATGCTGCTTCTAAGTCTGTGCAATTACTCAGTTACTCCTATATCTGATTGCAAGTTTTATGCCCTCAGGGCTTTGCTTCAGTTTTGCCCATTGATTTGCTGTGTGACCTTGAGCACTACATTAAATATACTTTCAATATTCAAAGGAATTTTGCTCATTTATGCCCATGATCAGGCTATCCAGACTCCTACTCTGCTCCCAACTCTCCAAGCAGTGTCTGCTTCTTATTTATTGGAAAAGTTAAGGATAGAAGCTAACCTAAAATACAAAAGAGATCTGGGGGCCTATGTTCCATTCAAATTCACCTCAAGCAAGTTTCAATGGAGCTTGAAGAGCCTAAGAAATGTAGATACTTCTGAAAATGTCACCCTAGCTGTATCTGCAGGCTCTGACATTCCACAGACACCTGAATTACTCAGGCGAGTTCCCCTTGCTGATCCAACCTGATGGCTGCAGAGCTGGCAGAGCATTAAATATGCACATATTTAATGTCTGCTGTGCTGGAGGGGGAGGACACCTCAAAGTGAAAACTGCTGTGCATTCAAATGTGTTCTTCAAAGCTGAGACAGGTCTTCTCAACCTCGAGCTGAGTAGCAACAGCTACCCCTGGCTGCTGGGGCACAGTTTCGAGGGGCTGTGGGGTGCTGCTTTCTTCCTTGTTCTGTGCACGGGAGGGGTGGGCTGTGGGATCAAGGAATGGTGTCTGTTTGCCGAGAGGTCTGCTGGAAAAATGAGCAGCCAAAGGAGAAGTGTGGGCAGAGCTTATCCTGTCACTGGGGTTGACCCCTGACTCTGATGGTACAAAGTTTTGAGAGTTTTCTCTTGTGCATGTTTGTATGAGGAACAACTTTGGTTTTCCCTTTACCTTTGCTGGAAGATGGCTGTGAAATAGCATGGTCAAAAAGCAAAGCTGCTGTCTGAATATTTTAAGAACTTTTGCCTCAGTTTTCTGTGAATGTTGATTAAGAGTAAATGAGACTTGGAAAAACAGCCAGTATGGATTTACCCTGGGACCGTTTTGGGAATAAGCACACAAAAATAACCCTTTCCTAAAAATGTTCTTTACAGCCCCACCCTTCAGGAATGATCTTCCCTGCAATGACCCCAGCCTGGACAGCATTGGCAGACCAGGGCTGAACTTCAGCTCTGGTTCACACTCAGCAGTTCCTTTTTACAGTGCAAACAGCTCCCTGCAGCCAGAGGTGATTTGTTGAGGAACTGTGTACCAGAGTGGGTGAGGACTGCAGGGTCTGGCTGCCTGTCACCGCAGCCCAGTGAAAGCCATGGACTGGGGACAGGAGCCTGGAGGGACAGCAGCAGCAGGATTTGCTCCCCACCTGCTGTTCCTCTCGTACCTGCAGTGCAAAGAAGTTCAAGTGCAACACGAGTTGCAGGTAATGTCAGCACACCTGTACACAGGAGCTCTGCTGTGGAAATCAGTTCTTGGAACCTGTAAAGTGCTTCATGCTCCTTGCCTTGTGAAGCAACACTGAAATAGTGTGGTGTGTAATTTCTACACATGCTCCAGCTTCTACACACAAGCCTCAAACCACTGAAACAGTCACCCAACATCACTGAAGACGAGGGCAGTGATAGACTTAAATGCTTTAAACAAGTAAAGCTACAGACCTCAGCTGTGCTCTGATTATTTTCTTTGAATTTGCTTCCTTTCCACTGCTTTTTTTATACTGAGACATAAATAATCTTAAATTCCAGATCACCCATGGGTCCAAAATGTAGCTGTAACAGGGACTTCTGCCAACTTTTACAAAAGGATTTTGCTAACATGAAAGAAAATAACTCATACATAATAAACAGTCCTCCCGACCCACGTTATCCTTTTGCATTTAAGGTCAACCGTCTCTGAAAGGAGGGGAAAAAAAGATAAAGGAGATGCAGAGAGTCAGCTGCAACAACAAACTAAACCCCTGCATGAAGGTCCTCCTATCAGGGCAGTTCACAGCTGCCACTACATTTTTTCCTTGGCCTGAATAATGTAAATACTGGGCTGGGGAGTGCTTTCCTTTACACTGGTGTAAATCTGGGCTGGAGCTCCAACCCTGACCTGGCCATGCACCCACTTTATGCCTGGCAGCCCTGCCCTTGGGTAAGGGGACCTGCTTCCTCAGAGGAGCTCGCCATCCTTTGATGCTCACTGCTGTGTTCAATAAAGGGCTAAATTCCTCTTGTTGCTTGAAATAAACTTGCAAACCCCTTGACCTTCCTGAGCTGGAAGAGTATGTTTACAGATTGCTTAATTCCATTTGTCTTCCTGAGTGTGTGAGAGGGACAGCAATGTGGTTGAGGGAAGGGCAGCTGTGCTGTGTGACCAGCCTCTTTTGATATCAGAGACAAGACACTGATGCATCCCATCCACTTGGAAGAGTACAGCCATTCCCATTACTTTTTGGAGTAGTAATGGGAATGGCTGTACTCTTCCAAGTGGATGGGATAATAATTTCCGAAGGAAAGGAATTATTTACTGGGATCCCCTGTAATTTTGCTTTATATAAAGTTCATGAGGCAGCAGTGTAATCTTTTGTGTTTTGTTATCTATTCTCACGACACTTTCCAGGACACCAGTGCTTGTGTACTTCTAGAAAAATATCAGGAGGTAATTCTGCAGGAGCAGCTCTTGTCTAGTGTTACACCATCTAAACACATCTCCTTTACACTTTGATTGCTGCCTGAAGTCAGAGGAGCCAGGAGAAACAAAGTTTATCAGAGGGCAAGAGGCAAAACACAAGGAGGGGAGGTTACCGACATACCTAAATTAAAGTGTAGAGCTTTATTTAAAGGCTGTAGAAGCTGGAAAAAAGCTCTTCAAGACAGAAACCATATTTTCTCCAAGGCCTGGGAGGCACTGGGAGGCCTCATGGGTGTTATCACCAGGTACTTGTAATAATGTCACTATTTCCAGAAGTCTTGGCACGAGCAGCATGGCAGGAGAGGAATTGTGAAGGGTAGCTGACTGAGGATAATGGATAGTAGGATGAAATTGAGAGGAAAAACTTAATTGGAATTAACTAGCTGAGAAAAGCCTCTTGATCTGTCAGACAGTGAAATTGCCTCCCAGGAGCAATGGTATAGTCTCAACCACGTGGGCATTTAAAGCCAGTCTAATGTCTGTGATTCCCTGAGTTAACTGGAGTATCTCAATAATTGGAACTGACACAAAGATTTATCTTCTTTGATTGACTAGCTTTCATAGAGGCTCATCTCTTTGTGGTGCTGCACAGAGCTTTCAGGGCAGCTGTTTGCACTTAAACTGCCAGGAGCTGACAGTGTGTATCCATTTCAGCTCTTCAAATGTGTTCTTTGAAAAAACACTTAAATCGCTGGAATAGACAGTACTAATCAGTCTGCAGGAAAATGGAGCATCCTTACCTGGGGCTCAGTGCTATCAATCTCCCTGTGCCAGGGCTCGGCCATCCTGCAGCAGCAGAGCCATTTAGGTGCATTACTGCCAAATGCCCAATCAGCCTGAAAAATTGGGCTGCTTTGACCGAGGCAATAAGAGGGAAAGGTGTTTTGCCAAATGTATAAAAACAAATGGTTGGTATTTCAGCAGTTACAGCAGAGTAGGATTAATCACACTAAGATGATGGAAATGATCTCCCATGCTCATTTTTCCTGATTTCCGAAGAGACAGTGTGTGGCTGGCCTGAAGGGTGAGGTCCTGGAAGGGCTTTTGTATTTGGATTTGCCCATTCATTCACCTGCTGTATGACCTTGTGCATATCTCCTCTCTCACTTTGCCTTCTGTAGGTTTAGACCCACAGAAAAAGGCACATCCAACCTCTGGCCCAGGCTGAGATCTGGGTCCCTACTTTGTATGTAGTAGCAGTGTGTTGGGAAGGGTGTTTGGAGTCTTTCACTTCTCTGCCAGTGACAGACAAAGGGATGGTGTCTTCTCTGCAAAAGAGATTTAGATCTTACTAAGATGGGCTCGTAGTATGCAAAATAGTAGGTCAAGATGTGTTACAGAAAGTGAGAAATTGCTTTTCTGCAGGGCACAACTTACAGGTGTTTACGTGTGCTGGCATCCTAATATTGACAGGAAAATGTGGTTTTTTTCTTGTTCCTTCTAAAGCCTTTCACATAGGGAATGCATACTTGTTACCTTGCCTTCTCCCATTCAGCAGAGCTCTTCAGAGGAACACCTTCCCCTGTATCCTGGTCCTTTCTGGAGTGTGCAGGTAGAACCTGCCTCTCTTGCTATGGAGAAGTACAGCACGTTGGAAATCAGAATTTATGGAGATACAAACTCCCAAGCTGATTAGTGTGTGGATTTACAACCTAGGGATAACCACATCAGTCTGGACACGAGAGAGGAATAAGCTGTTGCTGCCAGGGATGAAATCCACTTGACCTGTTTGCTGGTGGCAGCACCAGAACCAGCTTCAGGTCACAGCTTGTGGCTGCCCCTGTGGCTGTGGGGCTGTAGAGCTCTGACTCACAGCTCACTGCTCAGCTCAGAGCCAAGCCTGTCCCAGCACACCAGCCTGCAGGCATGCATTTCTGAGGAGTTACACAACCTCAGGCTGAGAAGCCTCAGCAGCACTGCTGGTTCTCCTGCAGGTTTCCTTTCAGCTCCAGCCCAAAGACACAGCTTCACTCTCTCTCCAGTGTCTGCCCTACCTGAAAAAATGGAGCTCTGTGCCCTGAGATTTCTGAAATGCTTCACACTGACTGAAGTCTTGCTCTGCCATTAAACCTTCCACATCACTAAACATTTAAGGTTCTCAGTGCTCAGCTGGCTCCTCCACTGGCCACAGCCACCACTGCCTAAACAACCTAGTTAGGGCAATTAATGTAAATTAAATATGCTCATGTTTTCCCTGGAATGTTGTCAGGTATGAGGATAATATTCTGATTTACTTCTTAAGGGTAACTGCTTATAAAGGGGTTTTCATCCCATTGGAACATTGTTTTTCAAACTATTCTTTCTTCTGCTTTGAAAAGTTCAGATTAAATATATCTATACAAAGCCAGGGATAAAAGAAATTGAAAATTTAAAGTGAAAATGAAGGAGGCAGTTGATAGTAAATGGTTATTTAAAGACTGGGGGGAAAAAAGGAGAAAAGGGAAAGAGTAAAAGTACACTTAGAGAAGTAGGCTTTGGGTAACACATGCAAAGCTAAAACTGATTGGTACCACTTATTACACTCTTCTATTAAGTTCCTTCATTTCCTCTGTTATTTTTAGAGTCTCCTCAGGAGATCATCTGTTCTGCTGAGCTGGACTGTGTCTGCATGTGGGCTCTGGGGTTATCAAATAAAATGCTTTGCTCAGAGAGCAAACCCCTTCCAGCCCAGAAGGGCCCCACTGAAGCAGCTGGGGCTGGGCAGGGTGTGACACGGAACCCTTGAGCTGAGCCAGATGGACCAAATCCAGCCCTGGTGGCCACCAGAGTGTCCTGGGGAAGGCCCTGCTGTTCAAACATGCCATGGTGGGAGCAGTGAGCATCCTCACTCTTTGCTGACCTCTTTGCTTCTGCCCCACCATTCCCAGGCTGGTCTCCCACACCTGTTCTCCTTCAAAAAGTCCTTGAAGAGTGCTGGCCTGAAACTGCCAGCTCATCTTACAAGCCACAAATCCTGCTGCTTTCTCATGTTGTGCAAGAGTGCAAACAAATATTAGTTGTAAAATTATTCAGTCTTTATGAAACCCAGCTAGACTGTTTGGCTTTTAATAGCATCAGTCCCGAATTACACGTCTGGACTAGACACAGTGCAGAGATTAATTTCCTTTAATTTGTTCCAGAGTAACTCACAATTTAATTTAACTGAGCAGTTCCTTGTTCTCTTATTCTGGAATGATGGATTGTGAAATACACTCCTTTAAATTAATCCAGACACTTGATTTTTGTCAGCAGAGTAATCTTTCTCAGCAGTATGCTAAGTATGCTTTTAAAAGGTATGGTGAATATGAATGATATGCACTTTGTTGATGATTTAAGTGTTTACACTTTCCAAACCTTGCAGAAAAGACAAATACAGCTTAGCTGCATTTTGTTTTATAACCTTTCAGAAGTGATCATTCAAATAACATCAAAAGGACTTAAATGGATTTCTAAATTTGATGGTACATGTGAGGGCAACTCCCTTCTCATCAGAGAACCATGATTTTGAAATGGGCCTAAGCAAAGCTTAGACTGTTTCTGATTGCAGAGCTTCCATAGATCATCTAGAAAGATTTCTATTGGAGCCATTAATGGTAAAATATTTCATGTGGGTGCTGTCACTGCTTACGCTGGCTTGATGTTGCAACAGAGCAGTGTCCTTTCCTTTTTGTTTTCTTTCCCTTTTGCTCTTTTTATTTCTTAAAGATGAAGTGGGGCATTTGTGGAGAGAAGCAAAGAGGCCATGTTTGGTTTTTTTGTTATGTTTTTTTGTTATGTTTTTTTTCTACACTGCCTCCTTAAGAAGAACTGCAAAAAGTTATAGTGAAGTTGAGTAAGTGATATTGATGTAAACCAACCCATCAGGTCCTGTCAGCCCAGGCACTCCCTCACTCTCTATTATCAGAGGTAAGGACTATCTGAATGCCACAGTAGAAACTGCACAGCATTCCTGTATCCAGCTGGAACCTGACAACAATAGTTATTCTTAAATGTGGGGAGACAAGGCAAAGCCTCCTGTCACAGAAATATGTGGCAGTGCTTCATAGGCAAAGGTAAATGTCCCTAAACTTAGCAACACATGAACTGCAGCACCACCTACCCATTCATTCTTGGAGGGTTTGCACCTACAGAAAAGGGCACATCCAACCTCTGGCCCTGGCTGGAAGCTGGGTTCCTACTTTGTATGTAGTGGCAGTGTGTTGGGAAGGGTATTTGGAATCCTTTTACTTCTCTGCCACTGACAGACATAGGAATGGTGTCTTCTCTGCAAAAGAGATTTAGATCTTACTAAGATGGGCTCGTAGTATGCAAAATAGTAGGTCAAGATGTGTTACAGAAAGTGAGAAATTGCTTTTCTGCAGGGCACAACTTACAGGTGTTTATCTGTGCTGGCATCCTAACATTGACAGAAAAACGTGGTTTTCTCTTGGTGCTTCTAAAGCCTTTTACATGGGGAATGCATACTTGACATGTCACCTTGCACATGTTGCTAATATATGCCTTGTTCTTTCCAAACCTATCTCTGCTCTAGCCTATGACATTCCTCCCAAGTAATGTTGTGGATACTTGGCAAGCAAAGGAAATGCATGTGTGTTTGCTACCAGTCAGACTTAGCCACCTTTAGCCACCACTGCATAAAAAAGAAGGCGAAGATTTGCAATGTGCTTCATACTCCTTGCCAGCCCTCTCTCAAGACAATACTGTGGTGATCTTTCAGCTCCATGTCCTCTACTAACCTACACAGCCAAGCCATCCAAGGAAAATTTGTTTGGCTCAATAAAGGGGTTGTGTTATGCCTGGACACATGTAAGAATGGATGCAGCCTCTCATCACAGGTAGACTTCGCTCCAGTCTTAGGCAAGGACTGAGTGCTGCTGAAATCTGAAGTGAACTAAAGCACATCAATATCTTTTGATGTGAAGTGCTTTTATGAACAGGTTTTATTGGTTTGGGTACTTCAGTGTCAGTATTTCTATTTTGAACATCTTAGCAGCATTCTTCTTCAAATTCAGAATGTGTGAAGTACACTTCTGCTGGGTTTTGAAAGTCTGTTATAGCCAAGTGGTAAAATAACCGATGCAAAGGCTTTCAGGTCTTAAAACCAAGCTTTACTGGCCTTGCTCCTTTTTCAAAGCAGAAATTGATTATTAAATTGGTTTGCAGTATTGCCTGGATAGTGGATGCCTTTACACCCATCACCTGATAGTGGAGATGTTATGGAAGATACAGCCTTGTATCCTAAATGTGCATTAAATTAGGACTAAAATCCAACTGGCTTTTGTCTTCACACTGCTGTGTGACAGGAGCATTGGCTCAGTTAGTCTCCAGTTAGTCTCCAGACTAACTGAGGCTCACAGCCAGCCTTTCTCAGAACCAGCAAAGCTTTGTTAGTCAGAATGGGTGCTGTCAGCTCCTCCAGGAGAGGATCTGCGAGCGGCTGAGAGATGTCACAGAGATGAAAGGACCAAAAATTGGATATTGATGTCCTCAGCAGTGACTTTGGGCTCTTTGTTATCCCCCAAAAGGAAATCACAAGTAAACCATAACCAAGGCTGGTGTGTCAGAGAGTCACACTGTGCATACCCAGCCTGTCTGACAAGAGCCCTCTCGCCGGGGTGCTGAAAGCTCTGCGCCGCTTGCCAGGGGCTGTGCACGAGCTGGTGTGAGCTGCAGGCCACTCAACAACTTGGCACGGCTGCAGGGCTGTGCTCAAAGTGGGCCAGCCAGCTCGGGTACTCTTGACATTCCTGGATGTCTTCTAAACATGTAATGCTGATAGAAATGTTGTTTAAATATTTGTGAGTTATTTAAAAATAGTGCGTCAAATAAGCAGCCTGGTGACGCCCGACAGATCTCTGGCTCAGACGAGTGCCTCAGTGGAGAAGGAAGAGGTCAGCACGAGTTATGTACACAGCTCAGGCTCTGACGAGAGAGCACTGCATCCACAGAACACAGAGCCTGCTGGGGAGCCCCCGTGCATGGGGGTCCTGAGCAGGGAGCAGTGGTGCTCAGTGGCTGCAGTCCGTCCCGATGCTCTGGCCTCCAGCAGGTCCGTGGCTGGGGCAGGAGGTGCTGCCCCACCCTGGGTTTGGCCATGCCCTGGTTCCCAGCAGAGGGGACAGTTGGGTGTGGAAGCAGAAATGCTTTCAGGGACCTGGAGGACACAAAAGCTGTGCCAGCATCTCCATCCCATTCTGAGCTGGTTAGGCTCTCTTAAAAGTTCCCCTGCTTGGTACCCATCTGTATATTTAGAGAACTAAATTTTAGGAAGGGGGAGTGAATTTTCCATCCAGCCATGACTGAACTCTTTCAGTAGTTTCTTCTCAGTATTATTAGACAGATCATTTTAGGTCAGTACAGCTGGGTGCTGGACAGAGGGGAAATCAATTCCTGTGATAGACAAGAGAAGTGGACATTGTCTATTTATTATGTTAAATATTTATTTCCAGAGTTCTAATATACTCCTAAAAGATTTTAAAAGCTGGTTTTATATGTCAACTTTATTCTCATCTTTCAGTAAACAATTATCATGCAGAGAATAAAACAAGCTCCCAGGCATTGCTGAGATACATTGTAGTCTATTAAGGAGGCTAAGCCTACTATAGCATATGAATCTGCTTTTATGTTGCCTTTAAACTGATTTGACATAAATTCCAGACCTATTGTAAAAATGAGATACATGATTAAAGCAACACTGTCATCTTTCCAAGGTATTTCCACTTTTTCGAGTTGCTGCAAAGGAAATGATTTTTAAAGCACTCAGAATATTGACCTGTTTCTTGGCTCTTGTCACAATCCATGGAAGGGCTGCAAGGGGAGGTCCTCTGTAGCTCCCTGACTAGACAGCATGTCTTGTACATTCAGAAAATGGATTTGAAAGTTGCTACTGCAATTTTACACTTTGCCTTACAGATACTGATCTGCAGTTTCCTTTTTTTTTTCCTCCTCATTGGTTGCTTTATTCTTGTTCCCTTTGGCATCTTCTTCTCATTTAAAGTGCCAGAGTGAAAAGCCAAAATGAGTCTCAGTTTCTCTGAGGTCCAGATATGAGCTGTGCTGCTTTTCAGATGAAAATGCTACATATATTTATGGAATCTGTTGCGGCTATTTATCAAAATTGTTTGCCTGTTATTTCTCCCAAACAACAATTGCATTTTCAGAAGTTTACCATTGGCCTGACATTAGTGATTCAAATGAAAAGCTTAAGCATCTGTCATAGAAATGAGCACATATAAAAAACCCACAGAAATAGAACAGTGGTGTTTTCTGGGATTTTCCTTTTAAATCTTTTCAAATATTTCAAGGAATTATTTACTGATTATAAATTTGAGCCAGGAAAAGAGCAAAGGGTATCAAGTGTATCATAAAATCACTCCATAATCTATAATGATTTATTTGGCTCAAGTTGACTCCCATTACTTTTTCCTTCTCTGTTATTGTCACATTCTTGGAAACAGATTGGTTAATACCTGACAAATACCTTTGAAAATAGCTTCAGCTTATGGGGGGATGCAAACTGGACAAGGTCACTGTGGTATTAGTTGCTCATAACAAAGATCAAAACTGTAGGTAAGATCTGTTGGTCCCCAGTTATTCATCTGGACAAAATTATGGCTTTACAAATGCTTGAAAATACAAAATACAAATGCTTGGTCATGGCCAAACTGTGGAGCATTCAAGCCACTATTTGTTAAATCTTTTTAATCATTATTCTATCAAAAACCTAATTACCTTTCAGGTTTTGCTATTCTATAATTCAAATTCGCCAAATAATTGCCAAAAATTCCGAAGTTTATACATTCTAGTGCTCCTTATATATGTGAGTCACCATACATTGCTCTTTGAAAATAACACCCTCCATGGTCCTTTGCATCCCATTGCTCACACTGATGGCAATACCACACCACTGGTAGTAACTCAGGATCACCAGTTCCCAAGCTGTGACACTGAAATGTCTTTATTTCTCTGGCACCTATTTAGCTCAAAAGCAAGTTCTTGAAAACACTCACAAGCAAACCTGTCCTCAGGGGATTTCCAGATCTGACTGCAGGCACAGATAAACTCAGGTCAGTCTTTGCTCTGATATGGCACTTGCCTGTTGCTGCTTCCTGAGCTGTTAACACATATTGTTAGAAACAGAAACTTGTCTTTTCATGCACAAAATCAATCTGCTCAAATTAGGGGGTACTGGCTTTGGCTGATTGGCAAAAAATTGACCTGTCCAGCTGCTTTGATTTGTTGCTGGAATGAGTATCCACTGGGCCTTTGAAGAATCCTCTGTCCAACCACTTTGTTCAACAACTGAGATATAATGCAGATAGGAAGAAAGGTAAGCACAAGGTAGTGTTTTGCTTTTCTGGCCAGGCAAGAAACCACTGTTTTTCAAGAACCATGACTGAAAGAGGATGCAGGTTTGGATACAGACCCCATTTCGCTCAGTCTTGGTTCAGAGCAGTGTCACAGCAATGTCCAGAGGGAAGGGCTGAGCTGTCTGTCAGTCTCTGTGTCACATCACCTCCTTAGCCAGGATGATGGCACACTGCAGTCTCTTGAGGAATTTTCCTCTGTGACACTATTTCCCTACAAACCAAAGTCAAACCCTGGGGAAATGGTGGGGCTGCATCAGGGGAGGGTTTCTGTTTGTGCCAAGGCACTTGGCTCACCCTGCACTAGGTGGAGAAAGGAACAGCTCGGTGTGGGTTTGTGAACAGCTTCACACCTACTCATGTGTCAGAGGGACACAGCAGCACAGAAGTGAGTCCTGTTGGTTATTTTATGCAAAGAGTTTTATTTCTCAAGTGTCATTTCATGCCTGGTAAGACACAGAGTGGGCAGTCTGGGTTTATTTATTTAAAGACCTCAAACTGTCCTGGTGAGTTTGTTCTCTTTATGTGCTGCTGAACTGACAGTCACTCCGAGCAGGAGTGAGGTCCCCCAGGTGTGCCTAGCCTGCAGAACCCCTTCAGAAGACAAAAGACATCACTGACTGTAGATTGTGTCTCAGTGTTGAGACAGAGGTGAGCTGCTTCTGTCCCTAACTTCTCCCTCCATATAGAATATCCGTGTTGAACAGCAGCAACGAGGGCTGTGTGGAGCTCCCATCCAGGTCACCACAAGCAGGCAGTGGGCAGAGGGCTGTGAAACAAGGCTTTGTGAATCGAAGCCAGACAAAATCTGTGCTTTCTTATGTGGGAGCAGTTGAAAGAAAATACTTGTCTTTTCCATACAGTTCCACACTTGTTATGTAGAGGAACTTCATACATTTTGTGATGTTCTGTCTGCTCCCATGTGTTTGTCTGGCTCTCCCACATCATGTAATGTCTCTGGCAATGACCACCACTGCCCAAGGCAGGACACTGTGTTCACTAATGCCTGGGACATGTCCTGCTTATGCGAGGACTTACTCTTTTGGATTTGTTCCTCACATGAAAACCCTCAAGGGTTTCCTTCTAAGGAACATTAGTCTCAAAAATTTACTCTGGAGAATTGCAGCTTCTAGCTGGACTGCTTTGCTTGAAAAAATGTTTTGTCATTTCTGAAATGATGTTACTTTGATTAAAAAAACAAGGTTTATTGACAGTGCTTCTATGTGGTGCACAGAGGTAAGAGTCATCTATTCCAAAATATCTCAGGTCCAAATATAAGCAGGTGCAACCTAAAAGCTTCCTCAGGACCATTTTAGCAGCTTATTCATTCCTCTATGAAGGGCCTGCTCTTGCTGGAGCATAAATAAACCAAGCTCATGTTCTGTTATGATTCTAGAAATGCATTTTAATAACAGAGATGACAAAACCTTTTAGAGACAATACTGGGAGTAGGAAATGTAAGAGATTACAAACAACAATTTTTTTCTGCGATGTATGCAGAACTAGTTTTTAAAGCTTGAACAGTTATATGTAGACTTTAACTTGAACTTTTTTTGCAGTATGCTTTCAATCCAGTTATATTTATCCAAAGCATTGGCTACATTTTGGAAGAAAGAACTGAAACAAAGTCTCCAAGGCTGTGTTATTAATCCAGTGCTTTCCCTCCTTGGGAAGGTCTGCTTGTGAGCACAGATTTTGCTCTGTTCCTCAGGAACCCTGGCCAAGGCTCTGCAGGTTAAAGCTTTCATGTAGAGACTCCAGAAGTGTCAGTGGCTCTGCCTTCAATGTCACCTTTGCTTTTAAGTGGCTCTTGAGATGGGAGAAGAAGTTAAGTGATTGAGAAAATCAAAGTGCTTACTCTGCTGGTTTTTCTTGGCTGGCAGGGAGACAGAGCTGTGATTTTGCTCTGGGTACCCTGTTCCCTGCACTAGTTAAACTCCTCCTTGCTCTGTTTGTAGACATGAACATTGGACATAGATTTCCAGCTCCATGCCCCCACCAGTTTCCTCCCAAGCTTTTTCATGTTAAATGGTCTCTGTGAATCATAACTTCTGAAACAAGAAGTTATGGTTTTTGTTGCATTCTGTCACCCACATTTTAGGAACTTTAATAGTTCTGAAAGAATTCTTCAATTTGTTTAGTCTAACCCTAAAAGTTCCTGAGAAAATCCCTGGAATTCATCATGATAGCATAGTGTTTTCCTCTCTAAAAAATGCTTAACTTTTAACAACAGAAGGCAAAAGTTAAATTCCAGCTTGAGATTTGACCTTCTCTAATGAGAAACAGATTACACAATTTTAATGGAAATTGGGGCATAGGAATTTAAAGGAGGGAAGATCAAATCAATTGACACCTCCAGGCTGAAGCAATGTTTTGTTGTTTTCCAGGAGCAACAATTCCACAATATTTTCTTTCACAACAACATAGAGTAGTTGTGATTATCATAGGAGCAGGTAAACAGCCATGTAAAGGGACTGACTTCTCAGGGATACAGGAATAACAAGGACATTTTACATTTCCATTTTTAAAAAAGATTTGTCTTTGAATCTCTGTTCTGTTATCTGGTATTAGAAGGGGAATTCTCCCTGGGTTTTATTTTGCAGGGATTTCCAGAAGACGTAAGGGAGGGTAGGGTGTGAGTAATTCCCTACCATTTTGTGTTGTTGTGACCTTTTAATTGAAGGCTGAGTTTAGAAAGGAAGATATAAAAATTAGCATTAATGATGACCTGATCCTGTTAGGGACCAAAATCCATAGCAGCATTTTCTAGAGTTCAGCTCTGTGAAAGTAAGCTTAGAAATGGGATAATGCTTTATCTGCTGCAGGTTTCACTGGAATGTCCCAGTTGAAGCAGCCAAGCAAAGTTCATTGGGAGGTGGAGAAAATAACACGAAAACCATTTGAAAGTTTTTCATCATGTTTTAAGACTTTGATGGTGAAGCCTGGAAAATCAGATCTAAATTGTTTTGAATGACTACAGAGGGACAAACAAAGAGAATGGGCTTCCTGTAATCCAAGAGTTTTTTGAATTACTTGGACCCAAACCATTTTATCTTGACTTTCAGGGAAAAAAACTGCTGTTAATTTTGAGGGGCACTGAATGTGCTCATTTTCTCATACTTCTGTTCTCACACAGCTGCTTTCTGACAGGAAGACCAGAGTGGTAACAAGATGCTACTTCTATAATTTGATGGGTTTATGTTTTGACTTCACCTCAACAGCACTTCAACATATCCAAGAGTCTATATTTAACAATATTATTTTCCTCTTTTTAGAAAAGGTTAAAGACTTTATTCATCTTACTCTTGTCACAAGAGAGGAAAAATAGTGACAGAGTCCATGTTTCTGCTCATGCATCTTTCTCCCTGCAATACACATATGTGCAGTCTTTCTAACCTCTCCTGCATCATAGATGATAAAGTTTCAGTCTTTGTCCCTGGAAAAATACTTTTCAACCAATGGATTTTCTTCTCAGAAATTTTTTTGTTTTGTTAACCTAACTTTTTTTTTTTTCCCTTAATTTCATCTAATTATTTTCAATTTTAAATCCTCTTCTAGTGAGCTTATTAATTTTCTACTTTCCAACTGACAGTTATTCCCCACTACCTTTAACATCCTGCTCTTTTAAGTGTCTCAATGTATTGCCTGTATTTTGTTCTGCATTTTTCCTCCCAGTTGGTCTAACTTGTTAATTAATCATTTGGCTTCTCTCTGAACAACTTGTTTCCATAGAAATATCTTTCTTGATGCCTCCTAGTATAGTCACAGCTGAAGTTAGGTTCCTTGATCTCCTATGTTAACTCAAGATCATCAGAGAAGAAAATAGAAAACAATTACTTTGGGATCTTACCAAGAGAAAGTTAGAAATGAAATGTCACTCAGCTTTGATTCATGAAAAGTGTTGGGGGAGATGGAAAAAGGAAGAGAGGGGAAGAAAGAAGTGAGGTGATCTCTTGTAAATGTACGGGAAATATTCCAGTGACAGGAATTAAAATATGCAGGGAGCTTGGCTTTAATGGGAAGTGAGTCCTTTGCTTGGCACAGTGACTGAAACAACTTTGGTGACTTGGAGGTTCTGCAGAGTTTTGGTAAGGCATGAGTGAGGGATTTCTAGAACCAGTTCATTTTGGTCATGCAGTACTTTGTGAAGTTGTTTAAAAGGACCCACTCTAGGATTGTTTTCACCACATTTGAGTGAGGTGGAATGTGACTGGTTTGGAGCTGCTGTGGGCAGGGGCATGTGCTGGGTCAGGGGTTTGGCCAGAGCTTGGAAGGAAGCCCATCAGCAAGGTTCTGGAGAGCCTTCAGTGAGGGTAAGTGGTTCCAGAAAATAGGAAATCAAGCAACAAAGACCATTTGGAAAAAATGATCCCGTTTTCCAGGTGTCAGTCCCAAACAGTGGCATAAGCTTTGAGGCTCTAGTAATGTTGTGTGGTCCTCGGCGAGCTGCAGAGCTGGGCACTGAAAAGACCAGGTGAGCAGGAAATGTTTTCTTGTCTTTCCCTCTGGCTTGGGAACCTCTCCCAGCAGCCCCACAAGCCATCAGCCAGGCAGCTGAATGTGGAGGGTTTGACACACTGTGAAAATACCCAAATGCCCCTTCTGCAGCTGAGACATCCTTATTCCAGACACCCTTTACTCCAGCGTGTAAGCTTCCTGTGTCTGGGCTGGACCTGCTCTAGTGAGAGGCAGATGCCAGGATTCCCTGGGTTTGTTGTGCTGTAGGATACATAAAATGGTCAGAATGGAGGAATGTGATTCCTTCCTGGAAAGCCTTCAGAAATTCTTCACTGAATGTTGTGTGGTACTGAAGGAGCTCACCCCTAAGATTTTATATGGCTCTTTCCATGACTGGTAACCCACACAACACTAGGGAGCTTGATGGTAGTTTTTTGTTAAAGAGGAAGAAAATGAGCATTTTAGGGTTATCACTGTCATCTCATGGGAAATGCCCAAAGGAAAATGGGTGGGAAAGAGAAACTACGTGCTCTGATTGGAGCATTTCTATGGGATGGGAGCAGTCTACTGATGTTATCCCCAGATTTAAATCATACATTCTGTCTCCCTAATCCAAGCACATAGCTGCAAATTTAATCAGAGCAGGGTGTGTACTTTTTATACGGCTTTGGGTGGGTCTGGCAAAAGGCATTTTCTTGGGTAGTCATAGCTAATGCCATATATCACACTACCCCAATTTCTTTTGTATTGTGTCACCCAGTGCCAATATCAAACATCTTTTTCATTGTGCCATACAAATTGTCCATTTAGGAAGCAATTGCACAAAACCAAATCATAGGTCTGTCCAAATTTTGCGTTTGGTTGTTATACAGAAAACTAGTGATAATGAAACACACCCATAAATTATCACTTCATTAGGGTATAATGTTCCTAAGTGAGATTGGGAAAAAGAAGATTTCTTCATCTATAAGAATTCTTATTTTAATTTAAAAATTTTTGCGTATCCACTTTATTCAAGTTCTTATTTTTCCTGCTGTGTTTTAGGCTCCAAGCTTTAAGAGCCTAAACACTGAAAGAGGTTGTTCTACAGAAATTTAGAGCCTGGTCTGGCTTCCTGGAGTTGTTCACAGAGTCTGAATTATCTTTTAACCTCTGTAAATTAACACAGCATCCCACCCTTCCATCTGCCCTATTGAACTGTAATGCCTGACAGTCCAGCAGATAGAAAATTCTTAGGGATTTAAAATTAACTTCTGGTGAAATAATTTTAAAATTTTGGTATGTTCTTCTTAGACCAGCCCACATGCCACTTGTACCTGTTGATGATTGTTCAAGCTGCAAAGACTGATCATGTTTTTTTATTAGATTTTGTACTGCACCATTAAAAGCAGAAAGTCAAATCATAGCAGCAATGAACTACAGCAAATACAAAGAAGTCTGTTGCAGAGGTTGAAAAACATGCTAGTATGATTTTAGCACCCAGATTCTTTGCTCCACTGCATGCGAGCTTTTCGGACCACATGTGATCTGCAAAACAACACTGTAAAACATCGTGAGGCTGGGTCACACTCGGTAGCGGGGATGAAAGGTCAGTTTTAGGGATGAATCCCAGCTCTGCTCTGTTCCTCCTGTGCTGCTGGGCACAGCATCTCCTTTGCGAGATGCAGCGTCGGTCCATTTTGTTGTGCAGGGTAGAGGTAGCACAGTTCCGTGTATTTGAAAAAAAAAAAAAAGTAGCTGATTTTGTAAAACTTTGAGGAATGACATTGGCAAAGCTTTAAAACATGGAGGTAAGCCAGCAAGGGAACCGGAGGTGTCGATTTGCCTTCATCTGAACGAGTGCGGGGCACTGGTGCGGGATAGCGGCTCTGAACAGCCAGGGACGGGCAGGGACACCCGGCAGGGACGGGCAGGTACCCGGGACACCTTCCCCGCGGCCCTGGTCACGGAGCGGGGCCGGGCGGGGCGGGCACGGCCGGGGAAGGGCGGTCCCAGCGCCGCGGAGCGGCTGCAGCGGCCGGCGGGGCGCGGGGCTGGGGCAGGTGACAGCCCCGGATGAGGATCCAGTGAGCGCTGGGGCAGATGACATCTCCGGGTGAGGATCTTGCGGGTGCTGTGGCAGATGACATCCCCGGTGAGGGTCCAGGTGGGTGCTGCTGTTTCCACCACTGCTTTGTTAGTGTGACAGCAGCTGTCCAGCTGTCAGCACTTTGGATCATGCTCTTCCAGTGGGTGCTGCTTTTGCTGACTTATTGGATGAACTTGGAAAGTTCCAGGCAGATTGTCTGACTTTGTTGCATATCTTCGAATATCAACAAGCTCCATCAGGGTAGAGTGACCCAGCAAAAGATTCTCCACTGTCCTGGGCTCAGCAGGCTCACCACAGCACAGCCTTAGCAGGGCAAATAATCCAGCTTGCTTTTAGTTACAGCCACTTACTGGGCAGTCTCTGTTGGGTTAAATAGTTCCTTACATGTGGGTTGAACCTCTATCATGCACTGTGGTGTTATTGGCATTTTGTATAATTAAAGAAAACTTAGTGCTATGCAATGAAAGAGCACAGACAGTTCACTTGTTTTGGGGTTTGTTACTTCTGTGCTATAGGTTTATTGATATTGGCTCTAGTGGCAGCAAGCAGTACCCTCCTTGCTACAATTCCTCCCAGGAATCTTGCATCAAGTTTTTCTCAATCGTGTACAAGGGTCCTGTGAAAAAACATCCATAAGGAGCTTCTGCATCAGAGAAAAGTGGGATCTGTTCCCACTCACAGCCAGCAGGGCTGAAGCACAGTGAAGCAACATAGCTGGGATTAGATTGCAGGGAGATAGATCTTCTCTCTCACTCTACTTACTTGGATAAGGATTTTCCAGTGTGGATTGGAAATTAGAGAGTTACACTCTCATTTCTCCTGAAGTTGATGTGAATTAGGTACCTTGAGCCCTTCAAAATTCCCATAGAGCAAACCCTACCTTCTCTAACGTACTTAGAAGCAATTAAAAGATCAGCCAGCACTGACAAGCCAGTTAATGTGATCTGCAAAGAAAATGCCTTTAAACTTGTCTGGGTCCCAGGAACCAACAGGGGAGGAAAATGACAAGGACCCAAGTAAAGACCTTACTATCAGCCTGGGAGTCCTGGTAATCAGTTTGGGAGCCGATGCCAAGGAGCTGGATAAAGATGCAATTTAGGTTGCCACAAAGTTCTGGGATACATTGCAGTTCCCAGCTGTGATAACTGAAAAGTTGGCTGCAGTTCCAAAACACCAGCATGATAGTAAAGTAGGAATGAAAGGACAAATATCTTGGCCTTTTCATTTTCCAGACATTTATGTTCATTATCTGCATGGAGCCTAAATTATCCTGGCTAAATTCCAAGCCATAATCTCTTTTTTTCTCCCCTCTTCCTTGAGTGGGTTAGTAAAGTACAATTAAGCTTTGATATTTTGCATTGCACAAGGGAAAACAGAATAAACATTTCCATTTATTTATGATTCATCTTAGCTCTTGGAGAGTTTGACAGTTTTACAAGTCTCTGCTTATCTTGGTCAGTGCAAACACCCTACTTTGAAAGCATTGCGTTTGAGCCTTCAGCATGGAGTAGACGTCATGTGCCAACTCTCTTTTTAAGTAAAAGGATATAATGTAAATAAAAACAGTTATTAAAAATCCTGTCACAGGTAAAATGCAGTTCTGGAGTTCTAGCACAGCAAATGCATTTTTCACAGGGTGTGTGTAAAATGAAACGCCTCATTAGCAGCTGTAAGTCACAGGTGAAGTTACATCAATTCTAATAGCCCTAGGAAGATGCACAAACCAGAAAGATGTGATGGGAAACTCATCATTTGATGCTCAAATGGAACCTGAAAACCCCTTGTTGCTTCCAGCACTGCCAGCACAACCAGGAATGACAGGATCTAAGTCAGCGCGTAAAGGACGTGCCAGTTCACAGCCCAGGGCTCGTGGGCTGTAGCAAAGGTGTGTGGCAGTGTTTGACATGTGGTGCCAAGTGTGCACAGGGCCTGTTGGCTCCAGTTCTGGAGGGGCTGGGGGCATGGCAGGGATGAGAGGAGGCAGCAGCATTCCCCAGTGAGGCACAGCTGGCCCTGCTGTGGCACGTCAGGTTGCGAGGCGGGGACCCTGGGCACCTGCCCTGTCTGTGGCTGTTGAGGAGGATTACTGCCATTTAGAGAGAAACAAAAAAAGGTCTTCCTGTATAATGACAGAGGTTGGGAAAGAGCAAAATCCTTCGGAATTTTCTTCTGTTTCATTACAGAGTGGTGAAATGTGCAAAGTGAGGAGTCAATCTTACCCTCTGTTCTGTTCTCCTGTCTGCTGGGCATGTTGAGAAATCCTTTCTTTGCCACAAGCACCACACTGTCATCCTACAGAAAAAGGGACAAGGAGGGTCCTGCAGTAACTAATGCAGGAGTGCTGCAAAAAGCAAGAAAACCTCAACTGTTCTTCTTTCTGCCATGGTTTTGGAAGGTGTTCAGATTTTAATCTCTTTAATTACTGAAGTCCCGATCACCACATGATTCCTATCTGTTGAAACTGGAAAACTATTTTGGATGGAGATAGAAGTAATGCATCTACCATTGGTTTTAAAAATCTGTTAAAAAATTGCTTTGAAAAAGATCTACAATGAGACAGGTCTGTGAAAAGCAATACATTTAGGTAAAGGTTTCACAGTAGGCTGAGCTCCCTGGCCTGGGCAGGCAGCTGCACATTCCCACAACCCTCCCTGCATGGACCCACCACTGCCCTAGTCCTGCCACTGGAACCTATCAGAACATGTGGTAGCCAATTCAGAAAGCTAAAACTTTATAAATCTCATCTTGCCAAACAAAAGTGAGTCATTTCCTGCCAGTTTGGCTGACAGGACGTCCTGGCATTGGCTCGGGGTGTTGGTGAGGAGGGTAGGAACTCACAGTTGGGGAATGGAAGAGGTCTCCTGCTTTGGCAGCAACTGAAAGTCACACTGCATCCAGGCAGCAAGGGTCACTGTGCTGGTGCTTTCAAAAAGAAATTTATATTCTCCCATTTTATTTAAAGTATTTTAAAATTAAAAGTACAGTTTGATATTCTTTAGCTGAAGTTTGCCATCACCTCATAGTAAGGCTGACTGGCCTGTTTGATACACAGCTGTCACTGATTTTGGTTGCTGTCTCTGCCTCATTGTTAGGAACATGCTTCTTGTGAGGAAAACATCTCAGAGACAATACCCAAATCTCAGCACAGGTGTCTTTTCTTTGTTGCAAACAATCTAGTTAACACTGCTATTCATTCTGATAGGGATTTAATTCACACTGTATCACCTGGTTCCCAAGTACCTGAGGAGTGTGGATCCTGCAGTCTGCAGAGAGGACAGTGCTTAGATGGGGACACACAGCTTTTCAGCCCAGTGGCTTCAGGAGAGGTGTCACAGCCCAGCTGGTGCTGAGGCTCCAGGGGGGAGCATGCAGTGGGGAAAGGGCAGCAGCTGTGGAGGGGCTGGGCTGTGTGCTGGGCTGGGGCACAGGCAGGGCTCTGAATGCTCCTTGCAGGGGGACTGGGCTGAGTCTTCAGCACAGAACGTACCTGTGGGACACAGTACAGCCAGAGAGTGGCACAGGCTGTGTACTCTGTGTTGTTTCTCATAAACATCTGGTAGTAACCTACCACCTGTAGCCCTTGGGGAAATAGCTGGCTTGGCATGGAAGAGTTGCTGGCAGCCTCTAAACTAGGAATATTAAGCTTTGCAGGATTTTTTTTCCTCCCATCTGCTTAATTATGAAATCAGTTCAGGAGAGGGAGGTGACACATTTAGGTTGCTCTGCTATTTCAGTTGTGCAACTAGCACCCAAAAGATGTTAAAAAGTTGTCATCCTTTTGTCTAGGCCAGGTTGCTCCAAGCCCTGTCCAGCCTGGCCTTGAACATTTCCAGGGATGGCGCAGCCACAGTTTCTCTGGGCACCCTGTGCCAGGGCCTCACCACCCTCACAGGGAAGAATTTCTTCCTAATATCTAATCCAAACATGCCCTGTGACTGTGCAAAGGTATGTTAAAAGGCCTGAAGATTTACATCAGCAAAGAAAATTCCCCCAGCTCCTCTGTCCTTGTTCTATGGAAGAGGCCACCTGTAAGTGTATATTCTCAGTCATATTCATTGAAAATATCCTCACTAGATGCAAAATATTTCTCTGCCTTATTTTCCTGTTCTTTTTTGCATCACTTTTCCTGGCTTGGTTTGGTCTAAGAATGGAGTTGTGCTTTTAATGTGTTGGGACCTGGGGAAGCTTCAGCCCCTACAGAGTCCCTGTCTGAGCTCAGGATTGCTGTGCACAGGCTCTGGCTGAGTAGGCTGAGGTCTGGAATGAGGACAGCTTCTCCACAGCTGAGATGGCTGAGTGAATCTACTGGGGTTTTCTAAATGAAAATCATTTTGTGAAAACTTCTAATGTTAGACTAACTTCTAATGGTTATCCTCCTGGCCCTTTTCTACAAATAGCTTTTGTTTTCCTTTTTTCCTCTGTGAATACAATGCTTGTCTTTTATTGTCTCCAGTAAATGCTGTGTTGTGGTAAAGATTATGATAGATTATGGCACTAAGTATAGCAATAAATACAGGCATAGTGTATATAGACTGTTGTAGAAGAAATTAGTTTCTGTTTTGCAGTGTGAAAAAAGATTCATGCATCTGTTTTGTGTAAAAATACCTTGGTCTTCCTGTGGTATTACTTTTTCTCAGATGAAAAAGCCATACAGTTTTGTGCAGGGGAGCCTCTGTTAGAACAGCATTGTCCAATTTGATTAAGTGATAACAGAAACAATTCTAAGTTCTAAAGTAGAAAAATAAAATCATGGAAGTTGTGTGATATTTTTCGTTAGTGTCTGATTGCACTGATGACTTACAATTGAGAAGTCTGAGCAAAGCAAGCAGTGAATTTGAACAGGTATGTATGTGAAGTGCCTTGGAATCCTAATCTGTGAGTGTATGTGTAAAGAAAATAGTTTTAAGGAACAGCTCTGTTCCTCTGGCCTATCATGCTACACTTTAAGGTGCTTTAAAAACATTTCTGTCTACAAGGTAGCTCAAAAATGTTCCATTAAAAGAAGTCTTTGCCTTTAGGTTGGTGTCTGATGTAACACAAGCTGGGGTGCACACAGACCTACAAAAAGTGTATTTGGGAATTCTCCCCTCTTCCACAGACCCAGACACTTCCAGTGGTGGCAGAGATTAGAGCCTGAGGGCATGTACTCATGCTGACCTGCCTGTGGTTTTGAGGAGTCTGGTGTGTAATTCTGTGAGGTTGTGTCCTGCTCAGCCTCTGTGGGAATGTTACAGTAGTACTGGCCACAGGCCTTTACCAGTTGTCACAAAGTGAGTAGTTAGTTCTTGACATCTGCTGTGCTGCTGTGCTGCCAAGTTGCGTAGGTAGTTGGCAAGGAAATAAATATTGATAGACCCTAGCAACAGGTACTCCTGAGAACTCTTGTTCTGGGAATGCTTAGGCCATGTCCAGTGTTATTAAGGTTGCGAGAGCATTTTAAGTTTATTTATAGGATTTGTTTGTGTCTTATCACCATCTCTCAGCGCTGGAATGCATGAGCGGGCTTTGCTGTGTGAGGGCACAGATGTGCGTCCCACAGCCTGCTCTGGTCACTCATTTCGACTTGCAGCAGATGCTCCACTGCCCCCAGCTCAGGGACAGCTGATTTACCCCCATGTGTGACATCCCAAGCATGTGTTCAAATCTGTTATCTCCTCTGTTTTCTTATCTCTGCTATGATGGAATGACTATTGCAGAGCTATGTGCATGTAAGTGATTGGATGCAAGGATTTATTCCTTTTTAGCAATATCCTAACAAAACATGAACATACAAGATTCTCAGAGTGTGTGCCAGGTGAAATTAGCTTATCGCTGACTCTGGTGAGCGCTGTCCATGAACAATTGTGTGTTCTCATTGCAGAAATTGAAGCCAGAGAAGCCTGCGACTGGCTGAGAGCTGCTGGATTTCCCCAGTATGCTCAGCTGTTTGAAGGTATGATCACAAAGACTTGCCAAGCAGCTGACACTGAGTTTGAGAGGAATTGTTCACATAAATAATATATTTCAGAACCTGACACTTTTGATGGAAGCACTTCCAAATTCTGTTATATCTTCATGCAATCCTGTAGAAAAGTAGTGACCTGGTGTGTTTTCTTGCAGAAGGGACATCTCAGCAGGGATTCGGTAGAATTCTATAAAGAACCAAATCTTCCCTGGTTTTCTTTTCCTGTTGTTAGACTGTAACTCAGTCAAATTTCTGCTTTTGTTATTTTTAGTTGCCTATAGTTTTTTCAGGTTCTTTTTCTTGAGTGCTGGAAGTGATGTTTCCAACCACTGATTGCAACCAAAACTCCTCTGAGGCTCTCCAGCCTGTGGCCTGAGTGAGATTGCTCTGTTGGTGTTTTGAAAAAGAATGTTGGAAAAAGTAATCTTGCAATCATAAGTGTTCAGAAGAAATACTCAGCAGCAGCAGCCAGTCAAAAATGCAATTTCAGCATGTTTTCATGTTGTTAAAGCTACAAAGAGTGCTTATTTCTTGGGAGGAGGTATGGATTTGTTGAGAACTTGTATCATTTTTCAGGCCACACTTGTGCATATACCTTAAAACTGTTCTTCTTTAAAATATGTTTTTTGTTACAAACATTGAAAGTAACAAAAGCTAATCTATTTTTAAGAAAGATTTTATCAAAGAACTACAGTTAAAAGAACAATATTAACTGCTCTCATTCCCACCTCCCCTGGTCACTGCAAAATTGAAAATTTGAAGTCAAGCCCATAGAGCTGGCTTTGAAAGCTGTATTCCATGAAACCTGGAAATGCTTCCTGTCTGCCTACAGCAGATTTTATTCTGTAAGCTGTTTGTTGGAAATGTGCATTGCCATGCTTCTGCAAAATGAATCCTCTCCATTACCTTGCTGTTTATGCAGTGTCCTGACCTGGCTAGGAGAATTAAGCTTATAAAATAAGCTAAGAAAGTACACATGGACCTCAGTGGCTCCCTCATGTGCAAGGCTAAATCTCAGGAGCTGAAGCACTGAACTCTTCAGCTTCCAGCCCAGCATGATGTGTCAGGCTCCCTAGAGCTCATGGATGTATCTCACGTGCTGCATTGCACCTCACTGTGGCAAAGGCTCACGTAAAATAATCCCAGCTTTATTCTGTAGAAGGTGCAGAGAACCAAAGCAAATCTAAAGGTTATTTTGTTCCTTGTCTATGGCACTCAGTGACTGCAGGCTCCTGGAAATGCAGAAGAGCTTGTCCACCTGTAATAACAGCAGGAGGAGATCCCTACATTTATTGTCCCACTTGCCCTAAGGAACTGATCCTCCCTTGCTGGAAAGATCTTTGCATGAATGTACAGCAATAGAAATAGAAGTAATTTCATTTCACCTGTGATAAATAAGCTGCAAAATTGGAAGTCTTTGCAATTACAACTCAGATTTCAGATTCAACTTCTTTGTTCACAGATATGCAGTTTCCCATTGATGTAAAAACTGTGAGGAGAGATCATGAATTTTTAGATGGAGATGCAATTGAATCACTGTTCAGGTAAACCTTAATCATGAATCATCTTTGATACCCCCAGGCCCCCCAGTTACTTGTTACTCATCTTTTCATGCCTCTGTTTTTGTCAGAGACTAACAAAGTCACTAAATCTGTGACTGAGGGAAATCACGTAAGCACATAGCTTAGTGCCACTGAAGTTGGTTGTTTTAGGAATTAAATTAAGCACATCTGCACTTCCTCTTCAGCCAAGCTCTCAGGAATGTTACACTGAGCATTAAATATTTTCTTTGTAATGTGAAATGGGTGCAAGCTGATTAAAAATAACCAGTTCCCTGCAAGCATGGCAGGCTGCTCTCTAGGATCACGTATAATGGAGTGCAGGAATTTCCTCCAACTTCTGTTCCAACAGATAGAAAAAAAATTATCTGCATGAGATCTGTTCTGTTTTCTTGAATATTTTTGGGTGAGACACAAAGGTATTGGTTTGAAGTTATTGCTTTGCCACAGCTGTTCAGAGTACACCAGTGAACCTGCATTGTCAGTGCCAGGTCAGACTCACGGCCCCGTGGAATTTCCCCATGGGAGAGTGCCAGAATAGTGTGAGGCTTCTGCTTCAATTGGTACTGCAGTTAACAGTTAAGTTAGTTATTATGAGCTTGTTTAGCAGAGTTTCTTTAGCAGAAATGATGACTTCTAACACTTAGGGCACTGGAAAGTTCCTCTCCTGGCAAGGTGTTCTGGTCCTTTTCTGTCCTGTCAGGTCACCTGAACTCCAGCTCTGCCTGTACCAGAGCACCAAGAGTTGTTCACACACACATCTCTAAAGCACAGCAGATATTAGAGAACTTTGGGTATATTTTGTTTCTTGGTATCACTTCTGTACTGATTGCTCCTTGGAGACTCTCAGGTGTCCTGTTGATGCCACCTATTGTTTGACAACTAAGTGATTGACTAGTTTGGGACCTTATTGATTCCACAAGCTTTGATTTAAGTGATAGATAATGCACTCCTTCCAGGGATACAAGTTAACATCTTGATTTTTAATTTTTTTTTTCAAGAAGCCCACACAGAGTTTCATTTATTTTCAAAATCTTAAGTTTTTCACAATCATTAAAGCTAGTAAGAAGATTTTTTAAAATTAAATTATTGATTATGCTTGTCTTCTCTAGTTTTAAGATGGCAAAACTGGAAGTATAAACATCATGGTGTTGTTATTGGTGCTGGTTTTGGGAACCAGTGTATGGGAGCCTCTAACAGAATGTCAGTCCTTGATAATAGTGAAGACTCCATGGTAGAAAATCACAACTAGTTTGGTGCATGTTTGTTTTCAAGAAATAAAACAGTTGAAATTTAAAACTCCTGTGTTTTTTTCTCAAACCCTAGAAGGTTGAACACATTGAACAAGTATGCATCAATGAAAGTGGAAATAAGCCGTGATAGGAAACGGGTATGTCTGTAACATACAGTTCCTGTTCTAATTGAAGATGTGTTTAGCTATTGTATCAAACACCTGGGTTTAAAAGTGCATGAAGGATTAGCAACTTCTGAACTTGCCTTTCTATTCTATTCCATCCTGAAAAGCTCTGCTATTTCCATTTTATGTTGAGAAAACATAAGGATGGAGATTGCAACTATGTAATGTTTGAAACTTTGTAAGGTAGCTTAAGGGTGGCTTTTGAAATGCTTTTAAAATTTGATTTGACAAATCAAATTTGACAGTTGGGTTACTGTCCAACAGTTGCTCCAAAGCCCCATCTCAACATGGCTTTCCTAAGTAGTTTCCCACCTTATTTAAGTGCTGAAAGTGGAAGTTCACTCCTATTGACTAAACAAAGAAATGAAAAGAGCAATCCAAATGTTCAGCAATACAAGCTGAGTAGGTTTTAGCTGTGCTGTCTTTGTGCGCTGCTGCTGCAGCTAAATCAGAGTGGTAGCCACAGCCTGGCTGGGCAGCACAAGGTCTGTGAATCCTCTGAGCCACCGTGGATTAACTGCAGGACTAGCGAGAAAATAATGCCATCTTCTGGAAAAATGTCTGGGGTTTGGAGAGTTCTGCTCTCCTGTTAGGGCAGAATGGGGCAAGAGAGCCCACAGAGAAGAGACAGGTGCCCATCTCTCCAACGTTTCACTGTCCCAGCATTCCCTCAGAATGGGGACAACCCAGCAAAGGGGGCACCTGCTGCAGGTGGCAAGGGAGGCTGAGGTCTCCAAAAGAGTGCCACAGTTACTGATGCTGCTGCAGTCCCACAGCTAAACACTTCTTTACCTGAAAATTGATGAGTTTTGGTCACAGAAGTGTGAGTGTGTTTGATTTGTTTGACTTTAGGAAAGGCAGTGTAATACAATTATCTTTGAAAATTGTTGGATTTGCCACAAAACAGGATTTCTCACCCTTAGATCAAATCTGTCACCTTTTCCTGTGGTAAACTTCCCAGATTTGTCAGCATGCTTGGGCATAATTTGTCAGCATGTTTTTCAACTAACTTAGGGCAGACCTTCAGTGACAGGTCACATTTCCCTATGTTGGTCTTGAGGGTTTTGGAGGTTGGCAGAAAATTTAATTCTCCTTTTTGTGTTAAACTGGTTTTTGTAGTTTAAAACTTGCCAAATTTTGCTCCTGAACTGGTTTTGGTTTTTTACCTCCTTCTAAGAGTGATGACTCTGAAGATGATGAACCTTGTGCAATAAGTGACAGATGGGCTTATGAGAGGTGCAGTCAGCGGTGGTCTCGCATCGAGAGCCTGGCAGGTTTTCCAGCAGAGGAAGGTGCTGGTGCCTCCACCCCAGGCAGTCCAGTACTGAAGATCATCAACAACGAGGACGGTGTCTTTCTGGATCATGGTGAGAAGCACGATGTGTCCTCAATCCACAGCACCAGCAGTGCTGACAGTGACATTGTTAACTCCCAAAAACCTTTTGAAGATGTGGAAACCAGCACGAGCTCCTCACGATGTTCCTCAGTTAAGGTACCTTCACTGGACTCTGCTTTTAGTTGTTCTCCTCCCCCCAATGAATTTTTAAATATCACCAGTGAGGAGAAGCTTTTGGATAAGTCACCATCTAAAAAGAGGAAGAGCCTTCTAAAGAAAATGGAGAAGCTGCACTTAAGGAGCTGCAATTTAAGGAGTGGTCAGTCAAAGGCCAAACCCATAATAAGTGAACCTGTTCTTCTGGAAGGACTTAATGAAGAAAAGATGAAGATGCTGAACTGTGTAAATATTTCTGACCTCTCTGGCATCCAAACAAAGAACAATTCTTCCTTTTCTCCCCAGAGCTGCAATAGCAGCAATCAGTCTGTAAATAGCAGCACAGGGAGCACTCCAAGTCCTGTTATAAAACCAGGCAGCCCCTGTGAAGGAAGGGGGACGTATGCAGAGCACATGGACTCCAGCAAGCTGTTGCTGGGGAATGACCTATCCCAGCAAAACCTAAAAAATGACATGACATTGCAAAAGAACCAGATGTTTCAAATACCACAAGGCCATAAACCTGGCACTTTCCCCACAGTACTTACAGATAGCTCCCTGTCTCCAGTAGACAACTCTTCTGTCAACTGGAGAACTGGGAGTTTCCACGGGTGCAGGAGGAGCAGAAGCGGTTCCAGGGATCCCAGAGCCCCCAGGAGTCCCCTGCTGGGCAGAGATAACAGGCTGAGTGTGTATGACAACATGCCCACCACTGACCTGGAGGCTCTGGAGGCCGCACAAGGCGGTGATGATGATGTTTTTTCAGAACTGAACAGTGTCATAGCAGATGTCAATGGTCTCAAAAAGCTGGTTGATCAGTGGACAGAGAAGTTCTCAGATGATGGGGATTCTGACTTTGCCAGTGACTTGACCTCTTTGTATCCACCCTCCCCTAAAGAAAGCTCTCCTGAAACAGAGGGTTCAGAAGATAAGACAGCAGGGGAGGCTGAGGGAGAGAGCAGCTGTGGCCTGGGCAAGGAGATTGGTTCTGCAGACCTGACATACATCACAGACTCTAAAACGACCAACAGGTCAGCCATCCTTGGGTTTGCCTTTGATTCTGTCCACTCAAAATATAATTGATTTGCCAGAACAAAGTATTCTAAAGTCTGTCCTAGCTAGCAGGGTCTGCACTGCTGGTGCAGGTGCTCCACACTTACCGATATCTGAGCTCTGCTGAAAGTAGGACACTCGCAATCTGCATGAGCACTCAGGCACTGGAATCAGGGAAATAGTTTGTATTGCCAGAGGCCCTCCTGGATGGGAAGTGCCTTGTTTAAGTGCAACTAACTGCAGCTCATTTAGAGTCTTGGGTGCTTCACAGATGCAGGTAGAAATCAGGGATGGTGGGAATGGTCCTAAGGTTAAGCAATATTTATCCTGTAGGCATGGGAAGCAACACTGGTCTGTGGAAGAGAGCATGAACCTGGAAAGCCTTTCCCTCCAGACTGATGGCCAGTCAGCTGCCCAGCTGGCCCGCACACAGAAGCTGGCATTGTTGAAACTCACAGCTTTAATGGACAGATATTCCCCTTCCAGTAAGCAGGGCTGGAACTGGTAAGTTGTCTGATATTAAAGCAACCTGAACTGGAAAGAAAGGAGTTGATGTAAGTATGTGAATTTCCTTGTCTTGAACATGTGAATATCCACATTGTACATGTTCAAGATGAAGAATTTCATCCTATTAAATTGCCAGCACCTTCATGGTTATTTCCATGGCTCCAGGATTTCCTCTACTGTGGGCTGTACTTTGGCCCCTCACTGCTGGTATGCTGTTACTGATTTTAAGGCACATCATAGTTTCTCTTTAAATTTGCCCAGTGGCAGGGCTTTTTCAGAGGACCATCCTAGGGACTGTGGGACCTGAGGTGAGAGTTGGCTGGACTGAGAATCCAGCCCTTCAGCACTTTCTGTTTGAACTAAACCAGTGACAAATTCAGACACTCAAATTCAGACTTACATTTTGTGATAGGGAGCTGGTACTTGAATATAGAAAGAATGAAAAAACCCTGCAGTCCCATAAAGGGATGGAATGTATTTCCCATGAGGATGCTTTATTAATTTCAGCAAGGAAATGAGGAAGTCATCCCTGTAATTGCCTTTGCTGATTTTCTCTCCCTCCTGATGCTGTGTGTACAGGTATGTGGCAGAATTTGGGGTTGTGACAAGGTACAGCTCAACCCTTTCTGATGAGTGTAAAGCAGCAGGTGGAATGTGCTGGACACCTAGTAACCTGCATCTGCGGGTTTTCATTTCCAGGACCATACCAAAGTTCATTAAAAAACCAAAAGCCTCAGACTACAAGGACAAAAACGTGTTTGGGGTTCCTTTACTTCTGAATGTGCAGCGAACAAGCCACCCCCTGCCCAATGGCATCCTGCAAGCCCTGGAGTATCTGAGAAGCCACTTTCTTGACCAGGTATGAACTCGAGGGAGCCCAGAGCAGCTCTGGGCTATGAACAGATCTGCCCCAGGGAGCCAGACTCTCCTTCATACTTTTGTGAAGGGCTTTCTTGCCACCTAAGGCTCTGAACAGGCAGAAAGGTGTAGATCTGAGCAGGTGGCCTGTGAGGAAATACCAGTGCTGGTTCCCTGTACTGTGTTTTTGTGCTTTCCCTCACTGAAACCCTCTGGGTCTCTTGGTGCAGGCAGTCAGGCTGTCTTTGCCTGGGGAGGTGTCATGTCTCTGCTCCCAAAGGAGGCAAATCTGCCACACAATGTCATTGTTCCCTCTGTTCTGTGGCTGCTGGTAGTGCTAGAGCTAATGTGAAAATTAATCTTGTTTCAGCTGAAATGCACCACTAAGCAGAGAGAAGACATTACAGCAGTGCCTGTCACAACTTTTTCTGGAGCTCAGCTCTGTATTTATACCCTGAGTGGAGATGGCAGAGGAAGTGTGTGCTGTATATGGTATTTCCACAGCGCAGCTGCAGAAATGAAGACCTTGTGACATGAGACATATTAGTTAAAGAGAGGACTTTCCTTCCTGTGCTTTGCCATTGTCTAGATGTGTAATATCAAAGCGGAAAAGTGTGTGGGTTCTGTGAAGTGACAATGCAAATGTTTTTCATTTTGAGGTTATGGTATCCCTTCAGTTAATATAAATAAACCAAAGAGTATAAATATGGCACAGAGTAAAACTCGTCAGAAGCCTTGGGCAGGTCGAGCTCATGGGAAACTCCTAAATCTCGCTCAGTTGACAATCATATTAAAAAGAAAATCAAAATTTCCCTCAAAATGGCATCTGCCCTTTGCCAGCCTGTGGAAGGATTAGATGTATCAGATGTATCAAGTGTTAGGAGGAGCTTTGTGGATCTCCCAGTCGGTTTGTGTAAACCAGCACTCGGTGTGTGTTTGTGTTTGGTGGACACACACTGGTGAATTTGGAACTTAGAGTTGCCACATCACACAACCTGCCCAAGAAAACAGACATATGTCAACGGTAGTGATTTTAAAAGGCAAAATTAGTACTTTTGTATTAAATAAAAGCCAAACAAACATGAAAATTGGTATGTCACAGCTGATTCTGTGGGCATCAGGTGTGGTTTGCCTTGGAGGAATATCCATGTGACTTCTAATGATACAAAAGTATTTTGGTGTCCAATCCCACTGCCATAGGATATTTGCTATTGCAAGGAAGGTGAAGGATCACTTGTTTGTCAAAATTTTGATTCCCAATGACTCCTCTCTTTGTCTCTAATAATTTCTTTTACCCACAGGTTGGCCTGTTCCGAAAATCTGGTGTTAAATCCAGGATTCTGTCTTTAAGAGAAATGAATGAAACCAACCCACACAATGTGTGTTATGAAGGGCAGTCAGCATTTGACGTGGCAGATATGGTGAAGCAGTATTTCCGAGACCTTCCGGAGCCTATATTTACCAGCAGGCTCTGTGAATCCTTCCTCCACATCTACCAATGTAGGTACCAAAAGCTATCATTTTCCAATGCCTTGGATATCTAAATATTCAGCTGTACAAGGCAGTGGCCAGACTAGGACTAGTGCCAAGTCCCCCTGTAGTCAGAAGAGACAAGTCAGGCAGGACATTTCTGACAAGATGAGTTCATTGTGGCTCTGGACTTGGGAGCTTCCTGTCTGCATCCTATGAACCAGCTAGTTCTCTTCCCTGAAGTGCTGCAGCAGCCCCCTTAAATTGTGCTTTCAAATAGTTATTTCCTTATGCAAAATTAAGAAATAACTTGGTCCCCTTGTTCATGGCATGGCATAGTTCCTTGAGCAAGAAGGCCTGATATATTGATGACATTCTTTATTAAGGTGCCCAAGAACAGCTGCTGTGAAACAGCTGGGAAATGCCAGCAGCTTCCTGCCTGTGCTCACACTGTTACTGTCCTTGAGACTCAACCCAAAAACCAAGGAAACACAAAGCTGAAATATTGTGTTTAATACAGTTTAAACAGGTTCTGTTTCCAGTACTTTGCCCTCAAAGAATTCACTTTCAAAAAGCAGATGGACTGGGGAAGGAACTTGAAGCAGGGCTAATAATGGTGTTGGGACAGACAAGTTTCTTCTGCTTTTGAGAAAAGGTTTTGAAAGACAAATTGTGAACTTTCTGAGAGGACTGGTTTTGCAGCCTAACCTGTGTGGCTTTTATTGACCTAAGTCAATGAGCAGTTGCTGTTCTGTGTACAGTGTAGGTTCATGAAAGTTCTGTTGGGTTTTATTTCGTCAACTGCCAGGGTTTTAAAATTTTGTCTGAAATTTGTTTGTTTGAAGTAAGTTTTCTTCTCGCATTCACAAATCCTGCTTTGTAAGGAGGTCTACAGTTCCCATGTCCAAAGTATGTATAACTGTTCTCCTCCAATTATTGTAATCTGGCCACTGTCTACCTCCTGTCTCTTGTTTTGGGAGAGAAACAACAAATTCTATTCACCCCATGCACCCATCTTCTGCCATATATGACTGGAGCAAGTGCACAGATTAAATTACACTTTTGGAGATAAGAATTGTGATGCTTTCACCAAGAAGTGTGTTTTGTGTGTTCTATATATGTGCTTCTACCTGAAGGGAAGGAGAATTGATCTACCCTTTGCAGTGGTGTTAATTGGAGAAATCCTTGTGCCCAGATGAATGAAATGAACCAGACCCACCCTCCTGCCAGAGTGTTTGGCCAGACAGTCTCAGTGGGGGTTAGTGTGAATTAAAATCTGTTGGCACTGGTCTCTGAATTGAGTTATCTGAGAGCATCTGTTCTCTTCATGCTTGAAGCGGAAAGGAAAAGACAGTAGAGCAGCTACCTGCTCCAAAGTATCACTGCAGAGTAATATTTTATGGGGAGATGGGCCCTCATTTGGATTGTAACTCAGTTCAGGATATGTTCATTAGCATGGTGTTCAAGATAAACTGCAAGTCAGGCAGCAGCATCTCTGGGTGTAAACATGCACTTGACAGGCAGTAGGAGAAATGGTTCATGTTTGATGGGATAATGGCCTTTCCTTGTCTGCTGTGAGCTTGGGACAAGGAAATGGATGAACCTGCAGGCTCAGTGCCCTGCTTGGGACCCTGCTGATGGATGCTCCTGCAAGTCAGGTGTGATTTTTGCCATGGTTTATGTTTTCAGATGTGCCGAAGGACCAGCAGTTTCAGGCTGTCCAGGCTGCTATTCTCCTTCTCCCAAAGGAAAACCGAGAAGCTTTGAAAATCCTCCTGTTCTTCCTGCGAGATGTGGTGGCTTTTGTTGAGGAAAACCAGATGACCCCAACCAACATCGCTGTCTGTCTTGCGCCTTCTTTGTTTCATCTCAACAGCCTGAGGCGGGACAGTTCCTCCTCCTCAACCAGGTATTAGCACCTTGATGCTGCTGTCCACAGTGTTCTTGCTGGAGCAATGCTTTCTGTAGCTGGCCTAGGCTCAGTGTCAGATTTTGAGGGGGAAATAGACTTTGTGTGCCTTGGGGTTTGCCTTAAATCAGGTTGCTCACGTGCAGCAGGAGCTGCCTGCAGTGCAGGGAGCGATGTGGCCACTCACTGCCCAGTGCAGAGGGCCGTGGTAAGGCCCATTGCCAAGCTATGTGTGACCAGTCTATGTGTGTTCCTCACCACTGCTGCACTCCCAGGTTGCCCAGGAGCCCAGCATGTGGCCCACTGCTAGCATTAAAGTGGCGCTGGCCATTGGAAATGTGCTCCTGTGCTGGCAACCTGAGCTCAGGTGTGGCCTTAAGGCCCTGCAGATATCTGGCAGATGGAGGCAGCTACTGGCACTGGTTCTGCTGGGTGATAAGGGGATCATTCCTGCCAAATCGAGCCATGGGGATTCTGTAAATTTATCATAATAAGTAAAAGTATCTGGGTTGCATAACATTCCCTGTTTGTACGTGCAGGGAGGAAGGTGCCCTTGGGCCAAAGTAGACAAATAACCTCTAAGAGCATTCATGCCTTATCTGGCCTCCTGAGGTAGGGCTGTTTGCTCTGCTCCTGGGCTGTGGACAGATTGATCAGGGCAGGAGAGCACAGCTGGCTGTGCAGGAGCCATCGTGCTCCCCACAGCGTAGTGAGCTGAACACCTCACTTGGGGATCTACAGGGGACGACTAGTCCCAAAGCAGAAGCTGTCAGATGTGCTGTTGGCATCTTTCAGGCTCTGGATAGCACAGGGGAAGGGAAAGAAAACACTGAGGATTTTCTTTTGAATGTCACAAAACATCAGAAAATGCCTCAGGCATCCCTGTGCTGAGCTGGCACACGGCAAGGGAGCCACGGGGCCACTGCGAGGGCACCTGGGGATGAGATGGGGAGGCGGCGGCAGCCGGTCCTGCTGGATTGCTGTGCTGTTTGAGCTCCCAGGAGCTACACTCTGGGAGTTGTCCCTCTTTGCTTTACATCAACACTGCTCTGAAATGTTAGGACCAAAGATAGCAATGGAGCTTTCTCTTTGTTGTCAGTGTTTAGAAACCAGGATGCTTTGAAGCTTTAGCTCTGCTGTAACTGTGCATTAATGCCTCGGTGCAGGGTTCCTACTTCAAAGGGTTCAAGCTGACAGGTCTGACTCTGAGGAGCAGCACTGAGGACTATTATCTTCCACCCAATTTTCAAGCCATTTGGCAGGAATGCACATAGATAAAAGTTTCAGAAGCCAGGACTAATTATGTAATACCACTAGCATGAATTAAAAGATGCTTTTGAAATGTGCTGGGTGTGGTTTGGGCCAAAGGATTTGAAAGGTTCTACATGGGCTTTGCAGGTATCAAAGGAGCTTGATATTGAAGATTATACACAAATAAGCATGGGGTCATCATTGTTCTTGGCCAAGTGTGTGATGTGTTTGGGGAATAAATTCTTTGACTTGCCTTTCTTGGGTGTCCATTACTACTGGTCAGTAGTGCCCTGGACACCTTTGGGATGTGCTGGGGGGAATTGACCTTCAGTAGTCACATTGCATGAGCCCTACATGGCACAGGCAGGTCCTCTGGTGCAGTGTGAGTGGTTCCCAGCACTTTGAAAGCCTTCCTTTCCCCTTCCCCTCTCCTAGATCCAGTCAGAGGAAGTGCAGCTTGGGGAAGCCAGACCAGAGGGAGCTGAACGAGAACCTGGCAGCAACGCAGGGCTTGGCCCACATGATAATGGAGTGCAACAGGCTCTTCCAGGTACATCACTCACTGTCACCAAGCAAAAGCTCTGGGTATCCTGGGGGGGGAGTGGCCAGTTTGGAGCAGCAGCTGGGCAATGTCCCTGCCAGCCCAGCTGCTGCTCTGCACCTGTGACAGATGGGCATCCTGCTGCTGCCACCAAAGAGAAAACGAGTGTCATTGCGAGCACTCCTCCATTGCCCCCTTCATCCCCAACGTGATGGGGCTTGGCTCCATGGGCTTGGGGACAGCTTGGGGAGCACCTGTGGGGCAGTGGCAGCCATGTGCCCTGGCAGGGAGGCCCTGGCCACCCCTGCTGGAGAGTGGGTTGACGTTCTGCTGCTGGGGCCTGGCCAGAGCAACAGCCATGCCTGTGCCTGGCCATTGACCCCAGTAATCTGAACCTGGACCTTGGCCCACAGACTGACTTCCCAGCTTGACTGCGGCCTTTCCCCGTCATTATGGACTTGCCTAGTGATCCTTAGACTGTGGCTAACCCTGGTTGCTGTCCCTGGACCTGATCCTGGCCTCCCTTGCTGACTCACCTTCCTGGCTCTACCTCGGACCTCATCACCGTGGATGTGTCTGATGATCTTTGCTCTTGGCTGACCCTTGCTGCCACCTCTGGCCGAGGTCCGGCAGTGTGGGACATGGCAGCTGCCCTGCCAGCCCTGTTGTCCCAATTGACACCTGGCCCCTTTCCCTCAGAGGTGCTGTCCACACTCCAACAGTCAGCTCAGACCTTCTAATCCTCTGCTCCAGCTGCTTGTCTTGGCAGGGGACACTGTCCCATGGCCCTGCCCCAGGGCTCCTCCAGCACTGATTCCACTACCAGTGCCTGGCTTCTGAGTGACACCCCACCCCAGGACAGCTGAGGTTCCCAGGGGTCTGATCCCTGCATGGCATCCATGTCTCCAGCCCAGACAGGGCTCCTCAGTGGTCCCCTCCACCCCCAGCTCAACCATGGGCCCCTGTTTCCCCAGCAGTGCCTGCACCTCTGAGGCCCCTTGGATGCCCTGACACCACTGCCTGCCCTGTACCCTCTGGTCAGTCCTGGCAGCACAGAGCTGGCCCTGTTCCTGGCTGCATGGCCCCATGGAATAGCCTTGTGGGAACTCTGAGCTACCCTTGCACACATGGACATTCCACATACCCCTGTTACGAACCTTGCTGACTCCAGCCCTGAGCTGTGGGGCTGCCCCTCAGGCCGGGGTGCTGGGGTCCTGCTGGTGTGACCCCCACCCTGCCAGGGCAGGCATTTGGTGCTGAGACTCAGGAATTGCCTGGAGAGGGCTGTCCCCCTTCTGCTGGAGGCCACAGCTCAGTGTGGCAGCCTCTGCCACGCCCGTGCCTGGAGGAACACCTGGGTCTGCTGCTCTGGACCCAGACCTGGACTGGTCACTGTGGCCACCACTGGACTGCGGCTGGCGCTGCTCTGCCACTGAAGCTGAGCGTGTGTGGCCCCTGCGAGCAGGACTCGGCTCGTCACCACTGCCACCTGAGCCTGCCCGGCGTGGCCCCAGGTAGGGCGGGGTGGGGCCCTGTGAGGCACTGCCTCAGCCCTGGGAGCAGGGAGAGCACGGCCATGGCTCGGGTGTGGGTGCCTGTGGGGGACAGGGAGCACAGCACGTGGCATGGGCAGCTAGGGATGTGACATGGCTGTCACCCTGCTGTCACTGTGGCACCAGCACCAGGCCTGCTGGGTTTGTAGGCAGAGCTCAGCCACTGGGAGAGTGCGTTTGCACAGGTCTGCACTTGGTGAAGTGCCAGCTGATGCCCACCACATGAGGTGTTGGACACTGACCATCTGGGCATAGAAGAACCTGATACAGATCTCTCATCTCTATATATACAGATTTATATATATATATATATACACACGCATATGTATGTACATACATATACACACATGCATATGTCAGTGAGCACCTGCATCAATGCAACACCTTCTCTCCAGTGGTAGCACAGTTGCATTTTTGTGCTGCTTTAGGACTCTGGAAGTTTTTTTAGGAGGCTCACAGCAGAGCTTCCACAAACCCCAAGGCAAAGGCAGGAGCTGTTGCTCCTTGTAGTTGCCCATGATTGATATGCACTGCACAAAGAGGTTTGCAACTCCATAGGGATTCAAAACATTGCTGCTGAGGGGAAAGGCATTTCCCTTGTGTTTCCTCAGAGGGAATGTAGTTTAACTGATCTGCTCCTCCCCTGGGCTTCCTGCTCCTCCAGGTAAAACTGCTGCCTGCCTCCCCGCACCTTCACAGATGACATCAAAGGCTGGGTGACCTGCTCATACCTGACACCTAAGGTAAAGTGGAAGGAGGGAGTATGGATCACAGTATTGTTTGCTCTGGGAGTGTGGGTGGCTGGAGGGTTTCCTGGAGGTACCCTTGGGTGTTCTGAGTTCATAGGCTTTGGATCCTGCACTGAGAATTGCTCTGAGCTGTGCTCACAGCCACTTGTCTGCCTCTGTATCTGCTGAAACCACACTCCTTTTCTCTCCTCTTCCCTCCCCCTCTACTTTTTTTTCCCTTACCACAGCCCGACTCCAACAGAGACAACTCCAGTTGTTTAGTCCCTTTATTGTCATTCCACAGGGAACTGCTACATCCTCTGCACAGGTTTAATCCCCAGGATGTCGAATCCTTTGGCCATGACAGTGGCAGTGGCTTCGCACAGCAGCAACCTCCACATGTTCACCTTCACAATCTGGCCTGGAAGACACAGACAGAGGAGCTGGAGTAGCTGCTCAGAACAACAGTACCTTCCCCAGGGAAGCCCCTCCACCCAAAACCAGGCCCTGGACTGGCACGTGGAACCCTTCCTGCTTTCCCCAAGCCAGACATACTGAGCACCCCTCCTGTTTCCAGGTGCCTGGCTGCTCCCAACTCAACCTTCCTGCTCAGTGATAACATGGGCTCTGCCAGTCTGTCAGTCCTCCCACATGGAAACAGTAGTGTGACAACAGCCTTTCTAACACAGGGTAACACCCTGGGGATGGATGTAACATCACAGGATGTGACACAGGCACACACAGCACCCCATGGCCAACACTCACCAGTCTGCCTGTCCTTCTCGACACAGTAACAGCTGTCGTAGAACTCGGTGAAGGTGGTGGCCAGCTCATACAGGTAGTCACAGAGTGTGTGCAATAACAAATCCTCCAGGATCTTCTGCAGGATCTCAGGAAACCTCAGGATGCACTTGCCCAGTTTCCACTCCTTCTCGTGGTCAAGGACAAGCACCTCCTCCCTGGCTGCCTTCCGTAGCATCTGCTCATCAATATTGGCCAGGCGAGCAATTGCCCTGGAATGGTCCAAAACAGAGTCTGCTTGTGAGAGTCCCACTGCCCAGCCTGCCCAGGGCCAGCCTGGTCACCTGTCTGGCCTGGCTCAGGGCTGATGGCCTCCCTTGCCCAGTCCTGGGTGACCAGACCAAAGAGGACAGCCAGCCCTCAATCCAGGAGGGCACTGCAGAGGAACAGGGAGGGATGGGTTCTAGGCACCTGCATCAGCAATGAGCTGATACTGCCAAGCAAACCAGGACTCAGGGTGCCAGAAAAACTGGGGTGTAGGAATACCTGAGCTGAGCAGCTGCTGGAACACAGATGCATCCTTTTCCAACCACCTAAATCCTGTGCTTGCCAGGAACTCCCACAGTTCCCTCCCTGGGCTGTGTGTTACACAGAGGAGCCATTTCAAGTGGCACTGGACACATCATGTGCAGTGACAAATAAAATCCTGTCTGTGGTGCATACCGGTGTAGCTGGCTTCTCTTACACCCCCAACACACTGATGTGACTGTCACCCCTTTGCCCACATGTCCCTTTGTGACACAGAGCACCAGCACCAACTCCTGCAGCTCCCTGCACCCCCGCACCTGATCCGTGTGAAGGCATAGAGCAGATAGGCAGCTGTGTTCCCTCGGTCATCCAGCATCTTGTCAAAGGAGAACACGTAATCATTGAGTCTGTTGTGGGACAGATCTGCATATTTAATGCATCCAAAAGCCACTGATGTCTGGGCAGCTTTCAGCTCCTCTGGCGTCAGAACCTGGTGCAATTTCCAAACAGGCAAGAGTCAAGAGGAAGAATGAAGTACAGTGCACGGTCCTGGCCTCTCAGCAGGGGTCAGGAGGAGAGCCCAGGCTGCTGAGGGGATTTACCCACCTGCTGCTCACACACACTTCTCTGCCTCAGGGCACTAGACAACCCCACACTCACCCCTCACTTCTCCTGCAATCCATGGGCACCACAGCCCTGCTCAGGTTAGGGCTGACTCCCTCTTCTGACAGCCCACAGGACCTCTGTGCCCCACAATCTGCCAGGCCTGATGTGCTCTGCTCCTGCTTCTTACAAACTGCATGTAAATGGAATAAATGTTGGTCCTCCTACCCTTATAGAGCATTTTGGTCAACCCAAACACTTGCAAACCCCTCTCTGCTGGAACAGTGGCAGCAGACTGTGCCTGACTCCTATGAGTTCTTTAGAGATTTTCAAGGTAATTTTTTTCCTTGCTTCCTCCTGTTCCTGTTTTAAAAAGGACTTTTCACTTTCACCTTACACTACACTTCCCAATTCCACTGCCTCACACTGTGCTTGGACAGAGTTTGGTCCTTCTGTTACCTTCCATGTCCCACACTATCCAGTTCTCTGCAAGCCATGAAGAAGCAAGACAGACAGAAATCTCATTAAGCAATGCAGAGATCATAAGTCTGTGAACACATCTGGGAAGTTCTAAGGAAAGACAAGCAATCTGTCACAACTACCTTGTCCCGTTCCTTGTCTTTCAGCTTGTCCATGGCTCGTTTCAGTCCCTCCTCCAGGAGGTCTATGAGACGCACCGTGTCCCCTGAACGAGTTTTGAACTTCTTCCTGAAAACACACAGCCAAAGTGATCACCTGCATGGGAGGCAAAACACTTCCACTCTCTGCCTAATGCCCAGCAAGCTTAGGAAAAAAGCACATGGCAAATCCTTTTGTACTGAAGAAATTGCCATCACATGGACAGCTCCAAAACTGAGAGAGCACCCACAGCATGGTCAGCAGGAATGGCCAGGAAGGATTCAACAGTCAGAACTGTCCAGTTCCAGACATTAAGCAGCACACAATACCAGTACCAAACTTTTCCCAACTTTTGTTTCATCTACCATGAAGCAGGTAGAAAGTAATGAAAATCATGTGGCCTTTACCACTGCCATCTCCCAGCACCACATAAGCTTTCACCAGCCAGTCCAAGTGCCCCTCACCAAATGCCAGGCAGCAGAAGCCAGACTTGAGAGGGACTGGGACCACAGCAGCAGTGACTGTGTGGATGAAGGACAATGAGACAGAACACAGTGACACAGTTATGGGTAACAGCACAGGATCCAGTGTTTTCTTTTGGGGTTTTTTGGTGTGCCACATTCATACTTGTCAACGAATGACAGCAGGTCTCCTGCATTCACTCAAACTTTCTCTCCAAGGTAAAGATAGACAAAGAAGTACACCCAGACACTTACTTGTCTTCTCCCAGCACCACTCCAAAGGCAGCATGGGCCACTCTGGTGACTTTGGGATCATACCAGCCAATCATCTGTCCAGCTGCAAACACTGTTTGGAGATGCACAGACTGCAACGAAATAAACACCAACAACTGGTTCTCAATCCACTCCTCCAGGTGCAGTTTCTTCATAGCTTTATCCTATTCACAACTATGCTCTCACAATAAGACTTAAAGTGTTTCCAGCTCCACAGACAAATTCTGCTTTGGAAAGTTCAACCTGTCCACGAGTTTTCCAGCTTTACAGAAGCAGCAACTGGCAAATTCCCATCACTGCTCAGCTAAGGAGTAAATATACCAATTACACTAAAGACCCTGTGGTATTCTACCTGTGTTACTGTTGCATCCATCATTTCACACACTTTGTGCTGACCAGCACCGACAGTTACAGCAGAGGGTGCAGAACTCACCTGGCCACTATCAACAACATAGATGAGGATGTCACCCTTCTCTTCACACAGCCTGTGCTTCAGAGCAGCCAAGTCTGACGTGTCATACGTGTAACCTCCGTCCGATTTCATGATTGTCAGCGGGACAGGGAAGCCCGGGACGAACACGACCTTCCGGCCATCATCAACCTGGACAAATCCTGCAAGAGCAACGAAAAACATTCTGTGTTGAATCACACCAGGGAGGTTCTGAGCCAGCAGCAACACCTCCCTTCCCTGCTGCTACCAGGAAGAAAAGGCCACACACTCACATAATCAGAAATATGGAAAGACCTACATGATAACTCCCTTGTCAACACAAGTCCCATTCTGTACAGCACTTCCAGAGCTACGCACAAGGAAGCAGATCTGCACAAATGTGGCCTTACCAGGAAAGAGCTGATGCAAAAACTCCCATCACTTGCATCCAGATCTGCCTGTACAGCTACAAACCCATAATAAAATATGGCATTAAATGCAACAGAAACTCTACAGAGGTATGATAAGGACTCTGCACAGACTTTTTCTTAGGTGAGACAGTCAGAACACTTCAGATGGTGAGACTCAAGAACTGCAAAATCCAGACAGGAACACATAAAACCAGAGACTTTTTATACTACATCTGGCTTCTTGCCAGTTTCAAAGTCAACATGATCCAAAAACCCCACTGTCTTCACAGAGATTTCTCAGACAAAGTTTCCACACAGTCACAACACTAAGACTGGGAAGTCTGTCATACATTGCTCCTTGACTGCTTACTCAGAATACAGTAAATTCCAGTAGTACCCTGTGCTACTGCCTACAAATATCACAGACAAACTGCTTTTGATGTCAGCAAGAAAGATTCAGGCTTTCTTTCTGGAACGAGGAAAAGCCACAAAATATCCTCTTAGGAAACGTGGCTGAGGAAAAAAGCAAACGTGGGGAAGATGCAACTTGAAAAGCATCAGCCCTAAGCCCTGCTGAATAGGATTGAGGTTACCATGCTCATCCTCACGGCTGCAGAACTTCTGACCTGAGACCAAAAGCCTCACCTTTATCTTCAAATTCTTTCACAATGTCTTTCATCATCTCATGGTAGAAGGATTCCCCTCTCTCTATGATCGTGATGTCCAAACAGTTGTAGATTTTCTGGAATTCTTGAGGGAAACAGAACATAATACTTACATTAAAGGCACACAGTGGGAACCAGTGGCATGTTTACCAGTGGGTACAGCAAGGCCCAAAAAGCATTATCCATGTCTTGGTCAAGCCATCAGACTAGGACTCAGGAGACAAAAGATTTAGCTGAAAGTCTCCACTTAAGACAGCCCAGTACTTTGGTTGTACTGGCTTTTTGCTTTCAGCTTCTCTTAGCTGTGTGGCAGTGATTTTCAAGAGAAAACAGAAGGGTGTGCTCAGACATAAAGTGAGGAAAGCCACACTGTTCTACAGCTGAGACATGACTCCAGATGTGGTGAAGTCACCTCTACGTGACACGTCACAGATGAGATTCCAGGCTTTAATGAAGTCAGGGTTTTTGCTCTGCAGCAGCACCACACATTGGTAAGCTCGCTTCTTAAATTCCTCCTCTGTGTCAAACCTCTGCTTGGATTCCTGCAGGGAAACACGTGGAAAAGCACTGCTTTCTCCCCTGAAACAAACCACACTCCTGACAGGCTCTCCAAGCATGCTCGTCTCAAGACAGAAAGGCTGTGTGCTTACAAAGGCCTTTGATCGTGCCCCATATAGACAGTTCAATACCAGACACCACAATTCATCACCCTGTGGCTGGTTATTGCAATAATCTACTAACAGTGACTTGATTCTTTCATTTCTCCAAAACTATGCTGCAATTTGTAAAGCTCCTCAATCTGCTTTTCAGATGCTGACATAAACATCACACTTATCTGCTACACATACCTTGTAAAAAGCTTGAAGATCCCCAATGGGAGGAGAAACACTTAAGTAATCTGGAAATTTGTCCTGCAGGTGAGCAATGAGCATTCCAAACTGGGTGCCCCAATCTCCTAAATGGTTCAACCTTGGAGCAATTGAAGAGGACAATAATAATCATCTCTTAAACATATGCTTTAAGATACACACATTTAAAAAATATCTATTCTAAATGAAACACACATAATATCAGAAACCCAGCCCAGGCAAGCTCCCCAATTTCACTGCACTGAAGCTGCTGCCCACCTTGATTCTGAACCCTGCTACACTTGCTCAGTTTAGTATCTACTACCCATACAGGGTTATTTGCTATGTGCTTATAAACTAAGACCAACACAGAGCAGAACAGAGACAGGGACTGCACAAACAGCCCAGCAAGCCCACCACACCCAGCACTGAGTCTCACCTCAGAACATCATAACCCACGAACTCGAAGAGCCGGCACATGCTCTCCCCGATGATGGTGGAGCGCAGGTGGCCAACGTGCATCTCCTTTGCAATGTTGGGGGAGGAAAAATCCACCACCACCTTGGGCATGGAACCAAAGGAACACATGAATAAAAGGCCATTACCACACCTCACGTGTTTGATCTGGGTTTTGTTAGGGGGAGCAGTGAGAACGAGACTCATCTCCGCTGACCCTCAGCAGGGAACATCAGAGCGAGCTTTGCTGCAGCCCAGCTGAGGGTCAGGGATCACCCCCAGACTGACCTGGGCACAACCCCCACCCCCAGGGAGCCCTGTCCCTCAGCCACCAGAGACCACAGCAAGTACAGGCAACCTACCCCATGGCCCCTGGTTCCTATGCCACATCTGCTCAGCACATCCCTTCAGGGGGGAATTTCAAAGCTACCTGCAGTCCAGCACATTTCCCCTGTAGCAAGATGGCTGTGTGCTTACTGCTGTACCTTTTTCCTTTTGCCAATAGCTGGTGGTTGAACTCCATTGATCAATAAACTGCTCAGCTGCTTCGACACAAAATCCTTTCTCAGGTGGACATTGATAAAACCTTTGCAGGAAAAAACCAGCAATGAGTGCTGGGGCTGCAGAAGCACCTCAAACCATTTTTTGTTTCCTTCCCCTCTGGATTTCTGTTTTCATGCATCAAGCACAAAAGCACATGAATTCAGCTTGACAAAACATTTTTCAGTCACAGAACAACAAGGCTGTCACTTGAAGACAATTTCTGTTCCCAAATTAGAAGAGTCTGCTCACATCACTATAGCCTTTACTGCAGGAGTCAGATGCTGCAAGCTACACCATTAACATAACTCCTTTTTGTACACTGTTACACAATGATAAATTTATAGAAACAATTTTTTGTGAGAAAATAAATAATTTGGTTTCCAGAATGCAAAACCAAATACTGCTTTATCTTTAAAAAAAGTAATATCCTAAAACATATAGTTTCATCTGGGATAATTTATGCTCATGGTATGACACTGTCTTACTTCTCCAGCTTCACAGAGCCAATGAACAAGCCCTAGCCCTAGAAGGGCTGTGCCATGGGATTTTCATGTTTATGCTGAAGCCCTCAGGAATATGAGCCCTTGTATTTTTCCCTGGGTCACAAGGACAAAACAAATGCAGCAATTAATAACCTCCATGCTACTCCAGCTTCTTAGTTCTGGGAGGACAAGGTCTCCTCACCATGCCAGCAACAGGGAGAAGGGCTGTCCATTTTTGCTGTGATTTCATGACTGTGGCTTGATTCCCATCACCAATACTGAAAGAGGACAAGCTGCTCCCTTAAGGATCAGAGGAAAAATTGCTAATTAAAGGGCTCATGATCATACCTGTAAATTCTAATACAGAAGTAGATTCTCTCTTGCTGCATAAGTCTGAGTGTACAAAGCTCACCAAGACAGAAGCAGCTAATTCACCATGAAACTGCAGTTTTAAACCACAGAACAGCAGAACTCAACTCAGCTTCCCTCTCACTATAAAACTGCCCTTTTTGCTTTAAGATATACAAAGTAAATGAAATGTGTAAAATGAAACTATCTTACCAGGACCAGCAATTTCGACCTTCTCAATGCATTCATTGGCAGGAATATTTTTTACTATTTTTTCCGCAATTTCTCGTGGGATAACCTTCTGTTCCCTGGTTTTGAGCAGTATCTGGAACACAACAAAGATCAAGTAAAATTCAGTCCTCTGAAACATTCTAGAGAGCAAAACAGAGAGCACAGAGGCACTGAAACATCCTCACAGTCCTTCAGCTTCATAATACAGAGATACACACAAAGAGAAACATCTCTAGCAAATGTTACAGATTAGATCAGTTCTCCACAGCACCTGACTGGACCCAACAAACCTGACTGGACCCAACACATTCACCTCCTTCTGCTCAGGGAAGTCCCTATGTCAGAAGAAAATCTCCCAGGCTATTTTTCAAAACCTGCCAAGTGGTTTGGCAAATTTGTATATTTCTAAGCTAGTAAAAGGGACAAACCCTTTAAAAATCAACATAGCTGGCACAATCCTTCAGTGCTTCACAATCCTGTTGATTAGTCTCATGGGTATCCTCAGCTCTGCCAGCATTCACATTTGAAGTTCTGAACTGTGCCTCCAGCAGATGCTGAGTGTGGTTTCAGAGCAGGTCTGTTTATTTATGATTAAACACAACCAAAGCAAACTGCCTTCAGTCTTGTCTTAGTCTTGAGCTTAATAAATAAATAAGTGAATATATTAATAAGTGAAGAAATAAATAAAATCCAACAACCCAAGCAAACAAAGATAATCCCAGCACTACCAATTTTCTTCAAAGAACATCAGAAAAACTGCTGTTAAAGTAGCTCTCATTTTCCCTGGAGACATGAGCAGCCCACTGTGAGGAACTCAAAGAACAGGACACAAGTTTACACACAATAATAGCATCAGAATGGTTTGAGTTGGAACAGACCTTTGAAGATCACCTAGTCCAACTACACAACTTCCCTGTCCATTCCTAAAGCATCTTCTCACATAGCTTTTTGCAAGTCTTACAAAAATACCCTTTAGAAGGATTCTGTAAGCTAGCGTAACCCATCCCTTGAAAAATACTACATTCACACTTGTATAAAATTACCACAAGTATTTGTACATGATTTTCTGGTATTAATGTGATGTGTTTGAAAACAATCCCACTGAGGCCACGAAGACGATGTACCTCTTTGTCAACTCAGAATTTACACACACTGCTTGTATTTGCTAATTTACAGTCTGCTCTAAAACGTATTTCTACTAAAGTTTCAGTTTTCTGTTGAACCTGTCATACACAGGATCCTTACAAGATGGTAAAGGCTTAAAAAGGGCAAGAAAAGCAAGCCTCAGTAGCTTTAGTGTTACTCAAAGTGTAAACTACAGGAAAAATAAATGCAAACCCAGATTATGGGCATGTTACACCAGATTACAGGCGCATTATCTGAACCATTCCAGAAATGGTTACCACACTCCTGTTACTCTAAGGAGCAAGGGAGCTCCTGGCTGAAACCCCAAGCATTAATATGCTAATGAGCTCCCAGGAAAACAATAGGCATTTGTGAGGGTCCTTTCTACATCAGCCTGCCTGCAGGGAGAGGCTGCTGCCTGGCACGTACCAGTGCCACCCCAGTCAGGGCACTTCCTGCTCTGCTGGCAATCCCAGTGACCCTGACCCGTGTTCCAGCTCTGCCCAGGGGACACCCTGGGAAGACCTGCACCACAGCCAAGCCCCTAAAACAGGCTGACAGAAAGTCCCCAACCTGCTGCTCTCATCCCCTGGCTCTGCCATAGTGACACACTGCCTGTGTGAGCAGGGCCAAGCTCCAGCCCAGTGCACAGCGTGCCTGCCCAGGGAACAAACTCTACAGCCAAGCCCAGCACCAGGAGCCCTTACTCACCACCACAGCAGACAGCCTGGAAGTTGGAAACCCTGGCTGGAAGGGGACTGTTCAGACACTGAACTACGTGAACCACGTCGGTGCTGGGAAGCCTGGACTGCTCCAGGATCCCAGCCACGACTTAATTGGGGTAATGCAGCGGTCAGAGAAGTGGCAGCGCCCTGAATCCGTGTCAGTGCAGTCACCCAGGGCGGCAGCACAGTCACAATATGCTAATGAGCCCGAGGGGAGACACGGGATTTGGGAGGGCTGTTCCACCTGGCACTGCAGCCCAGAGCCTGCTGCCCCAGTCACACTCATTGTACCCGGACAACCTGGGACAGCAGAGTTCCATGAGTGGCAGTGCAAGTTCAGTGCCAAAACTGCCAGTCTAATTGGATAATAATCCAATTTTGACACATCCTGACAACAGGATGTGTCAAAAAAGGAGTTGTTTCTGTTTAGATTGCCAAATAAAAGATCTGTAATTACAAAGTGTCTACTCAGTCACCCAAAGGCATCAATGTTTGGGCGCTTCAGCACCTAAGCTAGAACACACTACCTTCTTTCTCCTACACCTCCTGGATTTACTTCAGCACAGTCCCAGCCCACTGAGCAGGCTGAGCAACTGCTGAAGTGTCTCTGATTCTATTTGGGTCCTCTTTGGTCAAACTCCCTGTACTCAGGGAATTAACAAGAGATGTTAAAACAAAGGACTGAGCCAGAGGAATATGAAGAGTAGTGCCCAAGCAGCAATCCACACCTGGCTGGGCTCTGAGAAGGTGCTTCCTGAGCATGCCCAGGCCTGACAATGCCCAGTTTCTTCTGGCTGGAGCTCAGGGAGGGCAGTTTGGGATGTAAGACACAGGGATACAAACTCAACAGAGCACACAGGGCAGCGCCTGGGCCCGTTTGCTCTGCCGTGTGCGTCTGTGAGCAGGAGAAAACCACAGCACCCACAGCAACAGGAGGTGTGAGCCAAGAGTGGAAGCTGGAGATGCCCCTTTGTCACCTGCCCTGTGAGAAGGGGGTATGTGCACACAAACATGTGGGGATATTACACTTTCCTGGCACTAGAGACGAGCAGTTAGAGATATGCAGGTGTTTCTCAAGATTTTGCAATTCTCTAGAATCATGATTTATTGTTTTGCTGTTTTCAGTTCCAAACATACAACTCACTAATTGGTAGTTAATTGCACATCATTAGTAAATCGATGCAGCACTTAAATCCTGATTTGATTTAGATCCCATGAACCGAGCAGTTTTTTCTGTGTCACACACGTTAACTCTCTCATAACAGGCACCTGAACAGAGGTTTAAAGGCCAGCTCTGTAAAGGCCAAGGCTTCACTTAAAATGCCATTAAATACTCACTCAATTCTCAGCCCAGAACAAGTCTGGTATTGGAACTCTCACTGTGCTGTCTATCCCTTAGTTTCCAACAGACAACATCCCCATTTTCCCTTCATTGTTGAGGTTGCTTGTATCATTTACCTGTGATATGCCCATGGCACTGTTACACTGGTAGTCCCCAAATTTGGGCTGCTGACTTGGTGTCACCACCAGAGGAGGGTTTTCTAAATCTGGGTAGGCAGCCTGAATGGCACCTCCAAAGATCTCCTGCAGAGAGCTGTTGATATTAATCATGCTTTTGGTTGATTTACTTCTTTCCTCTTGAAGGCTCTGAAAAAGAAAACCACCAAAATCCAGAAGGCTAAATTCACAACATCTGAGGAGCTGTTACATCCCACTTTTCTCCTTGGCTGCCTGGCAAAGCACAGCTGACAGATTTGGCTGACACCTCCAGGAACAGGAGCAACATATACAACACAAAAATCACATGATTCTCCTGCTGAACCTCCCAGCACAAACCTTCCCCTGACTGCCGGGCTGCCTTACTTCTCATACCTGTGCTGGTGAGCCTGGGACAGAACTCAGCTGGGCCACCTGGTCGAGAACTACCCAAGACATGACCATGTGGGCTTCCTGACCTACTGACATTTTCCATAAAACAGGTTTCTCTTTAAGGAACCAATAAATATCTCATGTGTCACCAATTAAGGTGTCAGAATGCAGAGCAAGCATGCTGTCACATATCAGAGCTGTAACAAACTCACACCATTTATTTAGCTTGTAGTAATGAGAACAAAAACCACAAGGTACAGCAATAACTTTTTATTCCCTTACCTTCTTAAGGAAGTTTAACCGGTACTTGAGTTTTGCGTTTTCGTCTCGCAACCCTTCCAAGCTCGGGGAGACTCCCAAGCACCCAAAGTTCTTCAGACGCTCAATTTCTGCAGTTAACAACTTGATCTCGTTTTCCTGAAAAGAAAATTGAGTTGTCATACAGTAATTCCTGGAGAGGGGACAGGAGGTAAGGAGCTGCAAGACCTCAGGCACAGTACTAGTTTGCCTTGTAAAGGTCACAGCAACGACATGTAAGCTGAATAACTCCAAACAATTAATATTTGAAGATTGTTTCTACTTGTGTGAAAAACAAGGATTCTGAAACACTCTTTAAAAAAGGCACTGAGAAAATAGTCTCACTAATATAAGACAGAAGCACAAGAAAGGCAAGAGGACATGCTAATGAGATATTCCCCAAATAAGCACTTTCTCCAGCTTTTTTAACAAAGATATCAAATGATTTGACTCAAAATTCCCTAAAGCCTCCTTCAGCCTGTTTCGCCATCTCACAGGCCAGTTTCAGAGGAGGAAACCACGACCACTCACACAACCCCAACAAGCTCAAACCCCATTCCTAGAGACAGGAATGCCAGAATAGTGTGCTGCTCCACAGGGGCATTTCTGCAGGGTGCACTCAGTTCCACCTGGCCACACAACCTTTCCTGCCCTGTCCAGGAAGGAAATATAAGTCTCCCTTAAAACTGACACAAGGCATTCAGGAGCACTTTAGAATTTCAGGAGGGTTTCTATGTTCCTAACAAACTTCCCTGTGTCCCACCAGACTTCACAGCCCTGACTCAGACAAACTTGTCAGCAGCAAAATGGTTCGAAGCTGCTGCAAGGAGCAGGAATCTTTCTCACCCCACACCCTAAAGAAACCAAACAGCTGAAGTTTCATCTCTGTTGTCCATCTCTTGTCCTCCCCCATAACAGCTTCGTGCCCTGAGCCACAAGGCTGGCTCTGACACAGAATCCTGGAGGCTACTGAAGGCTTGAGGGCCTTGGTGCTGCTATGGAGGGAGGCAGGGAGCACTGCCCACCCTGGCTTGTCACCCCCTTGGCTTCCTCGTCCAGGCTCTCCTTTGCCAGCACTTCCACAGCAGGATGCAGCTCAGGCTATTATTGTAGGCCACCAAACCTTATCAAAAAGGGCTCATTTACTTTGTTGCTCTTCAATCAGACTATTTAATTAGGAAAAAATTGGGTCATTGAATCTCTTGGTCTTGTATGTCCACCTGAACAGCAGCTCCCAGGAATGCTGCTGTAACTAACTGCACACGCCCAAAAACCTAGGCTGAGGCAAAACTATCTTAAGATTGGCCTATTTGTGGGCCAAGCTGAAAATCAGTACTTTTGAGGTTGTTCTTCAGTTGTGCTTCAGTTGATGGCACACTTCTGTTACAACCTCAAGGTCTCCTCTGCTACAGAGGAGAACACAATGCTGCTTCCTGCAGTTTGGATATGAAGAAACAGAACTTTGAGAAAAAAACCCAAACCTGTATCAAATCCTCTGGTTTGACATTCACACAACTAAAATCATTGAACAGCACAGCTGTACCTTACAAGTAACTCACTTCAAATAGTCCCATTTCAGCTTCTGTTTTCAAAACCCAAGGCAGATGCCCTAAAAATCAGATTTTCTCTCATTTACATACATACATAAACCTTCCCCCACATAAACAACAGCAAATAAATTTATTTTCAAATTTTCTTCCTGGCCTGATCTGGTAGCATTTCACATAATTTCTAGACCCATTTGTAAAATCTTCTGTACTTCAGGTTAGAAAATAGCACAAGAGATTTCACTGTGTTTTCAGAGCTGTGTCACTGTAAGTTTCAGTGACCGTTACTGCTATAAACAGAGCAGTGACATACATAACTCACCCTCCAAACCTAGAATGTGCTTTAAAGGTAAGTGCAATGGTATCTTCTACCCCTAATATCACATAATCTGTAAATTCTGTGTCCACACAGTATTATCTTCCCTCTAGTGAAGTCACCAGCTTCAGGACAGGCCTCCTAAACCCCAAGGAGAGTTCTGCATCGAAGGCAAACATTCTCCAGAACCAGAAAATCACATTCTGCTTTTGAAACTAAAATCCCTGCATGTCCAAGACAACAGGCAGCTCACAAGTATTCTTCCTGCATTAAAAGATTCCCCCAAAGCTATAACCACCCGGATACTTCAGTACCACTGATAAGCTTTACAGAAGAGGAATCTGAGTTGGATTTTTCTACATAATCACAAATACCTCTGGCCACTCAAGGAAGGAATCACAGGGGTTGAGATGACCAGTGACCTACTGGAGCTTCTTTCCATACTGTTACACTACAAGTGAGGACAAGGAAAGAGGTTTATCCATGTGCATGGTCAGAAGGCAGAACCACAGTGCCCAGGAACCACCAACCCCTGGGCAGACATCTGCCCCAAACAGCTCTTTTACAGGGTCACAATTAGCACTGTAATCAATTGGATTTAGCCAGGAGAGAAAAACCTCTAAAATACTGCCACAGTTCAGCAAGTCTCATCTACCTTTTTCCCCATGACTGCATCAAACAAGCAAATTCACAGCACTGGCACCTGGAGGCATTAAGGATGGCCCCATTTCAGATGTGACCAAGCCCAGCATGTCACCCCAGACTGTCACATTTGCCTCTCCTGTTTAGTGCTCCTCTTCTTTAGACAGTTCCAGCAGCAGTCCTTATGTTGTTACTTGAGTGTGAACTGAAGCACACTGAATTCAGCACGGTGGCCCAGCTGCCTACCCCAGTGCTGCTGCTGCCATTTCAGTCTCCCTTTTATTGTGCTCATCAACAGCTTATAGAGATGATCAAATGAAGTTTTCATTCAAAACAACCCAGCAGAAAAGCCTGAACTCAGCAATGCTTACAGTGGGCTCCAGAACTGACGGGGCTGAGATCCCAACAGCTGGGCTGGGACAGCCACACAGCTGAGTACAGCTTCCATCTCCAAACTGGCAATGGGGGCACCCCTGTTCTGGGAACACCACTCACCACTCTCCTCTCTCTGGTGACCAGTGACAGGAGACAAGGAAATAAAATGAAGCTGTGTCAGGGGAAGTTCAGACTGGTTCAGAAAGGTTCTTCACTGGGAGGGTGCTGGTGTACTGAAAGAGGCTCTCCTGGGAAGTGGTTGTGGCACCAAACCTGTCAAGAGTTCAAGGAGCATCTGGAATATGCTCTTAACAAGATGGTTTAGTTTTAGGTAGTCCTGTGAGGAGTGGGGAGGTGGACTTGATGATCCATGGGTCCCTTCCAACTTGAGGTATGCTATGATTCTGCGACCCCCACACCCACAACCATGTTGCTGAGCTTGTCTGCAAAAAAGGTCTTCAGATGTTTACATCAGAAATGCCTCCTATCACAGAATCCTGTGATAAAGTTAATTCTATAGCAAAGATCTGTGAATGCTAGATGTTATTGAAAGGATATTATGAATGCTACATTCTTTCTAAAAAACAAACTACAAATAAGCCTTGTAACAACTCCTCTCTCACGGTACCTTTCAAGTGAGGAGGCGAGACAATGCCAATACACCTCTGATCTAAAAGATGTGTGACTGAGAAAAGGAAAGAAAAAGCTGCTGTTCAGCTCAGGAAGTGTCACCTCCTGGTTTATTCTACCTCCACTGTCTAGCACAACTTGTCAGTAAAGGGTCATACCTGATGACCACCTCATGAGGAGCTGTGGGAATTACATGAGGCCATGCTGACATCTCCAAGGGCTCTTTGCTCAGCTGTGTACTAGAAATCTTCCCCTCACCTGTGAATACAAAAAAACTACAGCTTTTTCAAAGGACCAAAATCATCCTTACATTTTCCCTTAGCACATAAGATTGTCTTCTACGAACCCTACTTGAGCAGGTGGGTAACATGAAACTTGCACAGGCTTCTCTCTCTGGGCTTTAATATGACAAGAGCTTTTCTCCATCACATTTAAAAGAGAAAAAAATCATAAAGGAGAGAAAATGGCCTGACAGAGCATGGCAAAGAAAGCAGAACACCTCTCTTCCTTCCCCTCCTTGCCTCCTGCTCGGTTTTATCTCTACTCCTACTCTGCCAAGCCCTGCTGAGCTGGCTGAGCACACACTGCTTGCTCTTTGTTGGGTTATTTTCCTGCAGGCTGGCTCCCCACAGGCTCCAGGGCATGCTGCAGCTGGAAACAGGGAGCATGTGGCTGGGAGTGACAGGCAGAGTGAGGCTCAGTAATTCTGCATGGCCTCCTGCAGCCTCCTGGAGTTGGAGCTGAACACTGTCCCTCCTGCTCTGCTTCCAGCCTGGAATCTGCTTATGGACTAAACAGACCAAACAGCAGTGACAGCAAAGGGACAGCCACCTTGCCAGAACACCTGAGATGTCCTTCCTCTCCTAGCAGCAACAAAGGACAAAGGGACAATCAAAGGCAAGAAGGAGTTGCAGAGATTCAACCACCAGATTTATTATCTCAGTGCCTGTCGTATGTTTAAGTTGTGAGCAGAAAACACATTCAAAAGTTGCTCAAGAGCACACAAGTATGGCAGCCAAAGCCCAGAATCTCTCAGCTGGATGTTCCTGAGGCAATGGACAAGGTATGAGAAACGACCCTGAAGAAGTCAAAGCCTTCCTGAAGCTGCCTCTGCACTCTACTGTCAATACTGGTCATTGACTAGGACAGACCTGCCAGGTCTATTTTTCATTGTTATCGTCACTGAAAAGACACAGGGTTGTCACCATCTTTTCCCAAACCTAAGCACCTTCTGCCTGCAACCAAGCTGCTGGAGGAGGCCGGGCGGCCAGCAGCGCAGGAGGCGCATCCATCCACCCACCCCTCCCTGCCTGCCCAGGGCTCCCGGGCCGCCCGGACCCGGCGCTGCTGCCGCCCCTGGCCCCGCCGGGTGATCCCTGCCCGGCCAGAGCAGGCACAGCACCGGGAGCGGTGACAGCGGGGCCGGTTCCCGCGGACTGCTCTGGGTCCCGCCCAGGGTGTGAGACGAGGCAGCAACGGAGCGCTGCCCTCGGTCCCGGGAGGGACGGGAGCAGACCAGGAAGAGCTTCAGCCCTGCCCGCTCTCCGCCTTCCCTTCCCACATAGACCCTCCACTCCCGCGGGAACCAGCCCGGGGCTCCGGGCACTGCGCGGGCTTCGGTACCGGGAGAACGCTCCCGGGACTCGCCCGCCACCTGCGCCCGGGGTCCCGGTCGGGGC
>VXAX01004082.1:278628-298776 GCA_013399835.1 Leptocoma aspasia | reverse complement strand
AGTTCTCTGAGGGCACAAACTGAGGGGGGAGTGAGGCTAAGTGGCTGAGGGGCCGGGGCCCGTGCCGTCGCCATCGCTCCGGGTTGTCCCCGGTTGTCCTTTTAATGAACGGAAATTAAAGTTCTCTGAGGGCACAAACTGAGGGGGGGAGTGCGGCTGAGGGGCAGCTGTGGCTGAGGGGATGGCGGGTGGGCGACTCGTCCTGACATCTCAAAGAGCAAGAGTTAAAAAATAAAAACAGTTATAAAATAAAAATATAAAATAAAAAATACAAACAATTGGAAGTACTGAGCAATTTTCCCGGAGAGCTACGGGGGGAAGGGGGTTACGAAGCAGGGTTCTGCCTGATTGTTGTCAAAGGTGGAATTCGTAAAGGTTTTCTTCAGGAAGGGTGTTCTTTGATCTTTGCAGCTTCCAAGGCAAATCAACGAGAAGGGCGATGGACTCGGGGCCACCGAGCAGCCAGCGAGCTCCGAGTGATGTGCAGCTGTGGCAAAAACAAATGACTCGTGGCTGGAAATGCCTGGTTCCATTCGGGGCTGGCCACCTTCAGCGATGTTAGCGATAGGTGAGGCTGGCAGGGCTCAGGAGGAAGGAGTTCCTCTGGTAGTGGATGCAGGGAATGCAGGAGTTCCTCTGGTAGTGGATGCAGGGAATGCAGGATTTCCAGGCTGCAAAGAGATCTGGCAGAACCCCCGAGGCAGGGAAGAAACCAACAAACCCAATTCGGCAGCTGTGGTTAAATCAGCTCTGGCTGGGTAGAGGGGAATTCTGGCAAGGGGGAAGATCACAGCCTGAGAAACTGCCTGACCCAGAACAGGAGAAGGGACTAATTAGCATGAGAACGAGAGAATCATTAAGCAACAGGAGAGAGGACACTAATTAATAACTGCCTGAGCACAGATGGGATAAGGGGCTGTGCTGGGATGGTGGCAAACAGGGACATTGCTGGGGACATTCCATAGGGAACGTGGCTCTGGAAGGGAGGGATGGCTCAGTGGCAGGACACGCTTTTGGGATGTGTGGCTGAGGGGATGTGGCCCCCCAAAAATCCCCTTTATGGGCACACCTGAGCACCAGCTGTCCCTGTCCCCACTGTGGCACCAGCAGGAGCTCCAGGTCCTTCCCGTGAGGAATAACTGGGTGAGTCAGGGATTGTCCCCAGCAGCAGTGCCTTTGGAACGTGCACAGTCACCCACAGCCAGCCTTAGTCACTGCCTGCTGGAGTCACTGCATCGCTCACTGCCTATTTCTGACTTATTCCCAAAGAACTTGTGGAAAAGTGAGGCAGCAGCACAGTGCCCAACGCTGGGAGAAGGGCAGGACCTTGGAAGTCCAACACAAATCATTGCAGGATTCCTAAAAGCTTCCTGGATGATTCAGTGATATTTCCCTGCCCACTCACCTCGAATTTCGGGGTCACATTCGTCTCCTCAGCTGTAATACCAAAGTGTAACACCTAGAGATAGCTAAGTTTCACTTGCATGTGTGAAAACAGTATATTTTAGCATATTTTATACAGAGTTTTAATTCTTATATAGGAATTAAATTATACATTCGAATAATTAGAAATTATTGCTATTATTAAAATTTGATTTGAAGAACACACTGATCTTCCTTCGAAAATTTAGTGGTTCGTTTTTTTCATGGTAACAGTTCTTATTTTTTGAACGTTTTGTACATCAAAACATCGGTTTTTAAATCAGCTGTGATGGCCCGGGGTTATCAAAGCTCCTTTGTGGGGTTTTTTGGTTCTGAAATTCCATGAAATCATCGAGGTCGGAGGAGACCTTTAAGAGCATCCGTTCCAGTGGAGGCGGGCGGTGCAGTGGGTGGATCTCACGCCTGGCTGCTCCCTGTCCCTCCCCTTTCCCAGGGATTCCGGCTGTCTGCAGGTGGCACAGTTGCCTCACATTCCCGGCCACCGTTTGCCATCCCGCACCCGCTGCTGGAAATCCCCTCCTGTCAGACTTTTAAGGCAAAATGCAGAATTTTTTCCCGAGGTCTAAACTCACTAATTGCATCGAAACTTCTACTTTCATTGAATGCATCAGAGCGAGAACTGCATTAATTGGTTTAATTGCCTTAAAAAAGGAAGGATGAACCCATCAGTGCAGGAAGGCACCAAACACTGATGTTGCCTGGCCAAAGTGGGAATTTGTAACGGATCCTGGTTAATTCCAGACATTAATTCCAGAGTTTTGGCTTTTATTAACTCCACACATCCCACGTGGTGCAACAGTCCCAGCAGCTGGGATGGCTCCTCCGTTCCCACTGCTTTTGTATTGTTGTGGTCCTTGTGGTGACAAAGGACTCTTGTAATAATATTAGAAGGTTAAATATGATTTATTAACATGACTCTATAATACAAAGAATTTATAAAAGAATTGGGTTATTATTTGTTTAGTTTGGAGTATTGAAGTTGTTGCTTCTAGTTCTGTCTAAGGAATGTTAGGATAGTTTACACAATTAGAGATAACAACTTTTTACTTTATAGGTTGAAAGAAAGAAAAACTTTTATTTCTTATCATCAGGAGACAGGCAGAGAACATTGCTGTCTTTGAAACACAATTTAAAGATTTTGTTTATAGAAACTTGCACAGAGTAAAATACAGTAAAAGATGCTTTCTTATGGGAAGAATTTTTCTGCAGACCTGCATGCAGGGAAACTTATAATATGTTCACACAACAGTTTTGTCACCCCAAATCAAAGGACACTCATCTCCATGGAGCTTGGCTCTGTTTTTTTACCTGGACACGGTGGGACAATGCATCCAGGGCCACCTGGAGAGGAAGGATTGGGAAGGACCTTGCCCTGAGTCTGAGCCTCCCAGGGTCAAGCAGTCGTGGAGTATTGTTGTGGTTTGTGTGGTGATAAAGGATTCTTAGCAATAATATCAGAAGGTTAAATATGGTTTATTAACATGATTTTATAATTCAGAGAATTGGGCTGTTATCTGCCCAGTCTGGAGCATAGAGGCTGCTGTTTCCAGCTCCAAGGAATGCCAGAACAGCTCACACAATCAGAGATAACAACTTTTCACTTCATAAGTTGAAAAGAAGAAAAGCTTCCATTTCTTATTATCAAGAGACAGGGCAGAGAAACCCTGTCCTTGAAACACAACTCAAAGATTTGTTTATAGAATTTTGTACAGAGTAAAAAAACGCTTTCTCATTAAAAAAAGTTTTCTGTAAGCCTGCATGCAAAAAAACTTACAATATGTTCACACAACAGTGGAGAACATCCTAGTCCAGAAGCACCTACAGATCTCCTCTGTGTGACACCACAGCCAGAGCCACAGCACAATTCCCAAAGGAAAAATCCCACAGGAAATGGGGAAATCAACAACAACAATGAGGAAGGGAAAAGAAAATATCAGGGCACTGCTGTCCCGAGTCATGGAGGAACAAACTACTCCTTAGGGAGAAGCGAGGAGCAGGAGAGGAGGACAGCAAAATGATATAAAAATAGTCTGTTTCCAAAGCTGTTTTTGCAGACTCTGGATCTGGGGATCTCTCTCTCCCTGAGCAGTGTGTGCCCCCGTGCCCCAGCTGTGTTACCATCACCAGGCCCAGCCACCTGCACCGTGTCCATATCCCTGATGGATCCGGGGCTTTGTAGGAAATCTTTGCTCCCCACTGCTCCCTGCCCTGCCCCACATCCAGGGGCCAACTCAGCTTTCCCAGTTTCTTTGTTACAAAATGTTGTCATAATATTTAATCTCCAGCCTTGGCCCCGGCAACAGCTGTTTGAAAGGACAATTTATATTCCCCAAAGTGCTTTGAAAACCCTCGGGAAGCTCCCAGGAAGCTTTTTCCTGGTGCACAGAAGCAGCTTGTCCAGGCTTCCAGCTTTGTTTTGTGTCTGGCTGGACCCTCTGGATTCCTCCAGCTGCCCTCTGGTTTACTTTGTAGTTTGCTGGAATATTTATTCCCTGGTTTTTACACCGCTCTCTCCGTGTGGGAGTCACGCGGCCCCAAATGGGATGAAACAGAAATGCAGAATCTGCATTGAAAATACTGAACAGTTTTCCAAGTGATTCCATGGAAAGCATTCCAAGATGGGAGCGAGGGAGGAGCTGCTGTGGTGTGAGGTGAGAAACGCACCCTTTAAAGTGTGAATGTGCTGGGGTTTTACAGCTCTGCTCAGCAGCTGGCCACGCTTTGTATCCATCGGGATATTCCTGCAGGAGCAGCCAGCACGGAAGGGCTGGGGTGTGTCAGTCACTCCTTTCCCTGCACACACAGCCTGATGCCACTTCAGTGAGCATCCCTCTCTGCTTAAAGCTTTCATTCATTATTGCTCAGCTTCCTTTGGCTGTTGTCACTCAGCTCAGCCACTCCAGTTCCCTCATGGAAGCGTCTCCGACACTTTTCCACGCGTGGCTGTTGGAAGCAAGTTGGTGTTAGCAGGAATGCATTTGTTTTTCTAATCACGCTTTGTTTTTTTGTTGGTACACGATCGGATTCCTCTTCCTTACATTAGCTGCCACAGAGGAAATGGTGATTTTCCCTGCTTCCATGCACAGCACCCACCCAGTGTCTACATCCAGAATTCTCCCAAATGCAGAGAGATAATCCCAGTGGCAAAAGAGCTGGTCAATGGACACTGCCTGGGAATCTTGGCATCTCCTAAAAACCAGCCTCAGCCAGGGCAGGGTGGTGCCCACAGGGTGAGTGGCTCCTTCTGGAGCAGCCAGAAGATCCAACCCTTAGATCCAACATTTCCCTGTACACTGGGAAGCATTTGGCAGTGCTTCAGCTCCTTGAGCCGTGGCTCTTGACTTCCTGTTTCCAGGGAACTCTGGAAAGAGTCACAGAATCCCAGGATGGGCTGGGTTGGAAGGAACTTTAGAGCCCACCCAGTGCCACCCCTGCCATGGCAGGGACACCTTCCACTGTCCCAGGATGTTCCAAGCCCTGTCCAGCCTGGCCTTGGGCACTGCCAGGGACAGCCCCAGCTGTGCCAGGCTTCCCCACCCTCAGAGGGAAGGATTTCTCCCCACTATCCCATCCATCCCTGCCCTGGCAGTTCCTTGTCAAAGACCTCAGCCCACAAATCTTGGGAGATGCTCTCCCAAGCTCCTGGCTCGAGGGGCAGGTGCCCGGGAAAAGGGATTTTGTTCGGGGCTGCGTCACGTGGGGATCCCGGTGCCCATCCCATATGGCAGCAGATCCTAACCCCGGTTTTGTCGACAAATCCGCCTCCCTTTGGCCCCATCTGGCCTCCGGTGCCGTCGGGGTGGATGCGCCGGGCAGGAATGCGGCCGGCGGGCAATCCCGATTGTTTGCTCGAAGCGAAGTCGGGATCAGCCGCTTCCTGCGCTGGGCTGCGGGCTCGCTGTCCTTCCAGCGGGGACATTTCCCTGTGAGCCCCGGGGCTCGCTGTCCTTCCAGCGGGGACATTTCCCTTTGAGCCCCGGGGCTCGCTGTCCTTTCAGCGGGGACATTTCCCTGTGAAGTCCCGGGGCTCGGTGTCCTTCCAGCGGGGACATTTCCCTGTGAGCCCCGGGGCTCGCTGTCCTTTCAGCGGGGCCCTTTCCCTGTGAAGTCCCGGGGCTCGGTGTCCTTCCAGCGGGGACATTTCTCTGTGAGCCCCGGGGCTCGCTGTCCTTCCAGCGGGGACATTTCTCTGTGAATGAAAGTGCCGCAACGCCGCTTTGCGTCTCGTTATCCCAGACAGCGCGTAAGCGATTCTTCCTGCAGCGCGGGACTGTCTGCACCTCTGGCCGTCCTCATCCTCCCCCACAACCCAAATATCCCAAAGATCTCGTTTTTCCCTCCTGCCCCCCAGAGCCGCGCGTTCTTTTGGGATGCTCGTCCCAACGCCACGGTGAGTATCCAGACACAGCGTGCCTTGAAGCAGATAATTACCAAACAGTCTAGAATATGCAAATGGCACGGTTTTAATTAGCCCTGGAACATCCAACCACCTGCACAGGGGTTCAGGAGGGGAGAGGAGGGAGGCCTGGCTACACCCAGACTGTCGTGTCGGGGCCGCCTAGGGCACCGTGTGCCTTTAATGAGGCTCAGCATCAGCTGATTCCCAATTACAGCTCGTGTCCGGTCTGTGCTGCCAGGCTGGTTCCAGTTCTCCCCCGAAAAACAGAACTAATCAAAACAGAGCCGTGTCAGGAAGAGAATGGGGAAGTTGTGGGATGCTTCAGCCAGTGTGACAAATTTAACCCCCGCAGGTGACGGGCTTAAAACTGGGTGGAGTGGGGAGTGAAAGAAATCAATGGATCCAAGCCTCTCCAAATGGTGTCAACCCCCAGATTCTGCCTAATGAAAAGGCACTTAAAAATGAGAGCTGAAGAAGGAACTGCACCCCAATTCCAGAAGCTCTGGTGAGTTTGACAGCGGAGGCACCCGTAGATCCGCAGGGCTTGCGGACACATCCAGAGGCACCTCGGGAGAGCAGCACTCAAAGGGAAGAGCTGCTCCTGGGATTCATGTGTGTGCCTTTTCCCACCCCTTGGCAGTGGCAAGGACCAGGCTAGTGCCAGCCTCACAGCAGGATGCCAGAGGAGCCCCTGTCCTGCTCCCTGTCCCCAAGAGCAGCTTGTGTTTTGGGGTGTTGGTGGAGAATTCTGCTTCCTCCAGGGCTCACTTCCAAAGGGGTTCAGGGAGTGATGAGGAGCAGAAACGCCCTTTGCTCCCAGCTGTGTCCCCAGCACGGCAGGATCCTGTTGTACTTCAAGTGAGAGGACAGAGGAGTGCCGTGGTACCCACACGGGATGCCAGGATGGCCCTGGATCAGCAATGCCAGGATGTCCCTGTCCCAGGATCAGTGATGCCAGGATGTCACTGTCCCAGGATCAGCGATGCCAGGATGTCCCTGTTCCAGGATCAGCGATGCCAGGGTGTCCCTGTCCCAGGATCAGTGATGCCAGGATGTCCCTGTCCCAGGATCAGCACCACCAGCATGTCCCTGTACCAGGATCAGCACCACCAGGATGTCCCTGTCCGAGGATCAGTGATGCCAGGATGTCCCTGTTCCAGGATCAGCGATGCCAGGATGTCCCTGTTCCAGGATCAGCGATGCCAGGGTGTCCCTGTCCCAGGATCAGCACCACCAGCATGTCCCTGTTCCAGGATCAGCAATGCCAGGATGTCCCTGTCCCAGGATCAGCGATGCCAGGGTGTCCCTGTTCCAGGATCAGCACCACCAGGATGTCCCTGTTCCAGGATCAGTGATGCCAGGATGTCCCTGCCCCAGGATCAGGGATGCCAGGATGTCCCTGCCCCAGGATCAGGGATGCCAGGATGTCCCTGTCCCAGGATCAGCACCACCAGGATGTCCCTGTCCCAGGATCAGCACCACCAGGGTGTCCCTGTCCCAGGATCAGTGACACTCTGTTGGCACCGTTTGCCATCAATGCTGTGTCAGAGAAGTTTGCCTGAATTTCCTATTCTAACAGCATTTTCATGAAAATGTTTCTTTCAGTTTCCTCGTCTCGCCTTTTTTTTTTTTTTAATGTATTTCAAATCTGCCCCAGTGTGACTTCAAGGAAATTCCCCAGATCTCAAGGAACTGCCCTCTCCCATGCAAACCTGGGCAAGCCCTGCTCCTGACTCCTCACTTGTTGGACCAGTATGATTGGAGAAGCCCTGCCCCAGTGTTTGTGGCTTCATTCATGTTTATAAACTACCCTGAGATCTGAGAAAAAGGATTTACGAGTGCAAAATAATAAGTTGCCAAACAGTTTCTAACCTCATAAACACATAATTTTAAATTCAAGGAGACACAGAGGAGGGCAAGATCACACAAGTGGACTGGGAGCAGTTTCCATCATCCATCCTGGGAGCTCCAACTGCACAATTCCCTCCATTGCTGCAAGCCCAGCCTCGTGTTTAATCACAAATTGAGAAAAAGCCTTTCTAAAGGTTTTATTTTTACATTCTAAAAACGGGAAACTCATTTGTTTTTAGCTGCCCTCCTCCTTCTTTTGTTTCTCCTTTTGTGTTGTATTCACGCAGCATTAGGGAAAAGCTTCCTGGAAATATGAACTGAAATGTGGGAATCCATTCAGCTGGGTCTGACTTTGTTCCTTTATGTCACACAAACCACAGCAAACGTGTTTGTTGTGGGGCCACTCACTGCAACAGATAATCCAAACAATGGTGCAGCTGAGCTGGGATCCTGTGGCTCCACTCCTCCTCCCACTCGTGGACCTGCAGTGGGAAAGCTGGAATTGTTGGGCAGGCAGCCTGAGAGCCAGAGCCACAGAGCCCACTGAGGGAATGATGGATGGGGCAGGACAGTCAGGAGTTATGCATGGGCCACTTTGCAAACAGGGTGATTAATAATAATTAATTTTGCTGCACTGGCACAGGGTGCCCAGAGAAGCTGTGGCTGCCCCATCCCTGGGGGTGTTCCAGGCCAGGTTGGATGGGGCTTGGAGCAATCTGGGATAGTGGGAGGTGTCCCTGCCATGGCAGGGGGTGGATGGGATGGGCTTTAATGTCCCTTCCATCCCAAACCCTTCTGGAATTCTCTGATAACCAGAGGCAGCAGTGGCTTGGTGGCCACAGCCTGCTCTCCTGGCCACCCTGAGCTTCCCCATGCTGGGAAATGCTCACCCTCAGCCCCTGATTCCTCCAAGCATTCATTTCCTCTCCGTTGGCTGCTGCTCCCTGAGTGTTCCACCCCGCAAAGGCAGAAGCTTCCCTAGCCCTGAGCAGAGCCAATCTCCAGGTGGAGTTTCCTTGTGGAGCGTTTTGGAGGCTCCTTCCAGCACTGCCAGGAATCCTCTCTCAGCCAGCAGGAGCCCAACACACCTGTGGGGCTGCACCTGCCCCTGGATGCTCCTCAGCAGGGCCAAGGCTGGGAAGTGTCCCTGGCTGCTCCTCAGTGGCAGCAGCACTCCCTGCAGGAGCAGGCTGCTCTCCAAGCCCAGGAGGTTGTGCTGCTGAATATTCGAACAGAAGGCACCATAATTACAGCTCCAGCTGATGAACGAGCCCTGATAAGAGCCTCTGTCACATTTCCTGTTCCATCCTCGCCCTTGGATGCTGGGCATGGAGCGAGGAGCTGGCACATCCCCAGTGGCTCCCCGTGGCCACGGATGCTGCGGCCGGGCGGGGAAATGCCAAACAGGCAGCGGGGACAAGCAGCTGCCACTTCCAGAGCTGCAGCCAGCCCTCACACCCCGTTAGGCCACGCACCAAAAGCACAAAGCTGGTGGTTTGGCCACTGGCAATTTTCATTTTTCTACAGAAAAGGCTTCTGGCATTTGTTAAAAAAGGGAAAAAAAGCAGAGGGAAGAGGGCCAAAGGATTTGAGGACTTGTTTAAATAATGGAAAGGCTGCTGCTGCTGGTTTTGTTTATGTCATCAAAAAGGGGCACAGCTTTGAAGTTGCTCATGAGCAACCACAGTGTTGGCTTATAAAAGCAGCAGAGCTGTGATGCTGCTGGGTTTGCACCTTTCCAGAGCAGAGCTTCCAGAGGTGACAGCATCCAAACAGCCTGCTCCTCACTCCCTGTGCCCAGTCCGGGGCTGCTGGCCTCAAGAGAGAGCTGATGATTTTTATTTTTAATATAGAAAAAGCAAGGATCTTAATATTTCTCTCCCCCAAAATATTTATTGTGCTACAGCTTCTTCCTATGTCATGGAATGCCACGGGAAATCCAATCAAGGACACCTGTCCTGGCTGTCCCCAAGCCACATCCTCCTGCTCTGACACCTCCTCCAGCTACCAGGACTAGTAAATTGATTTTTCAAAACATTTTCCTATGTTCTGTAGCATTAAACCCCGAGGTGATTCTGTTACAATTCTATAATTCACAGGTATTTTCATATGATAGATCTTATTTTCTGTTTCCTGAGTCATCCTCCATTCTCCCTGATCCAATCTCCAGCCAGTGAGCAACTCCCAGAGAATGCAGTCATGCAGTCCCATCCCAGATCACCTTTATTTCCAAATAAATCCAAGCTGGATTATATACCCAGGAAAAGAAAAAGTGTGAAAAAGCCAGATGGGGCTTTCCCTGCTGCTGTCCCACAACTCCCAGCCAGGCCAGGGAGAGGGGAGAAGGTTTCTCTGTGCTGTCACTGCCAGAGAAAGTGTGGATGTGTAAAAACCTGATCTAGACATGTTGGCATTGTCAAATAATTCCTGTTTAACCACTTCTGGTTAAACACTGGATGGGTCATTTGAATACTTGTACCTGCACCTCCCTGGCTCTCACTCCTGTGGAAACTCAAACTGTTCTCTCTTGCCAGAATCTTGGGAAAATCATGGAATCCGCGGATGGTTTGGGTTGGGAGGGAGCTTAAAGCCCATCCAGTGCCACCCCTGCCATGGCAGGGACACCTTCCACTGTCCCAGGCTGCTCCAAGCCCTGTCCAGCCTGGCCTGGGACACTTCCAGGGATGAGGAATCCACAACCTCTGTGGCCACAAGTGACTCCAAGGAGTACCTGAGTGTGGGAGTGAAGTCCCAGGAGTTTCTCCGTGTTTATAAAGATGTTTTTCCATTGCTGCTGCAGGAATCAACTTCCCTGATGCTCACCTTGGGACACTGAGTGGGTTTGGCTGGAGAGGAGAGGAGGGGCTGGTGGTGCCTGCTGGGCTGACCAGGATCTGCTGTAGGAGCTGCCCAAAAATGAACAGCCAAAAAAACGGAACAGTTTTATGTTGTAAAAGTGTTGTGAAGACCCTCTGCCCTCTGCACCTCACTGCTGCCAAACCCTGCTGTGTTCTCCTCTCTGGGCAGGATCTGTCTGCCTCAGGAGAAAATTCCCTGGTGGCTCACACAGCTCCATCCCTCCTGCTTCCACTCTGAAACTGCAGGGACAGGGCTGAGCAGTCCTGGGGTTCAGGGGCTGAGCAGTCCTGGGGTTCAGGGGCTGAGCAGTTCTGGGGTTCAGGGGATGAGCAGTTCTGGGGTGCCAGGGGATGAGCAGTTCTGGGGTTCAGGGGATGAGCAGTTCTGGAGTTCAGGGGCTGAGCAGTTCTGGGGTGCCAGGGGATGAGCAGTTCTGGGGTTCAGGGGCTGAGCAGTCCTGGGGTTCAGGGGCTGAGCAGTTCTGGAGTTCCAGGGGATGAGCAGTTCTGGGGTTCAGGGGATGAGCAGTTCTGGGGTTCCAGGGGCTGCCAGCTGGGTCACTTTTATCCTTGTGATGCCCATTACTGATGGGAATGGGTCATGGAAGGCTGCTGGAAGCACTGCACTGCTCCAGAGGGGGGTTCTGGTAGCTTCGTTAACACCACTGCTAATGATTTGTGTGACTGGCAGCTCAGGCAGGGGAGTTTATCTCAGTTCAGCTGGATGGGTTCAGGACAGGACAGGGCCCCAGTGACCAGGCAGGTGCCACCAGTGCCACCTCCCAAAGCCCAGGAGGATGACATGGCCATGCTCCATGGTGCTTTCCATGAGGAAAGAAAACTCAGTCAAAAAAGCTGGAGAATGTCACTGGCTGCATTCTACATCTGTTACATCTCAGGATAATTTATTTTAACCTCTGAAGATACAAGGGAAAATATGTGAAGGAGATGGAGACGTGCCAGTATTTCCAGTTCATTACAAGCAAAGAACTGTTGCTTATAGCACTTTTTTGGAGCAGAAAGCAGTCTGGTTTTAAATCCCTCAAGCAATGAGGAATCACGTCCCCACCAATGGAAATGGTTCTTCAGCGAAGAGTTTACTAATTAAAAGAGTTTCAGTTTGAAATTCAGTCTAAATTTCCTCCCTTTACATAATGTTCTGTCTGCATCCCTGCAGGGGGGTCACCCAAATGTCTTTCCTGCTCTCAGGGAGTGAAGCCCGAGCTGGAGGGATTTGGGATGCAGGGCAGGGCCAGTGGGAACAGGAATTGTCATGCAGGATGCTCAAACCTCTGTGTTTTGGTTTTTTTTTTTCCTATTGAAAAGCAATGCTGCAGTTGAGAGGCAGAGTGAGGCCCAGCAGAATGATGGATCTGCATTCTGGGAACTGGCACAGCACATGCCACCCACCCCTGGTGGCACTGGGGACGGTGGCACCTGTGGGTGCTGCTGGGTGGGGCGTGACAAACGCCAGTGCCCCGTGGGAGGTGACAGCTGTGTCCCTCTGAGCTCCACCACCTAAACCCCAATAAACCACACCTGGCTCTTCCCCAGCTGCAGGACCACGGCACAGCCTCGGGGAGCCAGCTGCACAAAAAGGCCATTTCTGCACGTTCAGGGTGCGTGGGAGAAGGGACTAAAGGATTTGGGGACAGAGGGACTTGCTCCAGCAGGGTCAGCCCCAGCCGGGCAGGTTTGCCCGAGCCTGCTGTGAGCTGAGCTGAGACGACCCCAGCCACAAACAGCTGTGCCTGCAGACGACACTGGGGAAGCAGATATGTATGAGAGTTACCAAGATTAGGGCTTAATTAAATTCCTGCAAGATTTTTGGGTCTTCATAAGTCTCCTTTGAGCTCTCTGCCAACTAGGATATGCTCGCTGGCTTTGGAATATGAAAGCAAGTGTTGTTGTGTTTTGCAAATATATTTTATAATGCATGCAAGTGCTGACTATGCAAAAGTCTCCCAGGTTTCCACGATTAACAAAATTACAAAAGCACAAAGGGTAGCAGTTCTTCTTGTTTTCGACTATCCCTTAAAAACAAGAGATGGATCAAAGTATCCTGTGATTAAGTTCATTAATCACACCCACACCATGAAAAACCATCGACTCTTCTGAACCCACTTCTCACAGAGGGAGGGTGTGAGGAGTTGGCCAGGGTGGATTCTGCTGTGGGTTGGGTGTTTATTTACTTGTTTTTCCCAAACAAGGCCCTGGCTGGGGTGGCATGGCCAGGGGGCAGGGATGTCTCTGGCCAGGAGCAGCCGGGTGGGCGAGGAGAGGCCGAGCCCTGCCCGGCCCTCCAGGGATGCACAAAAATCTCTGCTGCTTCCGTCCCACTTGGAAATCCCTAAAAGCAGGGATCGAGCTGCATGGGCAAGGGGTGGGCACGGGGATATCTGTCTTGATCACAGGAGAGGATGGATGGGCAGCAGTGCACTGGAAAAGCCCTGCAGGGAGCGGGATTCCCTCTTGTCTGCTCCTCTAGGGTTTGTATCTTCCTTGCTTTTAATCCCGTGCTTGTCCTTGTCAGCACAGGCACGGCTTATCCAGCACACAGAGCTTTTATCTGTGTATCTGATAAGTGAGAGCCTCGAGAGGGACACGCCGAGCTCGGCCCCCCTCGTCTGAAAGGCTGCTGCAAATGTGCTCTCTGGGACCTGCCAGCAATCTGGATGCACACGTGTTAAAGCACTCGGAAAATTCAACAGCAGACAGGAGCACGTTCCCAGGCTGGCAGAGCAGAGAGGGATTCAGGTCACAGATCTGTCCCTGCAAGCAGCACCTGGCTGCAGGAGGTGTGCTCCTGCTTCTCCGAGGGATGGAGCGGGAGGAGCTCCCAGCCAGCAGGAAATCACCTCTAGGACACAAGTGTCACCTGCTGTAGCTAGCACAAAGCAGCTTTTTTTCAATGCCTGCTGATGAAGTGGACACTGAGAGGGACTTGTGCTTGTGACCTGTCCTTCTCCCTGTCCTGCAGACACAGAGGGAGCAGCCCTGGCTTCTCACCAAGGACATCCCAGGATATCCTGTCCCTGCCAGCACGGAGCAGGCTGTCACCTGTGCCACATCCTGCTCTTTCCAAAGCCAGCCACAGGTGCTGTTTGCTGGAGGGGACCAGGCCCAGTCCTTGTGAGGACTGTGAGGATGATAATTTTGTCCGTGCTGAAAGAATTTCCCCAGCTCATCCCCACAGGTTTAGCCACCACCAGAGCTGAAAACACCCAGCTCTGGGTGGATTTGCACCGAACTGCAAATACTCTGCACAGGGAGGGTGTGTTGTGGCATTGCACCACTGTCACCCCGCTGGATCTGCCTTTGCCAGGTGCAAATGAAACCTTGACAGGAATTTTTAGGACTCTGACGGAATGCAAGGGCAGGGAGCACAGCTGAAACCCGTGTGCAGCAGGGAAGGGCTTGGAGTGATAAGCCAGCAGCTCCACGTGGAACAAAGCTGGCATTTCAGGGGCAAGACAATGGATTGTATTTTCTGTTCATTTTAGCCATCCAGTTGGCACCGAGGCTGAGGTCACCCACCCAGTCGTGCACTGCAGCATCTCTGTTCTGGCCAGCAAGGAGAAGCAAAACAAAGAGGAGCTGAGGCAGCAATCAGGGCTGGACAGGGCTCCCTTCAATGGCTCTCAGCTAACGCTGCTGCAGCCCAGCCCAGGACACTGCAAATCCCTCTGAATAAGCATTTTCTCTGCCACACATCTCGGCACTTTGCATGGCCACTGCTCACACTCAATTCCTGCCTCTCATCCCCAGCAATAATGAGGGGCTTGGCCTGGATTTGTGGCTGATATGATTTGCAAGGCAAGCGTGCAGGCTCCAGCCAGAGGATGCAGGCACTGCTCTCCGTCTGTAAATATTTGCTCGAGCAACAGCTCCATTTCCTTTGAAGCATTTCAAAAGGTGGCAGGTCTAACGTGGAGGCACCTGCGGGCAGTGGCTTAAACACACACCAGGCACACACAGCACGCACGTCTGGGCTTAGGCTGGGCTTTGTGCCGGGCTTAGGCTGGGCTTTGTGCCGTGCAGAGCAGAGGCTCCATTTGTCACCCTGGCCTGTTTTCTGGGAAATGAGCTTTAATTATGTTACCAACGACTGGGAAACCTGAGCTCTCTGTTGTACAGTGGCGCTGCGAGTTCCTCTGCTTCTGAGTCCGAGGTGCAGATGTGGAATCCCAGACTGGCTTGGGTTGGAGGGACCTTAAATCCCACCCAGTGCCACCCCTGCCATGGCAAGGACACCTCCCACTGTCCCAGGCTGCTCCAAGCCCTGTCCAACCTGGCCTTGGGCACTGCCAGGGATCCAGGGACAGCCACAGCTGCTCTGGGAATTCCAGCCCAGCCAGGAATTCCCAATTCCCAATATCCCATCCATCCCTGCCCTCTGGCAGTGGGAGCCATTCCCTGTGTCCTGTCCCTCCATCCCTTGTCCCCAGTCCCTCTCCAGCTCTCCTGGAGCCCCTTCAGGCCCTGGAAGGGCTCTGAGCTCTCCCTGGAGCCAGGCTGAACTTTCCCCCAGCTCTCCAGCCTGCTCCATCATCACTGATCCATCACCATTGCACCACCAGCACTGCTCCATCACCACTGATTCATCTCCACTGCTCTGTCACCTCTGCTGGGTGCAGCTGCCCACACAGAATGCCCTAAGGCAGGAGGTGCCCTGCAGCTGCCCACAAACCCCCTCCAACCAGCACCAGCAGCGTTTTGGAGGGTTTGGGATGTGCCTTCCCCAGGCCACACTGGTGCTCTGGCAGTGCCACCACACCACAGCCATCCCCAGAGCTGTGCTGTGGGCCAGGAGGTGACAGGGGCTTGGGAAGTTCTGTCCCTGGTACCTCCAAACCCTCCCAGCTGGCTGCTCACAGAAGTTGTTACGGATGCAGCAGGGCTGCTCACACTCCCTGCATCCCACAGCATTTCCCTCTCGGCTGGGTTCAGCCAAAGGGAGCCAGGCTGGCCCTGCCCCACGAGGCAGTAAATAATTCAGGTGAACTGCTGTTCTCCTTGTCTGGAACAGGAGTGGAGATGTTCAGAGCTGCCTGGAAAGGGGAAATGTTTGTTTTATGGGAAAACCTGCATCGTTGGCCTTTTGTTTAATTTAGCATTAAACAAAATCTTGCAGGTCCCTGGAGAAGAGAAGCTCTGGGGTGACCTAATTGTGGTTTTCCAGTGCCTGAGCCTGGAGGAAAGATGGGGAGAGACTTTGGGCAAGGGCCTGGAGTGACAGGACACAGGGAATGGTTCTATACTTCATGCCCCAGTGTCCATGGAGCACCCCAGGAGCACTAGTTAGATGGCAACTGTGGGCTGAGGGGGATCTCAGCTCTGCTGGGAGCTCTCACCGTGTAAGACATCACCAAAGGGAGCTGGTGATATTGGAAAATGTGATTTAAAGGTCTGGAAAAGGTGTTTCCAGTGACTGCACAACTCCTGCAACTCTGGCAAACCCTCCCCTTCCCCCAGCCTTGCTGGGAGGCAAATGTTGTTTATCAGCCTTGTAAATTGAGATCCATATTTTTCTCGTGAGTTCTGAAACCCATTTAAGGCCTCTAAACAGCTTCTATCAGCTGAAAAAAATCAAATCCATTTTATTCCTCCTGCCTAAGCATCCTGGGCAGTTCTTTGTTGGGAGCCTTTGGTGGGAGAACAACGGGAGCTCGCGGGGCGTTGGTGTGCGGGGCCCACGTGGAAGCGCCCGGCGCTGTCCCCTGCCACGGGGACAAGGACTGCCATTGTCCCTGCTGGCCTCTGGAGCCACGGGCCAGCTGAGGGCTGAGCTCCAGCCCCTCCATTCCGCAGGGAAAACAGGGAGAGGGATCTTCTGGTTGTTGTTACACCCAGCATCTCCTCCGGCCTCTGTCTCCATCTCGGTGCTGCTCTACTCTCGCATTGCAGCGTTATTAAATACTGACTCCTTCCCCAGCCCTGTTTTCTGCTCCATTATCTCACTTTCCTCAGCATTTGCAATTCCTGGCCTTGCTGGGAATTCTGAGGCTGTGTTTTGTCTGCCTGCCTTCCTGCCAAGAAATTGTGAAGGAGCTCCCGGGCAGGCTGAGTCCCACCAGGAAATAAAGCTGGTGTTGGGTTTGCTCAGCAGGGTGAGGGTCCAGGGAGATGTCCTTCAGCTCCAGGTGCTCTTCTTCACATCCCAGTGCTCCTTGGGCATTCTGCATCCCAGCTTTGCATCTTCTTTTAAACTCAATTTACACCTGGAGGGATGTCCAGCCTGGAGAAGGCTCCAGGGAGAGCTCAGAGCCCTTCCAGGGCCCAGAGGGGCTCCAGGAGAGCTGGGGAGGGACTGGGGACAGGGGATGGAGGGCAGGGTTAGGTGGGATACTGGTACCAACACCACACTTAGCTCTGTGGAGCTACATCTGATCCACACAAGTGTTGGGAGTGATGCCCAAGGACATCAGCAGGGCCAGAGCAGGGCACGAGGAAATCAGATCCAAAGTTAATCATTTAATTCCCAGCACAGAGAGAAAATTGAGAGGGCTGGTTAGATAGGAACCTAATAACTCGCTGTGCTGGGACTGAGCATTTCCACCCTGCAGCTTCTGCAGAAGCTCGTTTTCCTTGGGAAGGCTGTCCTCAGAAAGCAGCCTGTGATTTTTATATCTTTTTTCGTTTAGTACAGAAAAGCCCCTCTCCTAGGGGCTCTCCCAGGCAAGCTCAACATTTGTGAGCTGCAATCAATAACCTCTCCTTAAGTGAGCACTGCTCAGCTCAGGGATGGACTTTATGGGTGCTCTACATCTTTATTATGAGTGAAGCAGCCTTGGCCACTGCTGAGCCAGGATCTGGCTATTTATTAAAGCCTCTCCAGCTTTTATCAGATCACATGGAACTTCACTGAAATGGCAGCTCAGGATCATTCTGGAAGTACTGAGCATCAGGGAAAATGAGGGTTCACAAATCAACCTTTTCCTTTCAGAGGTTCTTCCATAGATAAATAGGTACAGACTGGTTCAGGGGATTTTAGGAATGACTCGGCCCCAAACTTCCAGCTTGTATGAGGAGATTTGGGTGACAAACAGAGCAGTTGGGTCAGGGGAATTTAGAAATGACTCAGCCCCAAACTTCCAGCTTGTATGAGGAGATTTGGGTGACAAACAGACGTTTAGGAAAGGCTGAGAAGTCTCATTCTCCAGTGAAATTCCACACATGCTCATGGCACCGAGCCTTGCAAAGCTGGTGTGGCCATTAAGCCCGGGGCAGACCAAGAATTCCCTGGTGACATCACCCAGTGTGAATCGCCCAGGTGCCTGGGATGAGCCCTGGGAACTGCACATTGTGTAGCTGCTTCCTTTATTTGAATAAATAAATGTGAAAACAAAGGTCTTGTTTATTAGTTTTTATCCCAGAATAATTTCTTTACATTGCACGAGCCAGCTAAGTCCCTTTTTTTACTTACCACATTAATTTTGGCACTTGCTAATGTCGACATCCCAGTTACAGACAACAACAAATTGCTTAAAAAACATCTCATCCTTTAAAAGAATTCTTTTCTTTGCTCTGCTGCATTGATGTTAAATGTTTGCTGCATGTAAGGATGCCTAATTTCATTAAAAATTTTGCAAGGCCGGTTTTGACCTGAATATGCCTCATAGAAGGATTTAGAACTGCCTTTGACTTCTTGCTGAAACCCAGGAATCCAGTTTATCCTGCAATTTTCCCAACCTGTCCCAGGTATTTGTGGCCAGCAGCATCTCCCTGTCCCCCGAGGTCTCCCGGTGTCCAGAGGGATGTAAAAATGCTGAGGTGATGCATGGAACCCCAGAATAAGCTGAGTTGGAAGGGACCCACAAGGATCATCAGACAACTATTGAGTGCTTCCACGGTGGGAATTATTGACAGGAAAATCCCGGGATTCCTCACATTGCAGTGAGTTTGTCATCACAGGTAATTAGAAGCCCTGCTGGCGATTTGCTGCTGGGAGAGAGAGAGGGATCCTCTGCTGGGGACTGTCTTCAGTCACTGTTCCCTGACCCTCCCCTGTTATCAGTGGTACTCTAACGCTCCCTTATCTCACAGCACTGTTGCAAAGCTTAATTAACTAATTAATCTTTCAAAGAATTGTGATGGTCTTAGATAAAAGACACGGGGCAAAGCATCTATCAGCGTTTCCTTCACCATCGACAATAACGTCGTTATTACCTCCCGAGAGCTCCCCGGGGTTTAAACCTTTGCTTAGCAAGGATATTGCAAGATTTTTAGGCTTTTAACAAAGCAGTTTATGAAATTCTGAGCTGCTCCTGGGGCCTGCAGAGTGGGAAATCCACGCCTTTGGTATCACTTGGGATCCCGGGCCACATCCCGATGCCCCGTGAGCAAGCGAGCCAGGACAAGGTGTTGCTCCCCATCCCAGTTATGGATGTATTACATCTTTTTTTTTTTTTTAATTGGAATGAGCACATTTAATTAGTAGTGGGTTTAGAGCTCGCACAGAGAAAAGCTGCCTGTCACTTCCACGGATTTCCTCTGCAGGACTGCGTGTGCTGCCACACAGGATTCCCAGCACGTCGCTCCTGCGGCGCTTCCTGAGCCGTGCCTCTGGCACAACTCTTATCCCAGAGAATGGAAATTAAGGAATGGTCATTTTCCAAACAATGATGCTTATCCTCTTGCTTTTCCCCCCAAATTAATCCCCATGTGGATAGTTTCCACGGCCAGGAGGAGAGGCAGCAGCACAAGTGTTGTGAAGGTGAGAGCTCAGTGAAAATCGTTCTTCCCTGGAAGGATAATGGGATGTTATTGGGGACAGTGGGATATGGATTGGTGGGGCTGACAGGAGGGAATGAGGTCTTGGATTTGGGATTAAACCAGATATAAGTGAGGACAGCACAGTCACCAAACGGGCTGATGGCACCTCCCAGGGTCACGGTTCCAGGCTCCTGTTTCCTGTGCATTCCTGGGATGCTAAAACCTCACCTTGGAGAGAACGCTGAAGAAATGGGGGATAATACCTGAGGAATGGGCAGGTTTGATATGGTGGGGAGGATGAACCTCCTGATCACACCCAGGCGGCTTCAGCTCGAGTACGGATCTGTCGGGGGGGTGAATTCCCGGGGATCAATCACCCCGTCTGCCCCGATTTCAGTCACTCGGGATGTGAGGAACCAAGTGGGGCCATTGTCCTTGGGCACCTACGGCCTTTCTGGCGAGCACAGGACCACGGCTTTCCACAGCAAAGGTCTAGAGTTAATCGCAGGATCACAACCCTAGACTGGTTTGGATTTAAGGGGACATTAAAGCCCATCCAGTGCCACCCCTGCCATGGCGGGGACACTTCCACTGTCCCAGGCTGCTCCAAGCCCGTGTCCCACCTGGCCCTGGGCACATCCCGGGATGCAGGGGCAGCCACAGCTGCTCTGGGCACCCCGTGCCAGGGCTGCCCTCCCTCCAGGGAAGGATTTCTCCCGAATCTCCGCTCTCCCCCTGCCCTCGCTGTGAACCATTCCCTGTGTCCAGTCAGTCCCGCCCGCTGCCAGCGCGGCCGCCGAGGCAAAATGGAGGCAGCGGGGTCTCCCCCACCCCTTTCCCCCATTTTCCCACTCTTTTCCATCCTTTTCCAGGCATTCCCAC
>VXAX01004082.1:237637-278499 GCA_013399835.1 Leptocoma aspasia | reverse complement strand
CGCAGCGCCGGCGGAGCGCAGCCCGGGGCAGCGGGAGCGGCTCGGCCGGGGACACCCCGCTCCTGTGGCCCCCGGGCCGGGGACAGCCGTCCCTGTGGTCCCCGGGACACCCGCAGCTCAGCCGGGGACACCCCGCTCCTGTGGCCCCCGGGACACCCGCAGCTCAGCCGGGGACAGCCGCTCTTGTGGCCCCCAGGCCGGGGACAGCCGCTCTTGCTCCTCCGGGGACACCCCGCTTCTGTGCCCCCCGCGACACCTCGGGATTTCTCCTCCGGGGGACACCCCAGTCCTGTCCCCCCAGCCAGGGGCCGCCCCGGTTCTTCTTCGCCCGGAACATGCCGGTGCTGCCCCCGGCTGCGTGCGGGCAGCGGGGTTCTGGTTTGGGCAGGACGGACGGGTCGGTGTGAGATGGGCTCTCGGGGGAGGGCTGAGCTGTCCCTGGGCAGAGCTCCCGGTGCCTTTGGGGTACCCAGGCAGCGCGGCTCCACGGTCGCGCACCATCTCTTTTCTGCCGTGCTTTTTTTTTACTTGGAGCCACGTTTGCGTGTGGAACGGGAGCTGGGGGAGGCGGGCGAGCGGCTCCATGTGCGTGCCATGCCCTGCGCTCGCTGCAGTGCCATGGGAAGCCCGGAGCTGCCGGGGTAATTCCCGTCTCGCATCCCAGAGCCGCCCCCCCGCTCCCTGGAACGCTCCCGGCGCTGGGCGAGGATTCACTACTGGTGTGTGTTGGGGATTATTTCTGGTTAGACCCAATTAGATTATCATGTCTAAGAAAAGAATAAGCCTATTCAGTCAGGAACCCCCACTGACGAGCCAAATGGCGAGTGAGATGTTACGATTATTAGGCACAGTGCAAAAAAGCCTGGTGTCGCGTTGCTCTTGTCGGGGAAACCCGGGGTGGTGTTGGGGATGGGAGATGCTCCCACAGGCAGCACATGGCTCGGAATCGGGTCTGGGTTCATCTGTGACTACCAGAAAGGCTCCTGGCTCCGTCGGCCCGGGAGGAAATCGGTGGGTTTGGGTTGGGGAATGATGATGGATGGGATCAGTAAAAGGCAGAGACGTCACTTGGGGGAGCGTTAGAAACGTGTAACGTAAATACGGAGATAACAGCACCCAGCCTGTCGTTTCCTGAGGTGCTTGCAAGGAGTGGATGGCCTCTGGTTTTAGAAGATGGACTTCAATTAAGGCTGGGAGGATGAGTGCTGCAGCTTTGCTGGAGGGAGAGGCCGGCCATGCAGGTGGACAGTCTGGACAAACGCAGTGTAGGATGAGTTTCCCCCACTGATCTCCTCTCTCGCTGGGAGAAGCTGCAAGATGGGACTCAAACACCACCAAAAGTCACCTTTGTGCCGTTCTTGCAGCCTGCCAAGGATGGCTGGTGTTGCTGCAGCTTCCAGGAAATCTCTGACCAGTTAATGAAAGAATAAACTGCCAGGCTGTTATTATGTTCTTTTCTCTGTGGCTCTGAGGGAGAGATGACTGTGCCACTGGTGAAACCCCAGAATGGGGTAGGCTGGAGAAGTGCAAGGACTAATGAGAAAGGAATGATTAGGGGAAAAACCATGAGGAACATTTTCTGTGGGGAGAGAGGATTAGTCAGGAGATGGGAATATGAAGAAGGAGATGCTGAAGGTTATAAGACTAAATCTCACCTTCTTTATGTGCTGTCTTAAGAAATTAGCCTGGCACAAGCATTGCTGGCACACTCAGAGCCCTGGTGAGGTCCCGAGGGCTGTGCTGACAATACCAATTTTCATATCTCTAATGAAATTCCCAAGGCTGGCTTGATGAACACGGTGAGTTGCTGTGTGCAGGTCTGGAGTCCTGATGCTGGGAGGGTTGTGCCCATTTCTGTGTGGGAGAGGTCCCTCCTGTGTGTTTTGAAGGTTTATTCTCTCCCTCGTGCAGAGCAGGGAGCCCTGGCCCTCCGAACCACAAGGAGAGCACAGTTGGCCATGATTTCACTGTGAGTGCTGTGACACCAACTGCTTTATTTTTTCCTCTTCAAACCTGCTGTCCTGAGCTGCTGCAGGATCTCTGGAGTCCCTTCAGCGAGGGGATGCTGTGCCTGGAGGTGATGGATGTGTGCCAGCTTGTGTTTGCTGGGTTGTCAGAGGATTTTGTGCTGAGAAAGGGCTCTGGTGTGGTGGTTTGTCCACCTTGAACACACCTGGTCACCTTGAAGACACTTGGTCACCTCAAACACCCACACCTGGTCACCTTCCTGCCTGCTGATCCTCCTTGAGGTGCATAAATTGCAGGAGATGGTGGGCACTGCTCCAGGTCACATTTTTTGGGTGAAGTTCTCAAATCTTGTGCTCCTTGCTCCTGAGGGTGTCCTGAGCCAACAGAGGGACAGTGATGCCACTGGCTGTGTCACTCCTTGTGGTCTGTTGGGCAATGACACCAGGGTTTTCCATGTGGGTCTGTGTCTCCTGGTGCTGTTTTTGGCACTGCTGTGGTAAATATGCTGCTGTGTGTTGAGTCTGTGCTGGTGGGGACTGGGCTCTGTGTCTGTGTGTGCTCCAGGGAGATGCATTTGATGGGGTGTACTTCCAGGAGGAAAATGTGGAGGACAACTCAAGAGAGGTCCGGGTTTCAGGGTGTAAGCCAAGTGTTGTTTCTTCCATCCTCTCAAGCTGATGTGGATTCTCCCCTTTTCCTGTGAAATAATTCCCTTCCTCTCAGGATTACACGAGAATGTGAAGTCCAGGGAAGCAGTGGTGTGGTTTTGCCACCAAGTTCCTGATTTGGCTGTGCTGGGTCTCAGCTCTGGCTCTGACTCTGAGCTTCCCAGCACTGGCACATCCCCTTGGGGACAGCCTTGTCCCTTCCCCAGTGCTCTCTTCTCCTCAGCTGTGTTGGATCTTTCCCTGCCTTTACCCTACGGACACGTGGGCATAAATCCTGAATTCTGGTGGCCAGCCCCGGTGTGCTCAGAGGAAAGCACAGTTCAGCCGCCCAGGGGTGCCAGGGACATCCGTGGGCACGGTGGCAGCGGAGCTGGGAGCCGTGGGAGCCAATCCCAGATTTCCAGCTCGTGCAGCAGGGTGGTCTCCCTGAACCCAGGACGGGGCTGCACGTTTGCAGATGCCACGTGGTTTGGAGGAAGCAGCCAGGCTGGGCTTGGCAGGAGGAATCGCTGCCTAATGAGCTGTGATTGACATAATTTGACTGCTGGATCACAAATCTGCGGTGAGGCTAACAGGAAATATCCTCTTACCCCTCCGAGGGGGTCTGGGTGTACAAAGGGCTCCTCTGTGCCCGCTGCTGTGGCATGGAGGGCTTGGCCACAGGTGAGGGAGGTGTTCTGCCATCCCCAGGGGAGGCACCTCCCTGCTCCTGCTTTGCCCACAGGAGCATCTTCCTCCCCCTGGAATTCCCTTCTTGCCGCTGGATTTTGTCCGGGCGTCGTTTTCCATCCCAGGGAAGGCACTTTGAGGGTCTCCTGCTGAAGAATTTGGAAGCTCAGTGTGAAAACTCTTAATGTTTCCCAGCTGTTCCCCTTCCTCATTGTCTATCAGATCCATTAGGCATTGTTTTATAAAATATATATATGTATATGTATGGTTTAGGGTCTGCAAATCATTACGGAGCACGAGGGGGCTGCAGAGGTGTCTGTGGGACAGGATCAGCTCCCCTGCTTTGGTGGGGCACTGGATTCCTTGTTGTGATCCCTGAATTTAACAGAATTCCCTTGGGATGGATTTGAGTTGAGATCCTGAAATACCTGATACGGGTGGGAGTGGTGCTGGGAGGTGAGAGGCACTAAGGTGGCTTTAGGAACCTTCAGGAAAATGGGATTTCTAAAATCCAGATCTCCAAAAGACCTGTGGGGTTTCCTTGTTCAGGCCTCAGCTCTGACAGGCTCCTGCCACTGGGGTTTTTCCTCAAGGTCTCGTGAAGTGATCGGGGCAGTGACACTTTTGCTTAAAGAAACAATCTCATAAATCACATGGTTAAATATATATATTTCAGAGGGGTTAAATGTACAGCAGTGCCAGGTGGTGACACTTCTGCCCAGCTGCTTTGTCAGTCAGGGGGTGGCATTTGTAAGTTTTTCCACCCAGACATCACAGGAGAACATTTTTGTAAAACTGATTTTTTTCCTTTGAGTGTCTGGAATACGAGGGTACTGTGGTGGGTATTTAGCTGGTGGTAACCCTGCTAAAATTAATTTCAGCTCCTGGAAACATGGAAGACTTCAAAAATGGCTGAGCTGATGTAGACGCGTGTATTTTTCGGTGTACCATTTTTCCATGCTAAATAATCCCATTAATTTGGATGATGGTGGAGGGATGAACCCTCTAAATGACACGTTAAGTTTTGTTTGAGGTGAACAGGTCAAGCAAAACCACTCCCTTCACCTTTAACCTGCCCCATCCTCTTTCCTCAGAGCATTATCAAACATCTCTATCAACTTCCTTAAGCTTGTGTGTAAGATCAAGGGGTTTTTATTATTTTTGTTTTGTCTGCACGAGCAAGGTCGTGCATGAGTTGGCCGTGAGGTGTGAAACGGTCTCTTGTGTGCTACTCCATGTCATGGGTGATGCTAAAGATAGAATTTGAGAGGTGCAAGATGAAATTCAGAGTTTACAGGGCGATCTGAAATAAATCAGTAGCTCTTGAGTAGTTTCTGATTGGTGATTGAGTGACTCGAAGCCACGGGTGGCTGCCTTCAGTCTTTCATTTTAAAATCACTTCAGCTTTTCCTGCTGCATGAGGAGGTATTAAAGTGCACAGAAACTTCTCCCCCTGAACAGCAAAATTCAGCAGATAACAAACCCCAACCAAAATATTTGATTTCCTCTTGTGTTTTCAGAAGTCCATGGGTGTTTTTACTCTATTTTTGGATTGTTGGGCAAAGATTGTGAATCATTCAGGCAAGTTCTTAAAGACTCCAGCCCCCTGTGGAATAAAACATCCACGTGGAGGTGTGCATGGTAATTAGCAGCCCTGTCCTGGGTTTCTGGGGCTGCTTTGGAGGAGGGGAGTGTTTTTCCCTGCTGGAATTTTGGGTGCAGGAGGGATTGGGCTTGTGTTCCGTGTGGGATCAGCCCACCCCTGCTCTAACAGGCTCCAGGCAGTCTCCTGCTCTCATTTTGAGTCCAGCACCTGCTGAAGAAATGATTTTTTCATCTCAGTCTGTCAGAAGAAGTGGTTTAGATCTGCCCCCTTGCTCTGGAGCTCAGCTCTGAGGGAGAGACTGACCCTGCTTTTGTTTTCCTCCTTGTTTTTCACTCGGGATCCATCCGAAAATGAAACCAACCCTTGACACTCACTTTCTGATTTCAGTTTGCTCACTGGGAGCTTACTGAGGGACAGACCTTGTGCCATCCCTGCCTTTTCCCCCAAGCCCCCTTTGAGCTGGGAGCTTTGTGTTCATTTCCAGGCTGTTGCTGTTCTTCCAGCTGGGCAGGGGGAATGAGCCCAGCCCGCTGTTCCTTTGGAGGTGGGAGATCCCTGGGGCCGGTTGCAGTTTTGGTTTTGCTTTCCTCTGCTGGCCCAGCTACGGCAGGTTTGTGCCCCAGGGCCACCAGCACTGCTGTGCCCAGCTGGGAGGGCTGGCACCGGTGCCCTCTGTGGATTTGGGGCACAGGGAGTGTGAAATCCCTTGGGTTTTGCTGCAGGTTCTGCTGCACGAGTTGGAGTTGGTGATGTCCTGCAGGAGAATTTGGTGTCACTTTTGCACCAGAAGTGTCCCAGGGTGCTCTGAGCCCTGTCCAGCCTGGCCTTGGGCACTTCCAGGGATCCGGGCAGCCACAGCTGCGCTGGGAATTCCAGCCCAGGGCTTCCCCACCCTCACAGGGAGCAGCTCCTTCCCTGTGTTGGGCTTTAACCTCTTTTTCCTAGAGCTAGGATTAAATGTGTGAGACAGTGTTTCGTGTTCAGACTTAGATGTTTGTTAGTTTTTATTTATATTACAGTTTCACAAACTGTGGGTTTTACAGCACTTTATGCTAACAAACTAAAAAATAGAGCCGTATCTCTCTTTTTACAAAGCTTTTTAAAGATAAATTGTCTAATTAAGAAATGCCACCTAAATTATTTTTACTTTTAACCTAAAAACTAATTATTTGTGGTCCACAATGTGAACTTTTTTCTCTGATTATACAATACTATTCAAACTTAGGAAGAAGAAGGTGAAGGAGTAGTTTTTTCCCTAAAACTTCTATCTTGCTTTATATATATTACTATATTCTACAACTTTAAACTTTAAGTTTTTTACTGTGTGATATTATACACTTCTATTCAAATTATACACTTATAATCTTAGTTCTGTCATTTCATTTTAGAAGCTTTCTCCACAGCCTTGATTCAAATGCAGTGTTCTCTTGAGGGATTTCTGAGCACAGAAATCTGAAATTCTCAATAACCAGAGTTCCAACACTTCCCAGTATCCCAGCTAACTTTGGAGACATCAGGGGCAGCCCTGGGGGCTCCTGCTGCCGTCACCAACCCCTTCTGCCCCTGGACCACCAGGACACAACCTCTGGAAGGGCAGGAGTGACAGAATCCCAGGATGGCCTGGCCTGGAAGGGACTTTAAATCCCATCCCATCCCACCCCTGCCATGGCAGGGACACCTCCCACTGTCCCAGGCTGCTCCAAGCCCTGTCCAACCTGGCCTGGGGCATTCCAGGGATCCAGGGGCAGCATCTCTGGGAATAACCCAGATTTCTGGGGTTGTGTGATCCCCAGAATCCACAGTAACTCAGATTTCTGGGATCCTGTGATCCCAAGAATCCACAATAACTCAGATTTCTGGGGTTGAGTGATCCCCAGGATCCACAGTAACCCAGATTTCTGGGGTTGTGTGATCCCCAGAATCCACAGTAACTCAGATTTCTGGGGCTGTGTGATCCCCAGGATCCACATTACCCCAGATTTCTGGGGTTGTGTGATCCCCAGAATCCACAGTAACTCAGATTTCTGGGGCTGTGTGATCCCCAGGATCCACATTACCCCAGATTTCTGGGATCCTGTGTTCCCCAGGCAGCCCTGCCTGTGTCCCTGGCAGGGCAGGCTGGCACTGGCTGTGCCCGGGGATCCGTGCTGGAGCTCTGGCACCGTGACCTCCCTCTGCCCAGCACGAGCACATGAATTATGCACAACATGCTAATGCAGCAGCACTTCAGCACCAGTTTATTTTTAAGCATCTGGGCTGCCCCTTGGGTTTGAATTAAGCACTTTCTGATCAGGATCAAAACACTTTCCTGTGCAGGAAGCCAGACACGAGAAGGGGTTGGTTTTCCTGCTCCCTTTCCATGTCCTAGGAAGGTGTGGGGACAGCAGGAGGCTGGAGCTGTGGCTCTGGAGGGTTTTTTCTCTTTGCTGGGAGGTGTAAATGGGATTTTTCTTTGGTAAGCAGAAGATGAGACTTTAAAACCAGCAGAGCAGTTTGCAGTGTGCTTGCAGGCAGTGCTGGTGATCCAGCAGCAGGAGGGCTTCTGTGGTGAGCAGTGTGCAGCCACATTTTAGACAGACTCAGCTGAATGATTGTTCTCTTTGTTTGGAAGAGTCCATTTGGGAATTCGGTATGGGAAATCAGTGACACCAACTTGTTCCATTTGATTTATATTTGTGTTAGAGAAAATCTCCACCCCTGAGCCTCCAAACTTGTTCCATTTGATTTATATTTGTGTTAGAGAAAATCTCCACCCCTGAGCAGTGCAGCATCCCTGGGGCCAAAGGGCTCAGGCTGGTCAGGTAACAGCACTTGGAGCTGCTGGTGCTTAAAAAGTGGGAATTTCCCATTTATCACATCCTGATTTCAGTTCTGGAGGGTTGAGCAGGTTTCCATCACTTCATGTGCTCACACTGGTTGGCCCCAAGGGTTGTGCTCTTGCCCACGTTATTGCTGGGAAATGCTGTGTTCCCAGTTAGTTCTGCTCCAGTTTAGGTTGGATTTCAGGGAAAGGCTCTTCCCCCACAGGGTGCTGGGCACTGAGAGCTCCAGGAGCTCCAGGAGGGTTTGGACACCGCTCTCAGGGATGCCCAGGGTGGGGTTTTGGGGTGTCTGTGCAGGGCCAGGAGCTGGATCCGTGATCCTGTGGGTCCCTTCCAGCTCAGGATATTCCCTGATTCTGTGATCTGTGGGTCTGTGATGGTCTGTGATGTTTTCCCTCGTAGCTCTGACCCTGATCTGCTCCGTAGCTCCAATAACCCAAGTGCCCAGAATTCTGTGTGGATATACTGGAATATACAAGCATTCATCTGTCCCAGGCTTTGCCTCTTCCTAAAATAACACCTTTGTCGAGTGTCTCACTGCAGAAAGACTTGGCTAATATATAACTTGTATATGCTGTGCCCTGAGTAACATATTGCAGAGCTCCAGCCCGTGGTGGTTTTCAATTTACCCCGGGATCCTTTAACAAAACAAGTGTTTGTCTGCGGGGACTGCGCAGCCTTAAACATACATTTGGGGAGGATATTCATAAAGCACCAGAATAGGGGCATTGTCCTGGCAATGAATGCTCCTCACATGAGAGCTGGGCCCTGCTGGACCTCCAGGGCTCGGCCCTGCAGCTCTGGAGGGTGCCTGGGTGTTCTGCATGGCGGGCTGGAGCCGCGCCCGGCGCTCCCCAGCACTGGGGACACCTCGGCACAGGAGCTGGGAACTGTCCTGCTCCTGGGATAGCACTCCCAGGGCTGGGCTGGGCCCCAGGGAGGGATCCCCTGGCAGGAAGATCCACGGGAAAACTCCCAGAGGTTGTGACTTCCCTTGTCACATTGCCTGAGCAGCACGGAGCGGGGTTACCTGTGGAGGGACAGGACATGGGGAATGGGGATTTGGGATATTGGGAAGGAATTCCTGCTGGGAGGGTGGGGAGGCCCTGGAATGGATTTTCCAGAGAAGCTGTGGCTGCCCCTGGATCCCTGGAAGTGTTCCAGAACAGCTTGGAGCAGCCTGGGGCAGCAGAAGGTGTCCCTGCCCGTGGCTGGGGTGGCACTGGATAATCCTTAATGTCCCTTCCAACCCAAACCACTCTGGAATTCTGTCACTCTGGCCTCCTGCCCTTTCAGAACTTGTGTCCTGGTGGTCCAGGAGCAGAAGGGGTTGGTGATGGCAGCAGGAGCCCCCAGGGCTGCCCTTGGTGTCCCCAAAGTTTGTGGGCAGCTCCGGCCACGCTCCCCAGGTGGGTGTTGGCTGAGGGCAGGAGCTGCTCCAGGACAGAATGTTCTTGAGCCTTCCAGAATCCTATGAAGAAATTTTAGATTTTGTAGTGTGTGTTTGGCTGTTGTGAGAGATACCTTAAAAAGTACAAAAATTGTTTTTTCCCCTCTTTTTCTTTTTAATATATATTGTTTGGCCAGAAATCCTTTACTATAAAAGGACTTGGGGCAGCTCTAGATTGTACATCTGTTCCTTGTTTGTCTGCAAAATGACTGCACAGTGGAGGCCAAAAGCAGAGAATAGAGGGTTGTGCAAGTTGGCAAAGTTGCTGAAGTCTTTCAGAAGCCAGTAATTACAATGAAGAAGCAAATTGTTCAATCCAGAAATCCTGGTTGTTCATCCATCCGACATCCTGGCATGTCCCCAGTGAGTCCCCTTGTCCTGCCTTGCAAAGGGCAGATCAATATCCCAGTTCCACCTGGGGCAGGTTTGGGGCTGGCTGGGTGGCACCGTTACCCACAGGGCCTGGAGAGAAGGGATGGAAATGGCTTGGCTGAGTTCATACAGCACTTTTCTGACAAAGGCTCCCAATAATTTACTGTGTTTGGGAGTGCTTCAAAGGCCTCTCTGCCCAGCTCTGAGCCTTGCAAGTGCAGATGATCAAATAAATTAACTATCACAAATATTTAACTTAAAGCCTGCTCAAACAGGAGCTTTGATGTTGAGTGTGTGTGGGGGATCCTCTGTGTGACTGTGCACTCTCCCAGGAATATTGGGTGAACACTGGATTTGTCTCTCCTCTCAGATATAAGAAGCCTAAAACTGGAAATGTAAATAATAATTAATGACATTATTCCCCCTCCATGGGCAGCAGGTTGGGATACAGTGCTGGGTGGCATTGGTTTGAATTATGGCACAAGGAGATTTACTGGGAACCTGATGGAAAACAGACTGGACAGGGCAGTCACACTTTTGAGGACTGTAGGGTTGGCCATGCCACCCCTACAAAAAACTTTGGCTCAGGAGTGATTTTTCATGGCATTGGTGCCAGGTGTTGCTTGGTGCCCACAACTCTCTCCAGGTAACCAGAGTCCATTTAATGTTGGGATAATTATTCAAGCTCCGTGGATTGGGCCCGGATTGTTTGGTAATTAATTTAATCCTTGTGTGACAGCAGCTGCTTACAGGTAGCTGGGGTGGATGGCTGCGAGTTGTTGGCTGAAAATTGCAGCTTCCTGAAATAGTCTGGGAATTGTCAGATCTTCCCAGTGATCTGCTGGCAGGGAATTGTGTCTGAGAGCTCAGCTCCGCTCCCTGTCAGAGCTTCAGCTGCAAATTCCTGTTCTCTTGATCATCTAAATGAGTAGCTGAGTGTGGCAAATGCACAGCGTTCTTTTTGCTAAATAATACAAGAACTTTTGTGCTTGATGGGTGTTTTTTCTCCCTGAATTTTTCAGGAGCCTCTGCTGTGGAGGAAGGTGAGGGGTGAGAGGGGCTGGGAGCAGCCTGGGATGGTGGAAGGTGTCCCTGCCATGGCAGGGTGGCACTGGATGGGCTTTAAGGTCCCTTCCCATCCAAACCATTCCAGTATTCCACGGTTCTGAGCCTGAGCAGATGGATGAAGTGCACAAAACACTGTGGGGAAAACGCTTTGCTTCTGAAATTCTGGTTTTTAACTCCTTTAATAGAAGATCCTGGGACAGTCAGGGGTGTTTTCCTTGCTGTTGTGCTGACCACACTCGGGAGAAGTGAGAGATTCAGCTGACCCGGATCGAATGGCAGGAGAGTGGGGGCAGAGGAATTCAGGAAGCTGAGTCTCAGGCTTGGTGTGGATTAGAGGGAAATGACCTTTCAGCTCAGCCCACGCAGAGGTTGGCAGGGTCAGCTCAGGGACTGGGGACCTTCTCTCCTGTCTGAGGCATCTCTTGCTCCCTCTGAGTCTGCAGCAGCTTTGGGGCCATTCCCAGCTCTCCCATCACTTGGTATGGGAGCAAGAGGTGTTTTCCAGAAATAAATCTGTGCATGTTCCTGGAAATCCAGCCTCTTCTGAGCAGAAAGCAGGTGGGCTTTCTCCATGCTAGGGAATGGTTCTGTCACATTTAAGTGCTTCAGTGAGAACATGAGTTGTGCAAGAGTTCCCATGAGCTGAGTCCTTCCCTGCTGATTCCTGTTCAGGATCCTTCAGCAGCGAGGGGGATGCAGGTGAATTCCTACGTGCCAGGAAAACCAGCCCTCAGTTTACTCCTGCATCCTTGGCTATGGCAGATGCAAGGAATCCTGAGCTGGTTTTGCAGGGAAGAGGAGGAACTGGGATACCTACAAACACCAGTGAGGCAAAAATTGATTAAGCATGAAATTCTTCTCTGGCAGTGAATTCTCTGCTGGCTCGGGGACAAAAGGTTGCACAACTGAAAGGGAAAAGGAATTTTATTTGGAAAGCTTAGAGCTATTGTTTGTTTGGTTTTGCTGGTGTTTATTTTCTGTCTGATGGCAGATCTTTGTTCAAGGTGAATTATCCCTTCTGTTTAGCAAGTGGAGTGAAAACAGCCCCGATGCACTTGTGAGGCATTCAGGGAATTGTTGGAATTGTTAGAATTGTTCGAGGTGCTCTGAGGAAGTGCTTGGGGATGCTTGAGGTGCAAGAACCCGTGTGGAGTAGAGTATTACTTGTGTTCCTCTTTCTGGTATTGAAACATCCCAGACAGCACATAAATAAATGCTCAACTGCACTGAAACATCACAAATAATACCTGTTGGAATATTTGAGGTTTAACCTACAGGCTTGTTTGGGTACCATGTCCCAGCTGCTGCTGCTGTGCCAAAACATTTCACAGAAAAGATGTGGAGGGAGAAAAGCACCTCCTCTTTAACACTGGGAAAATTCAGATTTGGATTTATTCCATCCCAGAAACAGTGGGTTTGGGAATTCCTTGTCAAGAAGATGTTCCTGCTGTGACAGCTCAGGGCCTGCCCCAGGGCCACCCATCCCTGGGCTCACGTTTTAACTCTTTTTAACCATGATTTCCTGCAGCAGGGCCTTTTCCCACAGAAATACCAGGGAAAACAGGGAGGCCTTCACTGTGTGTAGCCAAAACACTGATCAAGGGCTGGAATGGGGCTGCTCTTATCCCACTGACCTTGTGCTGGGGGATGCCACATCCATGGGCACGGCTGCTGTTCCTCTGGGAGCTCAGGAATGACCCAGTTTTGTTTTTCAAGGTGCCCAAATTTTGGCTGTTTCCTCCTCCTTTCAATCATTTTGATTGATTTTTTATTTTCTGTTCATTCCCTCCATCAGCAAAATTTGGGTCAAAACTTCCCCTTTCCTCCCGGGAGCTGGAAGCAGCAGCTCTTGCAGCATCTCAGTGCACCACGAGAACAACAACAATAATAATAATAGCAGTGATAAAGGCTTCAGACAGTGATAGAAAGAGCAGATTTATGGATTTTTCTGGCCAGCCTCCATCCTTGGAGATGTCTGTGCGGGTCCTTCCCTCGGGGATGGTGCCCAGCCCAGGGTGGGGGTTGATCCTTGGCCAGGGGGGTGTTTGTGGGGCTGTCCCTGCCCCATTCCTGGCTCCATGGACATTTCCAGCCCAGCTGTGGGAGCTCAGCCCTCTCTGTCTGCTCGTGGTTCTCTCGGAGGCATTTGGAACTTCGTGGGAGGGAATGTGGCTGGAGAAATATCAACATGCCACCAGCAAATCCACCTCATTAGGGAGCAGGGTTTAACATTTTTTTGCATTAGTGGGAGGCTGAACTGTGGTGTTTGTGTGCTTGGGGTGGAGGAGGGGTCTGTGTGCTGGGTCTGGATAATGTGGGACGGAAATCCGTCGAAATGGGAAAGGTGGGGAAAAGGAAAAACACCCCAAAGGTTGGGTTTGCTGTCCCACAGCCACCCCTGAGCTGCTGGAGGAAATCCTGCCTGGAATGCTGGGCTGAGATGCACGGGACAGGCTGTGGGCAGTGGTGCCAATGGCAAGGGTTGCTTTAGGTGGGATATTGGGAATTGGGAATTCCTGGCTGGGCTGGGATTCCCAGAGAAGCTGTGGCTGCCCCTGGATCCCTGGCAGTGCCCAAGGCCAGGCTGGAGCAGCCTGGGACAGTGGGAGGTGTCCCTGTCCATGGCAGGGATGGATTGGGATGGGATTTAGGGTCCTTCTGACCCAAACCAGTCTGGGATTCTGGGATTCCTCTCCAGGGAAAGCTGTGATTTAGGAAGGGGGCATTTCCCTGTTCCAGCACTGCCACAGTTCCCTTGTCTGGCAGCTGAGGATGCCCTGAGCCTGTGATGAGCCAATCTCTTCTACCACGTTTTTATCATCTTAGGATTATTTATTAGGATTCTTTCCCCACTCTCCCTTTCCTGGTTTTTGCCTGGAGCAGCCTTTCCCAGCAGCTGGGATCTCTGAGCAGTGCCTCCTGTTCCTGCCAGGAGAACCCACTGGTTTTGGGTTCCTCATGTTGTTTCCTGGTGTGTTTTGGTGCCATTTTTCCTGCTTTTATGTCCCATTTTGACCTCTGGAAAATGTCACCTATCCAGGTGTTAACGTAGTCCCTCAGTTCCCGTGCAACACAGGAACTCGTGTAAAATAAAAAAGGCTTTATTTTACTCCAAATAAAACAATAGCTGTACTTACAAACCTTTCTGAACAGACTGTTCAGGTGGTGCTTTACGCTGGATTCTTCTCTTCCTTCCCTCTGTTCAGTGCTCAACTCCTCAGCTCATATGAAAATATAAAACTTTCTTTTTTTTAAATTTTATTTTAATAGGCAACATCTTTTTCCCAGAGTCCCTGGGTTGCGGTAGCACCATATTGTGCAGGGGTTTATGTTACATGAACAACCATTTCACTATTTCACTTGGTCATACCCAATTTGAGTTCTAGGCAGATTTTTACTGGCCTTTCACTTAATAGTTAAATCATCTGGAAAACAGATTTGAGTTTTTATGTTCTGTGGGGTTTTTTTCTGAGGTGAAACCAGTCTGAAAATCACCATAAGTGCTCTTCAGTGTGCAGGGCTGGAATGATGTCCCACCTCAGCGTGGGATACATCAGGAACAGCTTAATAGTTTTTTAAATTCAGTGTAATCAGGGCAGTGCCTTGGGTTTGGCTGGCAATGGCTGATTAAATGCCACAGATTGGTATTTTTTACCTTCATAGGAGAGCTTCCCTTTCCTTAAAACAGCATTCCAACCCAAAATAGGATGTTTTCAAATCCTATACATCAAATCCTCAAAAATCCCTTTTAAACATCAAGCAACTCCTGATAACTTCTGAACCAGGAAGCCAGGAAAAACCTCAAATGAGATTGAATAAACTCTATTATCCCAGTATTTGTGCATAACATGAACAGAATAATGGGAAAAGCAGAGCTTTGGTTCATGGATCCTATTTCTTCCTAGGAAATGAGTTGGGAGAGTGGAGTGGGATGGAGACAGAGCTTCCAGCAGGAGAATTGATGCTAATTGACAGCTGATGGATCAGCAGTTTTCCAGACAAAAATGGGGAGCAGGCAGCCTCACATTCTGCTGAAATTGGAGTAGAAAATCCAGGGAGAAACAGAGCACGAGCCCATTCAAGCACTGGAGTGCTAAAAAATCAGGAATCATGTAGGATTTGGGAATTTGGCAGCTCCATGTGGGATGGTCAGAAGTGCTGCTGCCCCACGTCAGCCACGTTTCTCACCCAACCAAAGAGGTTTTTTTGTCTCTGGAAATGTCTCATTTCAGGAGTGACTTCCAGCTCTCCGAGTGAAGTGTTATTTTTGTCTTTACGTAGGAATATTAGAGCTGAAATTCCATCTGAGGGGTTGAGATTCATGAGGGATGGATGCCTGGAACGGGAATTAAATGGAGATGGTTTTATATGAAATGCTGGTATTTAGGGGAGAGTTCTGTGATCTGATTTTTAGGAGGTGATGCAGGATGAGGGATTGGTCCTGGGGAAGGACACCAGGCTTCCTTGATCCAGGGAGTTTTCTGGGAGCTGGGGAGGAGCAGATCTCCTTGTGGGATGCTGTTTGCCAGGCTTTGTGTGCCAGAGGGCTGCAGAGTGAAAAAAGTTCCTGCTGAACACAGAAAAGGCCAGAGAGTTTTAATTTTGGATTTTGGGACCCTGGTTCTCTTGGCAGAAGATGGAGCTTGGAGCAGCCTTTGCTGTCACCCTGAGGTGACAACCCTGAGGTGACAACTCAGTGCAGTCCAGAGTTGTCCCCAAAATCCCTGGAGAAATGAATTTATCCCCCAGCCTGCTCAGGGCATCATCCAGGAGCACGTGGATGTGTCAGGGAGAAGCTGGGATTGTCCTCACCACGATGGTGTGCAGCAGCACCGTGGCTTTTCCCCTGAACTGCTTCTGAGGGTTTCCTAAAGCTGGGAAAACCAGGGGGAAAAAGGGATTTCAGCTGTTCCCAAGCAGTGAATAGCCTGGCAGTGAGTGGAGCTGTTCTGTGTTGTTTCATGCTCACGTTGCTCATCACTTGCAGCACAACTTGAGCAGTTTATTTTAAGGGTTGGGTTAGAATAGATTTGCTGTTGTCTCATGCTGTATGTTGAATTTCTCGGATTTATTGGTTTTAGACACCCTCTTTTCATTCTGTTCCTTTGGTGTTTGGGAAAGGGTATTTTCTTTCCCTTTTTTCCCCCATTTGGAGCCTGGTGTGTGGCAGTGCATCCCTGCCTTCCTTCCCTCATGTTTTCTTCACCTTTTCAAGTGCTCAGGACTCTTGAATTGTAAATATTTTGATGCCTGTTTGGATCTAGTTTGTGAAATCCTTCCTGATGCTGGAATAATTCATGTTTACTGTTGTTTATGACACCTCTCATCTCTTCATTTTCTCCATCCCAGCAGTTTATAGATTTTTATTCTTTTATGCTTTAATCTGAAGATGGAGGAGTTTAACTCATCCAATCTCAGTGTGCTTTGAGCCAGGGTGCTTGGTGAGCCCAGCGTGGCTCCTGAAAATGCTCCTTTATTTTGTGTGTTCCCTTCCCTTGGCCACCTCCCTTCCACTGGTTGTTTCCTTCTCCTTCTCTGTGGGATTCCATCTGCAGCTTTTTATTTTGTAGCTGCCTCCTTTGCTCTGCCCTGAGCTAGGAGAGCTTCTTTTCCAGAACTTAATCCTCCTTTGCCAGAATCAATCCTTTTTTTTTTTTTTTTTTTTTTTTTTTTTTTTTTCTTGCAGACAATATTATCCCTGCTTGTCTGTATTCAATATTCCACAGGTTTGCTTGCATGGCCCTTAAGTAGCTTAGGGATAAAAACAAGGATCATTTTCCAGTAATTTCCTGGGTGACTCAATTATGTTTTAGTTGTTGCAGTAATTCAGTGCCAGGGTCATTCATGGCACAATCAGCCAGGGAGTCTCTGGAGTGTTCCTGGAGCTCCCCTGGGTGGGAAGGAGCCCCCAGAGCTCCTGGCAGGAATGTTCTGCCCGGGGAGGGATGGCTGTGACCTGGAACCATGGGATGCTTGGGGTGGCAAGGGATGGAAGGATTTCCCAGGGCTGCTCCCTGGGACACCTCCCACTGTCCCACCTTGCTCCCACCTGCCCTTGGGCACTGCCAGGGAGCCAGGGGCAGCCACAGCTTCCCTGGGAATTCCAGCCCAGCCATTTGGGAATTCCTTCCCAATATCCCATCCATCCCTGCCCTCTGGCAGTGGGAATCCATCCCCTGTGTGCTGCCTGTCCTGTCCCTCCATCCCTCACCCAAAATCCTTCTCTGAGGGGTTTGCATCTCACAAGTGCATCTGAAAATGCAGGATATTTTCCCATTTATAGCCAGGCCTCAGGCTGTGTTTTCCCAGTGGGCTGGGAGCAGCTCAGCCAGGCAGGGCTGCTCTCTGTGCAGCTCTCTGGGATAAAACTCCGACTGTTGTTCCCTTTTTTTTTTTTTTTGTCGGAAACCAACTTAAACACAGCCCAATGTAAGGAAGAGTGGCTCTGGCCCACAGATGTTGAGCATGAATCATGCTGCTTGTCTGTATTTCTCAGCTGGGGTTAACTCCTGGACTGTGGAAAATAAAAATGGGCTTTTTATGGCCTCGTTGTTGAGCTGGAGCCATGGATGGATGCAGTGGGATGAGTGCTGGAGCACCCAGGAGCCTGGATCCCGAAGAGATGAACATTAAACATTAAAAAATAAGGAGGTTGTGTTTGCCCTGGGTGGTTTGGAACAGGGCTTTTCCTCCCCAGCATTCCCAACAGATGGAAATTCCCACAAATGGGAAATATCTTGGCCAAGCTCTCCCAGCAAGGCTCTTCCCTGCTTGGTTTTGGAGGAGAAATCTCCATAAATTGCTTTGAAGGCAGGAGCACTAATGACACATGACAACTGCAAAGCAGCAATAATCATCTTTCTGGGCATTAATTTAGGGAATGGATTGGAAAAGCTTAGGAAGCCTGAAATCCAGGATGTTTCCAGGCTCAGCTTTCCCATTTGTTTGATGCTTTTGGGGCTCACCTGCTCTTTAAAGCAGGGCTTTGCCAGACCTAGACTGGTGCAGGAATAGATCCATAAATATGAGCATATATGATTAACAATTGATTGTTTAATACTTTTATTATGGCAGTATTTGGAATACTAACAGATGAGAATAATTAATCCAATTGAACGGGTGTCTTTACAAAAATAATCCCAGCAAATGTTTTTTAATGAAGCCTAAAACACAGCAAAACACATGAAACCAATTTTAGTTTTTCAATTCCTTAAATTTCCACGACATCACCCCCAAATTTAGGCTTATCAGGGCAAAATGCTCCATACTGAGAGCTGTTTATTGACTCTGCACTGGAATAAATCCTAATAAATTGTAATAAATCCTAGGTTTTGGCACTGTTGTGTAGCCCCAGCCGTACAGCAGAGAATTGGCACCACAGCCTTGGTTTTGGAAGCAGTTTTTGGGGAAGATGGGACACGAGTGGTTAAGGGCAAAATAAGAGAAATTCAGGGAGAAAGAAAGCATTATTTGGAGTTGTATTAATTTATTGAGGCTTTGTGTGGTTTGGCCTGTTTGTGGAAGTGGAGCTGCTGGAGGGACACTTCCCTGAACGCTGCTTTTTGTGCCTGTGGAAAGTGTTAATCAGGGAAGTGCAACTTGGGAAGTAAATTAATCTAATTGCTGTTCGGATTTTCAGCACTGCGAGTGGAATAATCACAATAATCACAATAATTCCACTCAGCTGGAGCCCGTGGATGGCATCTCTTGGCAGGGAATGGGTTGGAGCACCCCGAGAGCACCTGAGTTCAAAGAGTTCCTGCACTCTGGGGCAGATTTTGCTGGGCTTCAGCCACTTTGGGACAAAAATTCCCCTGTAATTAGGTTTATTCCTCATCTGGCCATCTGCTCATGGAGCCTTCCCTGTGCTCCAGAGCCTCCTCTGGCTCCAGGGAGATGCTGGCTGGCTCTGAGCCCTTCTGGGAGCTCATGGAGGGTTTCAGTGCCCTGAACCTGGGAGCAGCTCCCACAAGGGCTTTTGCATGGATTTAATTCCGTGTGGACAAGGAAAGGCTCCCAAGACACCCTGACAGGGAGTTAAAAACAGCTCAGGGAGACAAAGGAGCTTTCCCAGCCTCAGACTGCCTGGCTCTGGCTCCCTTAGCTTTTTGGGAATGCCAGGGCTCTTTTCTCTCCCTCTGCCACCCTTTAAGCTCTGAGTTTTGTGTCCAAACCCAGCTGCCAGACCAGGGGTGCTTTTGGGATGTGTGGGGCACTGTTCTTCCAAAAATGTCCTAAACCTGGGGGGGAAATCTCTGTGCTGGTATTGCTTAAGTAAGGACAACCAGGAATTTGGGGAGGTTTCACCTTCCTGATCCTGTCTGCCAGCCCCTAAGCCCCAGTCAGTTTGGGTGGGATTATATTCCAAGGGGCAGGAACACCCTCTGCACATTCCCTGCCTGTCCAGGTCACAGAAAACTCCCTGTGTGGGTTTATTTTCCTGGCAAGTATTAGAGCTGGAGGTGCCTGGAAAACTCCTGTCCCTGGGAAGCTGTATTTAATAATTGTATTTAAAAAAATACATTGTTCTCTTTGCCATTGTTACAGAGAAATTTTATTCTCATCTTCAAAGTGAAGCTGAGCAAGGATAGATGGGATATTGGGAATTGGGAATTCCTGGCTGGGCTGGAATTCCCAGAGCAGCTGTGGCTGCCCCTGGATCCCTGGCAGTGCCCAAGGCCAGGCTGGACAACTGGGACAGTGGGAGGTGTCCCTGCCATGGCAGGGGTGGCACTGGATAATCCTCAATGTCCTTTCCAACCCAAACCAGCCTGGAATTCCACGACTGGATGTTCTGCAGTGCTGTTGTTAATTCATGGCAAGGAGCAAATCCTTCAGGAGCTGAATCCTGCACAGCTGCTCTGGGGGTGAGTTTTGTTGTGGGCCCTTCCCGTGATTCTGAGGGAATTCTCACAACTTGAAGGCTGATACCAAACCTCCAGTGCTTTTCCCTTTTCTTCTTTTTTTGTTTTTAGTTGGAACTTCTCTGTTTCTTTCATAATCCCTGCAGATAAAAAATCATGGAAAGGGTAAAATCAGGACTTGAGTAAAAACTTTTTGGTAAAAGACTTTGGTAAAAAACCCAAAGGTTTTTTAGGTGATTTGGCACAGTGATAATAATCATGGAATCATGGAATGGTTTGGGTTGGAAGGAACCTTAAATCCTATTGACAGAGACACCTTCCACTATCCCAGGGTGCTCCAAGCCCTGTCCAGCCTGACCTGGAGCATTCCCAGGGATCCAGGGACAGCCAGAACGTGGCTGTGGTGTCACCTTTTGTCATCAAACATGACACTGTGCCAAGGCCTGTGACTTCCAAAATCCACATTCCCTGCAAGGCTGGTGGGGTCAGTGGTGGAGCTGCCTTCCTGCTGCCTCAGGCTGGGACCAGCTGGAGCAGCCACCTGCTCTGAGCCCAGGGCCAGCTCTGGGATTGTCAGGCATCCCTGGGATTGTCAGGCATCCCTGGAATTTTCAGCCATCCCTGGAATTTTCAGCCATCCCTGGGGGTCCTGGTTCCATGCCCTGTCACCCCTGTGGAGCAGCAAAGGTGCTGGTGCCAGCCCAGAGCACTCCAAAAAACCCTTGTAGTTCCAATTTTCAGGAGCACCAGCAGGGTTTGGTGTCAGTAGGGAATTAAAGCTCTTACCCTAAATGAGTATTCTCTGAAAAATATGTGAATTTAGGATATTTTGGGGTTTTTATTCTTGCTCCCACTCAACAAGAGAGTGAAAAGCTTCTGTTAAGTAAATCTGAGTCTGGCTTTAGTGATCCTTGATCCAGGACTGGTTATACCATGGGATGAGCTTTGCTTTGGCCACCTTTTGTTTGTGACCATCAAAGAGCAAATTAACACTGCCCAGGGGGTCCAAACACATTTTATTTTTCTTATTCTTGTTACTGTTGGTATAACTTTATTATTATTTTTATTATAATAATTATCAGTGTTATTAATAATTATCTATTAATGTTATTAATAATATTAATGATTATTATATATTCAGTTAATCTTTTGGGGTCTCAGCAATGATTTGAGGTGAGTCTCCCTCTTTTCCCAGGCTCTTGCAACGCTCTCCCATTTTTTAGGACATGACAGATGATGGCACAGCACAATCCTTTTTTAATTATATCACTGTGTGTCTTACAGCTCCAGACCTCTATAATAAATATTTTAGGCATGCATATGAAAGCTTTCTGTATTCTAGCCCCAGAGTCAGATTTGTGTACATGCAATTCCTGATTTATTTTCAGGAAGGATGGAAATTCGGTCCCTGTGGTAGCTCCTCTTGAGTAATCAGCCTCATCCTGCATATTTCCTGTGTTTTCTTTTTTAGAGGAGCTCAATTTACATTTAATCTGTGTTCAGCTCTGTGTATATTCCTGGTCAGATTCTGGTTTGAGTTAACTTAGGGGCAGCTTTGCTGACGTCAGGAGGAGCTCTCCCTGGTTTGATGCATTTCTTGCTGTCACTTTTGCTCACAGGGGCAGATCTCTGGTGCTTGCCATTACAAAGAACAGATGCCCCTCATTTCAGACCCAAATTTATTCCTGTCCCACACAGATCTGCTTTCTATCCTGTTATTGTTGCGCTCCCTGCAGATGCATTTGTGGTGGGAGGTCAGGAATCAAGAGCTCGGGCAGTGTTGTGTGTTTAAATTTTGCTCTCCCATAACATTAACAGTTTCTTACTTTGCTCTTTCCGTATTTTGCATTTGGGGTTCTTAAACTCGGGAGAGAGCTTGGTTCAGCTCTGTGTGTTTGGATTTGTTCTGTGTTTGCTCAAGGAGAAGGGGGAATGGATTGAAACTGCCAGAGGGCAGGGATGGATGGGATATTGGGAATTGGGAATTCCTGGCTGGGCTGGAATTCCCAGAGCAGCTGTGGCTGCCCCTGGATCCCTGGCAGTGCCCAAGGCCAGGCTGGAGCAGCCTGGGACAGTGGGAGGTGTCCCTGCCATGGCAGGGGGTGGATGGGATGAACTTCAAGGTTCCTTCCATCCCAAACCATTCTGTGATCCCATGATTCCATTTGGTGACGTATTTTTGGGTGCTGGGACGCACTCTTGTCACTTGGCAGTGAGGTGGCTTTACAGCATGGACTGAAGGCTGTTCCCTGGCTGGGGCCAGATTGCAGGGCTGTGAATGAATCTGGAATTCCACCTTCCAGCTTTGATCCCTGAATTCTGACACGAGTGAGCTGAGGGTGCCACCTGTGTGCCCCAGCTCTGTGTGTGTGCCTGGTCAGATTTGATGGCCGAAGGGATTGAGGGGATTGGGGTGCACTGGGCAGGGCCAGGAGCAGTGGGATCCTTCTCTCCTACTTTTGGGGACGTGCCATCTCCAAACCTGCTGTCCCTGGGGCTGAAATCCAGCTTGTTTTCCTGCTGGGATGCTGTGACATATGCAGGGGAAGCCCAGAAGGAAATACTCATGAGCTGGGAGGGTTACAACTCCCAGAGCAGGAATGGCTGGGCCAAACATCCAAAAAAACCCCCAAAAGACCTTGTTAACTCTTAAAAATACTGAGGTGCTGCTTTGGATCTGAGTTCCTGCAGGAGAGCAGGAGGGGAATCGTGACCTTGTTCTCTGTGCCCCTGTGGGAGCTGCTGGGCTCTGTCCTGACTCGACCTTTCCCTGATGGATGCAGGGGCCCTTTGGGTTCCTGGCACGTGCCAGGATCTGCTGGCAGGGCTGGCCTTGGTGCCATCTGTTGTGTCCTGTCACCAGTGTCCCCAGCCGAGGGGTGGCATTGCCCTGGGAGCTGGCACAGGGATCTCAGCAGCCCCCCAGCACTGCCCTCCCAGCACCTCCTGGCCTTGGGATGGGGAGAATGGGAATTCTGGAGGAAGCAGCAGCAATCCTGTCCTGGGGAATGTGTTACAACTGTGGAATCACAGCATGGTTTGGGTTGGAAAAGCCCTCCAAGATTGAGTCCACCCTTCCCCAGCACTGCCAAGGCCACCCGTGTCCCCAAATGCCACATCCACAGGGCTTCGAAATCCCTCCAGGAATGGGAATTCCACCACTTCCTGTGCCAACAGCTGAATGTCAGCGTGGGTGTAGCATCTTCATCCCTTTAGTGGGATGGAGGTGCAAATTTGGCACCGTGGGGTCGTGGTGGGGTGGCCCCGGGACAGCCCAAAGTGCCTGTTCCACTCTTCCCTTGGAAAGGGATCCCGGGAATGCCGTGTGGGAGGAGTGTCTCCTTCCCTTCTCTTCATTACTGGAGGTAATTTATAGATTCCAATACAAAAGCTCCCTGTTGAAGCCTCGTTGAGTTTAATGAAGTGATTTTGCCGAGCCTGGAAATGAAATAAAACCCCTCCCAAGTCAGTAACCTGCACATGAGCAGGTGATTAAATTCTTCATTCTAAATTGCCTGGGATTCTGAGCCATTTCCCAGATAGGCTTCCTGATTTTCCTGATTAAAGGAAGTCACAGTGAAAAATTTAGGATCAGGGCAAAAAAAAAAAAGTATTAAATAATCAAAAAATATAATGATACCAGCAGGATAATGTTTCTCCTGAACCATTTCTTCAGGCTTGCAGCATAACTCTGCTGGTGCTTCCAAGTCAGATCACATGTCTGAACAGATAATTTTTGCATTTTTTGTGCTGGGATAACTGTAAATACCTGCCTGCATTCAAGGAAGGCGTTTCACAGGCGCTTCTTCCTTCTGTGAAATTACAGCTTCAGCTCTGGGCTTGCCTCAACAGATTCTTGTCCCCAGAGCTGGGGGTGCTGGTGGGGCAGGCTGGAAATCCAGGCTCTGGGTGTCTGATTTGGGAAATTAATCTTGTGGTACCCTGACTTCAGTTACACCTGAGAACTTTGAAGAAGTCAGGGGTGTTAAAATGTTGATAAATTGTGGAATTACAGAATGGCTTGCTGGAAAGGACCTTAAAGATTATCCTGTTCCAACCCCCTGCCATGGGCAGGGACACTTTCCACTGTCCCAGAGGGCTCCAAACCCCATCCAGCCTGTCCTTGAAAACTTCCAGGGAATGCAGGGGCAGCCACAGCTGCTCTGAGCAACAAATCTCAGCTGTAAGGATAAAACCATCTGAGCCTTCCCTGGTTTTCCTCAAAATTAGGAAATGCTGCAGTGTACAGATCCATCTCCATAAAAGAAGTAGGAATTTGGGGCTGAAAAGTAAATTGAGTGCAGAATTGCTGCAGTAGTGGTAGGTGTAGGCCTTCCAGAAAAGAGTGGATTTTGTGGAGCCATTAATAGCCAGCTCAGGAATGTTAATTTCTGTATGTTTGTCATGGACAAGGGATATTATCTGGGATAATTATGTGGATTGCACATCCAAACACGCCAGCAAAGAGCAGGAATAACATGAGCCCAGAGCTGAGCCAGGCAGGCTCTGAGTGAACTCCCTGAGCAGGACACAGGCAGGTTTAAACCCTGCAAAATGGGCAGCTGGCCTCGGGTTCAGGCTCCTCCTGCATCCCACACAGATCCCTGATTCTGGGGCTGTTCAGGCAGTGGAAAACGCATCAGAGCTGGGGGTGGTTTTGTGAACAGGCTCTGAACCCTGGCTGAAGCATGAGCTGCTTGTAAAGAAAGAAAATCTCCAAGTGACTTGAAGAAATTGAAACCACTTTGAGTTTTAAGGACTTGAAACGAGTTTTGCGAATCCTTCTGTTTCTCCCAAGGATTTTGCCTGGCTGGAATTTTGGGTGTCCTTTGGGATGGTGAGGCTCAGAGGGGCTTTGATGTGGTTGCAGGGACACGAGTGCTCAGGGTGGGATGTGCTTTTGGAGCATTTGGAGTGAGAGGAGGAAGGGGAGCCTGGAATTGCTCCTGGTCAGGGCAGACGTGTGGGCAGCTTTGGATTTCCCACTGGACATCTGGAAAACTCCTTTTCCAATGGGTTTCTCGTGGGGCTGGCCCTGCCCTGGGGGCTCCAGGGGATGTGAGTTTGGCTCCTGGCCCGGGGTGGTTGATGGATAAACTCTTGATCCAAAACCAGTCAGGAGGTTTGCAGCAGCAGGCTGGGGAAATAAAAGTGAAAGAAAATCACAAACCCTTCTGGTCTGGAGGAAAAAATCCCCTTTGTGGGATCAGGGAAGAGAGGAGTTAAATCTCCTTGGCTTTGTGGTCCTTGTGGGCACTTTGGAAGACCTTGGGATGGGCAGAAGGTGTGCACCAGCCTCAGCTTTTCCTCCTTTCCTTGGCTTGGTCAGAGGCAGCTGGAGTTAGAGGAAGGATTTTTAGGGTTGCTCACCCTCTGTCCCCTGTGAGAGCTCCAAGGTGGGAGCACCTCCTGTGCCACCCTCCCACCACCTCACTGGGGCTCAGAGGGTGACAGAGGCAGTGGCCAAGATGTTGCAGAGTTCAGCGTCATCACTCTCACTTTTGGGATCCTCTCTCTCCCAGTTGCCTCTGGGCAGGAGGAATTTCGGTGCCAGGAGCCCCCTGACAGCTGATGGATGAGCCCCTTGGTGGGAAGCTGTGCTGTGGGAGGGGTTTCAGCTGAAGAACAAAGTCAGTTTTGGGTGGAAATCTGTTGATGTTTAGAGGTTGCTGCAGTGAACAGTCCCCCGTGTTGTCTGGCATGATGATTAGTGAGTGACTTAATTACCTCACTGCCAGGGCTCATTAAACTGCCCAGTGCTCCCAGCTCCAGGTAAACCAGGCTCCCAGGGGGTGCTCCAGGGAATGTGGAGTGGCTTTCCCACATCCTCCAGTAACTGTGGGACAAAATTATTAATTATCGGTTAATTAGGGAGCCTTCATTGCCGTTGACAGCAGTGACTGGTGCCTGAGCAGCCATTCCTCTCCCACCTCGGAGGTTTGGCTGTGGGGTTTGGCTTCCCAATGTCCGAGGGCAGGGCAGAGGGACAGACAAAGGTTTTCCCATGGGATGGGCCAAATCCTGGTTCAGCCATGGTCCTGCACCCCCTCTGGAGCTGGCAGGACCAGGACACACAGCCCTGGCCTTGGAGCTGACGTGAGGAAACAGGAGAAAACACAGCCAAGGCAAAAGACCCAATGTGAATTTTCCCCCCCCCAGTTTTCCTTCACATTTCCTTAAGGTCAGCCCAGAGCTGCAGCAGCTCCAGTGGCTTGGGAAGAGCTTCCCAGGGAGAGCAGGAAGGATGTTCTGTTCTGAGGGGCACCTGAGGGGGGTGCAGGTTTCGTGCTCGGGTTGGAGGCACCCCAAGCTTGGCACGCGAGATGTCGGAGCAGCAGGAGCACGCCTGGATTTTCTTGTTGTTTTAGAGCTTAAGTGCTGCTTAAATGACAAGGCTTTATTTTCTTACACCCACGAGCGTGTTTACTTCCTGGTACCTTATGGAGTGGAAAGGGCTCTTTCATTAAAAAAAATTTCCCTTCAGACGGGCACTTGTGTTGTGGTTGTGTGTGCTGAGGGCCCGGTGACGTCTGTCTGTGCTTCCGAGGGGAGCTCGTTCCACAGAAGGGTTTCCAGTAAAAGTGGGGAGCATCCCGATGTCCCCGTGGGCTCCTTTCTGTCCCCGTGGGCTCCTTTCTGTCCCCGTGGGCTCCATTCTGTCCCTGTGGACTTCTTTCTGTCCCTGGGGGCTCCTTTCTGTCCCCGTGGGCTCCTTTCTGTCCCTTTGGACTCCTTTCTGTCCCCTTGGTCACCATTCTGTCCCCTTGGTCTCCATTCTGTCCCCGTGGGCCCCTTTCTGTCCCCGTGGGCCCCTTTCTGTCCCCGTGGGCTCCATTCTGTCCCCGTGGGCTCCGTCCTGTCCCCATGGGCGCCTTTCTGTCCCTGTGGGCTCCTTTCTGTCCCCGTGGGCTCTGTTCTGTCCCCGTGGGCTCCGTTCTGTCCCCGTGGGCCCCTTTCTGTCCCTGTGGTGTGCTGGTTGCTCTGGGGGCAGGCTCTGAATCCCCCCAGCGAGGGGAGGAGGAGCGGGCAGAGGGACGAAGGCTCCTGCTGCAGTGGGCCCGGGACTTCCAGGGTGACCTGAGGGCACGGAGCCTGTGCTGGTGCTGCTCCCTGTCAGTGAGGGTGACACTGCCATCCCTGCTCTGGGACGAGACCCCAGCCCTGGCTGTGCTCTGAGGTGAAGCACACGTTCCAGCTGGCTTTCCAGGAGGGATTTGTGACATGGGGACAGCGTTTTGTGTTGTCTGTCAAACCCTTGCTGGTGGGAATCTGTGCTGGCTTCAGGTGAAAGTGCCTCGTTACAACCTGGCTGTCACCCCTGGGATGTCACCAGCACACTCTGTACCTGTCACAGCACTCCTGTTGAGGTGTCTGTGTTATGTTTTTATCCATCACTTCCTTCCTGAATGCCTGAGGGAACACAGGGATGCCTTGGCTGCGGGGTGGGAGCTGGGACGTACTTGGCTCCCTCTGCCACGTCAGCACCTTGGGTTGTTGGATCTCCTGGGGTCTCCCTCTGTGAGAATCAAAAAACCAAAAAACTGCCACAAATACAAAAAAATTTAATCTACAACCTTAAAAAAACCCCTAAATTAATGCAAAACTTATATTAATTTAAATTAAATTATATTAAATAAAAACCCCCTTAAATTAATATAAAAATACAAACATTAAGCAATACAAAAAATTAATATAAAAATACAAGCACAAACATTAAACAAAAAATCATAAACTTATATNATCTATTAATTTAAAAAAATATATATTATCTTATAACAAAAAAACTTATAACTACTCTTAAACTATAACCAACAATTTACTCCTTTAAAATCTCACAACCTCTAAAACTAACATTTATCTAAACAATAAATCATTCTTAACTTAAAAATTATTCCATCCTTTCATCCTTCCTCTCCTGGAGGATCTCCTCCTGTGGAGTCCCCATCCCTGGAAGTGTTCCAGAGGTGTGTGGATGTGGCACTTGGGGACACAGATTAGTGGTGGGCACAGGTAAAGCTTGGGCTGGATGATCTCAGAGGTGTTTTCCAACTTCAGTGATCCTGTGATCCTCCACCTCATCGTCTTGGCAAGGGCTTTGATCCATTTCCATCCAGTTGATTTTTGGCAAATGAGAAAATTGTGATTTTATTAATACAGATGTAACCGCTCAGAAGTACAAGCCCCATTCCCTAGGATGTCTGCTTTTATGTTGTTTCAGAGAAATTAAAATAAACCCCCGTCAATTTGGAGGGTTGGCAGTGAAAAACTTCTGTCTGTAAGTTTTGTTCCTGCAATTTTTCATCCTAGAATGCGAAAAAAAATCAAAGGCAGAAAGCATTTATCTGTGCTTGTGTTGCAAGTAAACTCTGTGAGAAAACAAGGGAGAAAGCAGGTTGGTGTTGATATTACTGTGGAGACAGTTTTGTCATTGTGGGTGTGGGTGTGTCTGTTTTTGTTATGAACAAGTTTCCTATTTTAGGGATTATGTCAGCAAATAAAGGGAAATGGCATTGTCTGAGCTTGAGGAAGGCCAAGGGCCCAAACCTGGCTGCTGTCCTGCACAGGATGCTCAGGAGGGTTTGGGGAGGATTGCCGTGGGATCACCCAGGGTGGGATGGGACTGAGGAGCTGTGCCCAGCACCCCTGTCAGATCAGACAGGGAACGTGAGCTCCAGCCCGTTGTGTCCTCGTGCTGCTGGTTCTGGGGATGTGTGGGAGGATGGGAATCCTGCCATTCGCTGTGTGTTGGGAGACTGGGGGCTCAGGGACTCACAGTGGGATTGGGGCTGGGGATGTCCCTGTCTCCCAGCTCCAAGGCTAAATGCAGACCCTGAGCTGTTACTGAGCAGGAGAAGAGCACTGCCCTGCTGCTGGGTTCGATGGTATTTCACAAAGAATGCAAACAGGGAGGGCTTTTCTAAAACCTGATTTCTAATTTTTCCCCTTTGGCCCAGCTCCAGGTGCAGCTTTTGGGGCTTGGTGATGCTGCTTCTCCTGCAGTTGTGATTGGGGCTTTACTCTGCTGCAGAGGATGAAAAGCTTTATTGTAAATGAGCCAGCAAACACATTCCCTTTTAAATATTAAAAATAGATAGGATATGATTCCAGTGGACAGAAAGGTTTTTTCCCCATTTTCTTTATATTACTGTCTCCCTTTTCCTTTTCGCTGTTGGATTCCCTTTCCCGGAGTGCAGGAGCATCTGCCAGCACAGCTTCCCTTGATCCCTGATTTGGTTTTACCTGCAGGAAACACAGGCACAGCCTGGCAGCACGCTGGTGTCCCTGGCAGCTGTCTGGTGCCAGCCGTGCCCGCAGTCACTGTGTCACTGGGTCAGTGGCACATCCATATCCTCTCCTGGCACCGGCGCCAGGCTGCGGAGTTTTAAGATGGTTTTGGACGAGCTGAGCCTGGCACTGTGCCATGTTTTTTTCCAGGCTCAGCTCGGGAAGCTCTGAGCACTGAGAGCTTCCTGCAGGGCGTGTGGAAGGAGCGGGTGGTGGTGGCACAGGGATTGTCCCCGGTTCACCTGGGCTCCAGAGGGGCAGTGCCAACCTGGGACACTGCTCTCTGGGACAGGGACAGGACCCAGGGAATGCCTGTTATTAGTGGGTATTTAGAATAGAGACTCGACAAGGTAAAGGCCTTGTCAAGCCTCTAAAGGGGGGAAGTGATGCCTCAGGTTTTGGCTTTTATATTTTTCAGGTTCTGTGCTGCTTTAGTGTGTGGGGCTGGGCTTCACATGAAGGGATGGTGAGCTCTCTGCACAGAGCAGGGAGACAAAACAATTNATCTATTAATTTAAAAAAATATATATTATCTTATAACAAAAAAACTTATAACTACTCTTAAACTATAACCAACAATTTACTCCTTTAAAATCTCACAACCTCTAAAACTAACATNAAATTATATTAAATAAAAACCCCCTTAAATTAATATAAAAATACAAACATTAAGCAATACAAAAAATTAATATAAAAATACAAGCACAAACATTAAACAAAAAATCATAAACTTATATTTCTATAATTATAAATAAAANGATGTGGCACTTGGGGACACAGATTAGTGGTGGGCACAGGTAAAGCTTGGGCTGGATGATCTCAGAGGTGTTTTCCAACTTCAGTGATCCTGTGATCCTCCACCTCATCGTCTTGGCAAGGGCTTTGATCCATTTCCATCCAGTTGATTTTTGGCAAATGAGAAAATTGTGATTTTATTAATACAGATGTAACCGCTCAGAAGTACAAGCCCCATTCCCTAGGATGTCTGCTTTTATGTTGTTTCAGAGAAATTAAAATAAACCCCCGTCAATTTGGAGGGTTGGCAGTGAAAAACTTCTGTCTGTAAGTTTTGTTCCTGCAATTTTTCATCCTAGAATGCGAAAAAAAATCAAAGGCAGAAAGCATTTATCTGTGCTTGTGTTGCAAGTAAACTCTGTGAGAAAACAAGGGAGAAAGCAGGTTGGTGTTGATATTACTGTGGAGACAGTTTTGTCATTGTGGGTGTGGGTGTGTCTGTTTTTGTTATGAACAAGTTTCCTATTTTAGGGATTATGTCAGCAAATAAAGGGAAATGGCATTGTCTGAGCTTGAGGAAGGCCAAGGGCCCAAACCTGGCTGCTGTCCTGCACAGGATGCTCAGGAGGGTTTGGGGAGGATTGCCGTGGGATCACCCAGGGTGGGATGGGACTGAGGAGCTGTGCCCAGCACCCCTGTCAGATCAGACAGGGAACGTGAGCTCCAGCCCGTTGTGTCCTCGTGCTGCTGGTTCTGGGGATGTGTGGGAGGATGGGAATCCTGCCATTCGCTGTGTGTTGGGAGACTGGGGGCTCAGGGACTCACAGTGGGATTGGGGCTGGGGATGTCCCTGTCTCCCAGCTCCAAGGCTAAATGCAGACCCTGAGCTGTTACTGAGCAGGAGAAGAGCACTGCCCTGCTGCTGGGTTCGATGGTATTTCACAAAGAATGCAAACAGGGAGGGCTTTTCTAAAACCTGATTTCTAATTTTTCCCCTTTGGCCCAGCTCCAGGTGCAGCTTTTGGGGCTTGGTGATGCTGCTTCTCCTGCAGTTGTGATTGGGGCTTTACTCTGCTGCAGAGGATGAAAAGCTTTATTGTAAATGAGCCAGCAAACACATTCCCTTTTAAATATTAAAAATAGATAGGATATGATTCCAGTGGACAGAAAGGTTTTTTCCCCATTTTCTTTATATTACTGTCTCCCTTTTCCTTTTCGCTGTTGGATTCCCTTTCCCGGAGTGCAGGAGCATCTGCCAGCACAGCTTCCCTTGATCCCTGATTTGGTTTTACCTGCAGGAAACACAGGCACAGCCTGGCAGCACGCTGGTGTCCCTGGCAGCTGTCTGGTGCCAGCCGTGCCCGCAGTCACTGTGTCACTGGGTCAGTGGCACATCCATATCCTCTCCTGGCACCGGCGCCAGGCTGCGGAGTTTTAAGATGGTTTTGGACGAGCTGAGCCTGGCACTGTGCCATGTTTTTTTCCAGGCTCAGCTCGGGAAGCTCTGAGCACTGAGAGCTTCCTGCAGGGCGTGTGGAAGGAGCGGGTGGTGGTGGCACAGGGATTGTCCCCGGTTCACCTGGGCTCCAGAGGGGCAGTGCCAACCTGGGACACTGCTCTCTGGGACAGGGACAGGACCCAGGGAATGCCTGTTATTAGTGGGTATTTAGAATAGAGACTCGACAAGGTAAAGGCCTTGTCAAGCCTCTAAAGGGGGGAAGTGATGCCTCAGGTTTTGGCTTTTATATTTTTCAGGTTCTGTGCTGCTTTAGTGTGTGGGGCTGGGCTTCACATGAAGGGATGGTGAGCTCTCTGCACAGAGCAGGGAGACAAAACAATTCCTTCTCCAGCTGGGGACCAAGGACAAATGATCCAAATCTCAGGCCCAAGAGCACAAACAACGTGGGCTGAAGAGAGAAAAACAAGAAGGATGGGACTTGATGGGCTAAAGCTGGAATTGGACAATGAACTCCAATGTGCAAATGGAGCAGAACTGATAAAAGTGCCAGAGCCCGTGCCCGGTGTCCATTTTGGGACCATTTTGGTTGATCTTGGGTGCAGCCCTGGCTGGGCTCTTGTGCTGCCCAAGGTGGATCCATGGAGGAAATCCTTTGAATAAATCCCTGCTTTATTCTGGAACTCTGCCCAGCCCCTGTTCTAGGCCAGCTTTCCCAAGGCATCACCATGATCCCACTGCAGCAGCCGATGCAGGACGGGCACACTGGGGGTGACAGGGAGGGCAGAGCCAGAGGCTGCTGAGCTTTGAGCATCCAAGGAGGTCAAGCCAAATGTGCTGGAAGAATGGACTAGACATTAATGCTCCTGCCATTGAATGCAGCTCAGAGTACCTGGGGAGAAAATTCCAGCCGAGCGCTCCCGCCTTTGTTGGGCTCCGGCTGCGCCCTCCCCGCCTGCCCGGCTGGGGTTTTAAGGATTTTGAGATGAGAAATGCTGCCTGGGAAATGCTGGAACCTCGAGGGTATAACACACATCAAGGTTTTCCATGTGAGCTGCACATCTCTCTCTTCCTTGCTCTTAAATAGCTGGCGATGCACTTTCGTATGGCTGTTAAGCCTTTGGGATAAAACGGGAAACAATCGGAGGTCAAGTGAAAAAAGGAAGAGTTTTGCTGAAGGAGTGAAGAATGAGGGATGTAGGTCACACAGCACAGGACTTTAAAGGCTCTTTCCTACAGCTGGCTTGGACTTGGAGGCTTTTTGAAGTGCACATCTGGTGAGCAGATTGAAGGTGAAAACTCTGGGGTTTGCCTTCCCTCGCTTCCCGAACATCTGACCCGGAGACCTCTCCTTTGGGGAAAAGGTTCTGGATCGTGCTGGGCTCCTCTCCCCTGCACTGCTCAAAGAGCTGTGCAGGCTCCAGAAAAGCAGGAGGCAGATTAAGCCTTCCTATTTTCAAATTCCCAGCCACCTGCTGCTCAGATTTTGCACATCCAGCCCCGGATGAGGGACCGGGGAGCATCTGGGAGCATCCTCAGGGATGTGGAATCATGCAGTGTTACCTCCCCATGACCCAGCCCCATGGGAGAGCTGTGAGACAGACACAGCCACGGAGATTTGGGTGAAGCTTTTGGGAGGAGAGGAGTTCTAGGACATCATGAGCGTGGGTTATGCCCAGTCCTTCCCTGCCGCTGGTGTTTGATGTCGCTGGAGTTGCTCCAGGCTTGCGTCAGAGGCAGCCCCAGCACTCCTTTGCTCAGACAGGAATCTGGAAGAGCTCTGCTGAAGGAGCAGAGCAGCAGAAAAATATTTATAGACAGGAAGGGGATCTGGTCTCCCCCCACCCTTTGGCAGGATAACTCTCAGTTTCCTGAAGATACATGCTTGGCAGCAGTGGGACCTCATTCATCCCAGCGAGAGCGCTGCTCCTCGGCGTTCTTCAGATGGAAAATGTCATGGATTTGTCATGTCATTTAATTTCTTCCATTTGGATATATGTTAGGAATGAAGTCAGCTGAGGAGATCACAAAAGCAGCATTGATGCTGTGGTCCCTGTGTGTGTTTCCATGGGAGGGATGAAATGCCAGGGAGTTGGCAGCACAGGCTGCTTCTCCGGCCACATCTGCCTGTCCCCAGCTCCTGGGTGACCCAGGGACACCCCATGGGCACCCCAAGGATTCAGAGGTGCAGCTGGCTGTGCTCCTATGAAGGGAGAGCTGTGTGGAAGCCCCATCCCAGCAGCCCCACTGTAGGAAATGTTAGGAAGGATCAATAAAAGCACCTTGCTGATTTATTGGCTTTTGGAAATTGTCACGTTCCTCCTGTAAACTGGAGCTGTAGGTTCATGTTTTACTCTGGCTTTGCACTCAAGACAGGGCAGGCTGTGACTTGATGGTGGCTCTGTCACCACTTGTAATATCTGAGGAGGAACCCTGTGTCATTTCCTCACTTTTAATAGGAATATTATTCACGTGGGAGCAATGGCAGTAATCACTCCTTTCAAAGCAGGTGAGAACTGGAGTGACTTTATGGGGAATGAGAGCAGTGAAAATGCTGTTTTATGTGTGACAAGGATCTGGTTTGCAAAGGGAGATGCTGCTGCATCCCTCATGCAGGGGAATTCCTGTCTGGATGGAGCCTGGGCAGCTGGGTGTGGTGTTCTCCATCAGCTGAGATCTGTGTGGTGCCAGAGGGAATTTTATCTCCCGGCTTCCAGGACTCCTCCTCCAGCTTGTCTCCACACAGTGACTGCCAGCCCTACTCCATGGGATGGCAGGAATGTTTCCAAACCCTTGAGTGGGTGATTCAAACCCCTTGGAGAAGGGGTTTGAGGCACAAACACCCTGGGAGGAAGGGACAGAGGAGCAGAGTGGGACACAGAGTTGAGATTTGGGTGTGTGGCTTGGGGAGAGCCCCATCCTGCACCTTCCATGGGGGACAACACCTGCTGGGAATTGCAGACCAGACCTCGGTGTTCCTGTGGGTTTCCCAGTCCCATGGAGCTAATCCCAGAAAGGATTAAGGGAACGAGTGTGGGTTAGTGATAGGAACGAGCTGTGGGTCAGGGAGGGATCAATGGAAAACTCCAAGGAAGGGATTTGCTTTCCTAACTCGAAGGAGAGGCAACGGAAGTTGTGAAAGGCTGGGATGCTGAGGGATGGGGCAGCCTGGGATGAGCCAGGGACATCTATCCATTTATTTATGTTTGTGGTGCTTGGCTTAAAGTTGTGTTTTTGTATAAATAATAGGATTCACATGAAGGCAGAACCCACATAATCACCACAGGCTCCTCTGTGCCCACTTGCCACTCAGCTGGATTATTTCTGGAGTCACTGCCAAGTGGAATTTGGGCTTGGGCACTGCCTGGAGGGGGGAATTGGAAGATGGGAATGGGCTGTGGAGGTGCAAATAGATCCCCACTGTATTTGCTGAAGCAAAATCTGGCCTCTCCTTCTAGGATGGATCATAATTCGTTGGGAATTCATGGGGCTACATCCATCCAAATGCATAATTCCCTGATAAATCTGGGAGCCATGGTCACCCTTGGGGTATTTAATTGGAGTGGCACTGTAACAGTTAATTGATGGTTGGTTCCTGTTGTTATTCCTGGTGTTGGGAACCACCTGGGTGTGAGGAAGAAGCAGGAAAAGCTTCTGTTCCTGAGGATGGGATGGCACTCAGAGCAGGAACAGGAGGGTGGGAAAGGAGAACACCCAGCTGGGGAGTGTTGCAAGAGCAGCCTCACGGAGAGGGAAAGTGATTCCAGCTGTGGGCTGCGGCCAGGGGATGTGGTCAGTGCTGGACACCGGGGCCACAGCTCCCCCAGAGCAGGGCAGACCTTCCCTCAGAGTCACCCCTGACATCCAGGCTGTGTGTTCCTGCCTGGAGTTGTTTCTCCTCTTGGGAATTCAGGTACAGAGGGATTTTTGTGCCAGGGAAAGGGAAAGGCACCACACAGGAGTGCTGGTGCAGGGCTAACCAGTCTCCCCAGTCCCTCCCCCATCCCTGCTTTTCCCTGCACAGCTCTTCTTGGGAAGAGATTTCCATGTGCAGGGATTTTGTGCCTGGGATGCGTTTCCCCCTGGGATTAATTGAAGGCTTGTTTTATTAGTGCCCTAATCCATATCTGCATCCATTCCCTGGCTGGGGGATGCCCTCCCACCTCAGCCAGGATTTCTCCTCACTGCAGCTCTGCTCTGGGAGTCAGGACACCTGGTGGGACTGGCTGTGGTATCCACACCTCCTCCAGGCACAGTGAGGAATTCAGGGAATACTGTGGGAACAGGGATGAGGAGACTCTGACCCTGCTGCCTGCAGTACCCATGGCCATGAAATAAGAAAATCCTTCTGATAGAAGATCTCTTTTCCATTGGGGTGTCCCCCTTGGCTTTCTCAGGGGGGATCCCACAATTTTTGAGGGATTCCTTTGTGTCTGTCACTGAGGGAAAACTTGCACAATCCTTCGCAGGATGGGAAAACTGATGGCGTTTACTTGACAGAGTCTCAGTGGAGGAGGTTTATATATTAAATGCCTTTTAATTAAAGGTGAGGAAACCAAGATGTGGTGAGATTAAGGACCAGTTTTCTGCAGAGGCTCAGTGGCTAGTCAGGACTAGATTTTCAAATGAGCTCAGCTCCTCTTGAAGGAATAAATGAACAACCGGATTTTCCAAGCATCCGATCGCGTTAAAAGCTGAGCCCTTGCAACTGGGCTCTAATTGCCAGTGGGAAGTGCCCACCCCAGGCACAGAGAGGGTGTTCCTCTCCCTCTGGAGAGGCTCGTGGAGTTGTTTACAGCAGAACTGGCTCCCTGTAGCACGAGGAGGAACAGGAGCTCGGGGCTGGGAGCGCTGTGACCATGGCAGTTCTGCAGGACGGTGCAGGTGATGCCTCAGGTTNGAGGAAATCCTTTGAATAAATCCCTGCTTTATTCTGGAACTCTGCCCAGCCTCTGCTCCAGGGCAGCCTGAACAAGGCATCACTGGATGTGCTCATTCCTCTGTGTTGGCTACAAAGGTCTGTGACCTCAGAGGGACAAGAAGTGTCCCAGGCCAGGAGAAGAGCCCAGATCCACAGGGAAAGGGAATCCCTCATCCTCTTTGTTGTGCTTCATCAGCCTCAATGCCGTCAGTGAGGGTTCAGCACCATCTGTGTTGCACCTGGCCAGGAAAATGAAAGGTTTGGAGAGTGAATCATATGGAGAGAGGATGAGGGAGCTGGGAAAGGGAGAAAAGGAGCTCAGGGGGGACCTTGTGGCTCTGCACAAGTCCCTACCAGGAGGGGACAGCCGGGGGGGTCGGGCTCTGCTCCCAGGGAACAGGGACAGGAGGAGAGGGAACGGCCTCAGGCTGGCCCAGGGCAGCTCAGGGTGGACACCAGCAGGAATTTCCCCATGGAAAGGGAGCTCGGGCCCTGGAACTGCCCAGGGAGGTTTGGAGTGCCCATCCCTGGAGGTGTCCCAGGAATTCCTGGGGGTGGCACTCAGGGCTCTGGGCTGGGGACAAGGTGGGTATTGGGAACGGCTGGGACTCCATGGTCTCATAGGCCTTTTCCAACTTCAGGGATTCTGTGATTCCATGGAATTCTCCATCATCTGAGTTGGAGCTCCTGAAAGCTCCCCGAGTGACAGGGCTGTGTGGGTTTAAGCAGATGGTTAAACCAAGGATGTGCCAAAGAAGTTGTTAAAATTATCAACACAAAATTTTCTATTTTGGTGCCTTTATTGAATTGGTGCTGGAAATGTTTTTTGTTTTCCCTGAAAGCCATTAGTTTCAAAGGGCATGGAATAGTCTGTGGGTGGGGTGTTGGATTATTGCAGGTAAAAATACTCAATCTGAGGGGCACAGAGTGACTGAGACATCACCAAAGCTTTTCTACCTCAGGAATTGTCCAGTTTGGAATGGAGTCTCCAGTGTAGCAGAACTGCCCTGGAAGGATGAAGGAAAGTGTTGGTTATCCCTTTATATTCTGGAAAAAAAGGTGTAGGAAATTTAATAAAACGTATTTTCCTGTGGAGATGCTGAAATTCCCACTGTGTGTCCCTGAGAGGTGGCTGCAGGAAGCTCTGTGTCACTGGGAATGACAAATTGGGAACATTTTGCCATAATGCTGAGAGGTTGTATCCATATCCTGCATTCCAGCACCCTGGGATAGTGCAAGGTGTCCCTGCCCATGGCAGGGGGTGGCACTGGATAATCCTTAATGTCCCTTCCAGCCTGAACAATTCTGGGATTCTAGAACATGATTCCATAAAAATTGGGTGCCTGGAGTGGGAGTGGGCAGGGCTGGCTGCCCTGGGAGCCCATCCTTTGGGAAGAGAGACAGGGATGCAGCGCAGCATTCCCTGCTCCCAGAATTCGGGAGGGGACTGAAATCCAGAGCTGCCTCGTTTCATCCAGGTGGCTCCTGGTGCCACTTGGCCAGTGCGGGTGTTGGAAAGGAGAAGGACAAGGAGGTAGATGGACAAGGAGGGGCAGTTTGGGGTTTGACAGGAGCACAGCTCCGGGCAGAGTCCGGAGGGGCCGAGCTGCTCCGGTGGGAATCACAGCCACGGAGCGCTGCTGGGGCCGGGGGAGCTGAGGTAACTCTGCATCCTCTGCCAGATGTTTCCCATCAATATTCCTGTGGCTGCTTCCAAGAATTATCTGGTGTGACCTCACCGTGAGGAGGAACAACGGCGGCTTCACCCCGGGCGTTCCAGATCTGGGGTGTCCCGGCCCAGAGCAGGGATCGTGTCCCCGCCTTGGGGGTGCTCCAGAAACCTCCCTGAGGAAATCACGGGGGCTTTTTACTCATTTCTCTTCTGAGGGCATTGCTGTTTTGGGGGATGCCCAAATCCAGCCATGGGTTGCTGCTCCCAGAGATCTCAAACAGCCAGGGCCCATTTCCCTGGACATGAGGTGGATGGGGATCCCAGCAAATTGTCCAAATACTGCAGGGGGCAAGGAAAAGAGGGAATTCCCCAAGGAATTAGAAGTTAGCTCCAAGTTACTGCAGGTTTGTCAGAAGCAAGGTGGTTTTTTAAAGCCCTTTTCATGCATTTCCCCCCTCTTACACCCACAGATGCCAACATTTTATTTCAAGCAGGTGCACAACCAGCAGGAGCCTGGCACAGAGGGATAGGAGGGATTTGAACCTGTCCAGCCTGGCCTTGGGCAGTTCCAGGGATCCAGGGGCAGCCACAGCTTCTCTGGGCATCTGAGGGCCTCTCCACCCTCACAGGGATTCCTTCCCAATTCCCATCTAATCCTCCTCATACCTTGTCCTGCATCAGTTTCTTGTCGTATCTCTTGGATTCATGGATACAATAATAATTTTCCCCACTTTGGAGGGCACTGTGTTGGTTTTTTTAATTACTATTATTGTTGCACGACAGCTTTTAGATGCCACAGGAATAAGATTTTAACCAATTAACGTCTCAAGCCAATCCACAGGGATAATTTTCCTGGATGAGGAGACGAGGGGGATGGAAGAGCTGAGGGAGGGCAGTGGATCTGTGCTCGTCCCTCCCTCCGTGCTGGGAAGGGCTCTTGGCTCGAGCTCCTGCCCCAAAGGAGTGGGTGTAGGATGGGCTGGAGTATGCAGGAGCCTCCAGCTTCCTGCTCTCCTCTCTTTATTTGTCTTTGCTTTGTACACAGCCCCTGCCTGGACCCTCTCCCCAGCTTTTCCTTCCAAGCAGGATTTCTGGAGGTGGGGAGGGGGTGTTGGAGGCATCCAGGGGTTAAATGCTGCCTGGAGTAGCAAAGCACTGGGAGTTTTCCATAGACAATAAAGGGGAATTAATCACAAAAATATCTGTTATTAGAAACAAACTGCCAGGGGATTTTTTGGTATCTGATCAGGGAAGTCAGGAGATAAAATGTCAGATCCAGGCAGTGAAATCCTAGCTTGATTTAGGCTGAGAGGGTTTATTGCTGTTTTCTTCTCTCTGAGCAGGATTTCAGTTCTCTACTCAGACTTTTTAGAAATTTCCAGGCTTGGTTGTGCTTCCCATGTTGTGTAAGGCCAGGAATGACCCCAGGGAGCAATTCCTGTGTCTGGGGGAGCTGTGTCTCACAGGAAGAGGTCCCTGCCTTGCAATCTCACACAGGGAAAATTCCCAGTGACATCAAAAGGAAGGGGATGGGGAGCAGGGAACACGAGATCAAACCCCAGAGATTATAATTTATGTAAATCTGAGCCACTGAAACACCTAAGAGCAACGAGCTGCCTAAATCACCTTTTTTTGCATATGGCATTTATTTCTCCTGTAGGTGGCTCAGCAGCGGGCAAGGAGGGCTATGTTTCAAATTATTTCCTGTTAATTGAGGTTGCTCCAGTTGCTCTCTCCCCTCTCTTCACCTTTTGTCATCCTGGATGGCAATTTAATTGGGTCAGGAACACTATTTTTGGCTTAGCTGGGGACACAATGAGCTCAGGCAGCAGCAGGACCGATAATGAAAAGCCAAATTAATTCCTGGTGAATTTGGATCAGCTGAGGTCTGGCTCTGACCCATCATGGATGGGTGGATGGGTAAAGCAGGGATGTGACCACCACAGCCTGGTTGGACATCTCCAGGTGCTCCTGCAATCCCTCTCACTGCAGAATCCATGGACATCTCTGGTGGCCAGAGCTCATTATTCTTAAAACTGCAACAACTTGACTTAAAAAAGCTTTTATTACTTTTCCTAGTCCTGCTCCGTTTTCCACAGTCATTTTTAACTCAGATTTGTGGGTTTGCTGTGGGAATTGCTGAAGGAAAGGATGCCAAAGGCCTCACTTCAAGTTGTTATTCTAATTTTTGTCCAAAACTTTGTTGTTTACTTCATTGCAGATATGTACACATGGCACCAGCAGCTGGATGGAAGGATTTGGGGCCGGATTCTGCTTTCACTGGGTGGTGTAATTCCAAAATAATCCTTGTTCCTGGGTTCTCACTAAGGCTCTGAGCCCAGCAGGATGTAGGGCTGTTTATATTTTGGGGTTAACATATGGTAAGCCAGCAAGATGTTTTGTTCTCAGTTTAAAGTGGGTTTCTCAGTTCTTCTGGTATTTTACTGAAAAATAGAACAAAACAAGAGACAGAAAAAAATCTCTGTGTCTTCTCTTTGACCCAAATGCCTGGATTGGCTTTTTGGGCTGCCAAGGAGGGTCAGAGAGTTGACAGGAATTAGCTCAGGGAGCAGCTGAGACACAGAATTCCGTGTACTCCACACACAGCATGTAGGAAGTAACTCCACAAAAACTGGAATACTTTCCTTGCACCTCCCTTCTACAGGGTAGAGATGAAATGATGGGAATGAGGGAATTTGTTCTGGGAGTGGGAGCTGGTGTTGGGCCTGCAGTCCTCCAGAGCAGTGGGGTTTTCTGGTTTTTTGGGAATGTGTCTCTCCTGAGCACATTCCCAGGTGAGGAGCCCAGGTGTATCCCAGAGTTACCTGGATAAATAGTGCTGCAGCCCGAGCATCTGACACCCCACAGGAGCTCCTCCAGCTGCCTCCAAGGGACTCTGGATTTCCTGGAAGACCACCCAGGAATACAGAGAGTGTTTACAGAGCTGGTTTTTCCCCCTTTCCCCAAACTCCCTGTGGTTTTCCTTTATCTCTGCCCTGGTGCAGGGGTGGGATGTTCCACTTCCAGCGCTGTTGGAGCTGCAGGAGTGGGAATTTTGGGCAGCAGCAGAGGCTGGCAGGGATCTGTTCTGGAGCTGCTGTGATGCCCCATGTGCATCCCAGAGCATCCAGAAGGAAGCAGAGCCCTCCACAAACTTCCCTCATGGTTTTTCTGGTTTTCCCTTACTTTTTCTCTCGTTTTTTTTTATTCTCCCCACGTGACAAAAAGGACCCTGAGGGGCTGGAGCGCGTCCGGGAAGGGAGTGGAGCTGGGAAAGGGCTGGAGAATTCCTGAGGGAGCTGGGAA
>VXAX01004082.1:204311-236823 GCA_013399835.1 Leptocoma aspasia | reverse complement strand
GTGTCCCAGGAATTCCTGGGGGTGGCACTCAGGGCTCTGGGCTGGGGACAAGGTGGCATCGGGCACAGCTGGCACTCGAGGACCTTGGAATGCTTTTCCAACCTCAGTGATCCTGGGATTTTGTCATACATGAGCTTGTAAAGCTCTTTTCAGAGCTTTGAGGATTGTTGAACTTCAAATGCAGCAAACCCAGTGTGGTGATTAGTTATGCAAATGGGGTTAAGGGGGGGGTCAAACCATGGGAAAGAAGGAGGGAGGAATCTCCCTTCCCTGGATGCTGTCAGGGCAGGAGCCTGTAGTGCAGGTGTATCCTGGCTTTTCATGGTTTTCCACATGAACTTCAGACTTTGGGAAGCATCCTCTGGAACTTTCAGTGATCATGCAATCATGGAATGGTTTGGGCTGGGAGGGACCTTAAAGCTCACCCCGTGCCACCCTCTGCCACGGGCAGGGACACCTTCCACTGTCCCAGGGTGCTCCAAGCCCCATCCAGCCTGAGCTGGGACACTGCCAGGGATGGGAAGGTCACAGAGACCTCTCACCTCTGTCCTGGGTAACCAAATCACCTTGCAAGCACCACGAGTGTGTCTGCTCTCAGCTGAGCCTGGAGAAATCCCAATAAAAGCCTCGGTAATGCACACGGGCTTTGTGAACCTTAATTGCTTCAGGTTCCTAAAGAACTTTGATCCGGGAATGAGAGGCATCCTGCAGATGCCAACAATTCCCAGTGACAATTCCCCTTCATTTGGAGGTCCTGCCTTGTTTGGCTGTAATTAATTTGAATTCTTCAGCCACAAGCCGGGGTTGGGGGATGATTTTTCCTGCTTCCCATTGAGTGGAGGCTCTCGGGATGAGGCTGCACCTCTTCCCTCCTCCCACACCAGAGGCTTCTCTGGGCTCTGGGAGCATGTCAAAGCTTGACATCACCCCCAGCCCCGTTCCCCAGTAACAAAAAACCAGAATTTGGAGAGCACTTTAATAAGCACTGAAACACACCCAGCCAAGTTTACTTGATTGTTCATGGGATACCAAAAAAAAAAAAAAGGAAAAAAAGAAAAAAAGAAAAGTTGTTTGGACAAAAACATATTTCAGAGGGTTTGTCTGACTCCAGCCTTTCCTGCCTCCTCCTTTGTGTTCCGGATGCATCAGCAGATGTCCATGAAAGTGCTAAAGCTGCTCCCTGCCTGACCTTTCCTGCTGAGGAAGGTAAATCACTTCTGGCAGGAGCTTCCCAGAATATCTCCAGAACGATACTATTGCTATTGTAAACAAATCTAATTAAAGAGCAACCTTAAGCAGGTTTGGGGTTTGGTTGTTTTTTTTTTTTTCCCTGCTAATGTTTTAATTAGTGACCTCTCTTGTCATGATGCCTTTGGGTTTTTGCATTTTGGGCCTTTCTCAGGAGGTGAAAAATTTGTTTGTGAGTTGCATTTTAGGGTTGTTTGGCTGTTGTTCCTTTTAAAGACTTTTTTGGAGGGGAATAACTTTGAGATTGGAGATTCTTACTGAGATTAGGAATAGTATGAGAAATATTAAGTCTGTGTTTGTGGTGTGTGCTAATGGTGGACTCGTGAGCAATCCTAACCTGCTCCCTGGTGATTCAGGGCTGGGAGGAATGTTGGGAGGAAGGAGCAGAGTTTGGGATCAGTTATCCAAGCTCTCAGCCTTGGTCCTGTGGGTGCCAAGTCCTTGTTGGATACATCTCATTGGATCTTCTCTTGCTCTGTGTCCATGGATTAGTCCCTTAATCCCACCACTCTTCCTAACAATTTGGCCACTCCTTCACCAGCAATTAAGAAGACTTCCTGGGATCTAAGGATCAGTTCCTAAATCCTTGAGTGATCCCCTAAACAAGCAAGTTCCTGTCCCAAGGGTGTGTCTCCGTGTTCCTAAGTGCAGAGCTGCTCAGCAGCCGACTCCAAAGCTGGGCTCAGCCCTGCTCTGAGGACATCCAGGTCCTGATCCCAGTCCTAATCCTGTCCCTGGAGCATGTTCCAGGGAGTTCTGCAGAGTTCCCCTGAGCAGGAAGGGGGGGAGCCCCCAGGCCCTGCCTGCTGCAGGTGTGACTCTGGGAGGGGCCGTGTTGATCTCCAAAAGGGCTCACCCAGAACATCTTCCAAGTCAGATTTTCCAAAATACGTGTGGATGTGGGCTTAGAAAGGGAATTCCAGCAGGGAGTTATGTAAGGGGAGGGGAGGTTCTGAAGTACAGGGTGGGAAAATGCCCAGCATGGCAGAGAATTCCTGCTGCCTTCCCCGGGAATTTTTGGCACCTCCTGTTTGCCAGGTAGCTGTGGAGCCCAGAAAACATAATCAAATGATTCTGTTAAAAAATTTAAAATAACAAAATAACCCCACTGTTTTTAAACTGCATCATGTTAGCAGCATGATCCTCAGCTTGATGCTGAGGCTTTGTAATTTGGCTTAAAGCAGCTCCTGCAGGAAGTGAATCCCAAAACCCATCTCAGCACAGGCCGTGTACCAGGAAATCCATAGGATGCTTTTCCAAACCAGAGCCATGTTCTGCAGGAGGACTGAGCAACAGAGTCAGGATTTAGCACCCAGGTGGTGTCAGAGCCTTCAAAAAGTGGATTATTTGCCGTGGGGAAGAGCAGGGGTGTGGATGGAAGGTGTTGAAGGTGACGGGCCTCACATTTGGTCCCACCTCCCCTCAGGGCTGTGCCACATCATTCCCACAACCAGCATGTTCTCCCATGGGATTTTGGGGCTGAAACTGGGGTTTTGGTGTAAGGAATGTTTGTTCCCTGGCTGTGCAGATGTTCCAATTCCAAAGCTGTGGATGGAGCATGAGGGGTCTGTGGGCCCGTGGGTGCTTTGCGTGTCACCTCCATGAAGGATTGAGGAAAACCAGCCAGAATCTTGGAAATCAAACCAGAGGTGATCCAGATGTGGGGTGGTTGGAAATTTGGGATGGAAGAGATGCCCTGGCTCTGCTTGGCAGGGTGGGGGGCAGTGAGGGGAGCCCTTGCAGGCATGTCAGGGCATGGTTTTGGCTCTGGATCCCCTCATGGAGCACCAGGATAGGGCCAGTACCGTTGGATGCTGCAGTTCCCTTCTCCTTGGTGGGACTGGCCAAGTCTCTTGGGTTAAATCTGCATCTGATTTGCATAATTGGCAGAAGGAGCCTGTTTACTGAATGCTGAGAAAACTGCCTGTTCTTTATGAGCAGTGCAGTAAAATAGCTGAAGGCACAGCCTGAGCTCCCTCGGGATAGTGCTGGTGTGCAGGATATCCTTGGGATGCAGTCCTGAGCCTCAGGGAACCCTCCTGGCATTGTCCTGCTTCCAGAGGCCGAGCCTGGCTGCAGAACTGGGGGCATCAGAGAGCCCTGGAAATGCAGGGAGTGGCTGGATGCAGATGGAAGGCACGGATGAGGATTCTGGGGTTTGTTACTGCTGTGAGTTTTGGACTGAGAGTCGCCTGGGAAAGAGGTCCTGGAAGAGCTTGGGTTGAAGAAGTAGAAGAGGAATATGCTGAGGTGGATTCCCATCTTTAGGATATGTTGCATTTCAGGTGGGATAGAGGCTGACTCAGCTCTTTGGACCAATAATGAGGCTGAAAGTTCTGTAGAACTCTCAGGCTTCAATAAGAACAAAAGCAAGCTTGATACTGATAAATAAATCTTCCCTAAGACTGGATGGGGAAGCATTGACAGCAGTGCCTGGAAATCCTGGGATGTGGAAGAAGGATCATCCTGGCTGTCAGCGTGGAGCTTGTTATGTTTAATTGAGCAGCACAGGGTGGGAAGGAGTTTTGTGTTTAATAACAGGCAGAATGATCCCTGGTTCCTGCTAAATGAAATCCTAACAGGCCTTGATTGGTGCTGAGATCCCTGCATTATTCATTATTCCCTGGGATTCCTCCCTGAACAGCCTTTGCTGCCCTGTAGGTGTTGGATGCAGCAGCTGGAGATCCCAGGGATTTTTGTCCCTCCCGGAGCAGAAAATGGCCATGGCAGAGCTGGTGTGTGGAAAGCTGCAACGGGAGAAAATCCTGGGATGAAATAATGCAGTTTAAACGTATCTAAACAGGGAAATAGCATGACTTAGATAATGACTCTAATAAATTAGAGCTTCTTAGGCAGTTTCCCAGGGTTCTGATGAGTGTTGGAGCTGGGAGAGGACCTGGAGCGTGCAGTGTCCGTAAAACCCCTCTCCGTGTGTCGACTTTATTAATGGCTTTGCTGTGTTGTGTTGGATGTTTTGATGGAGACCACGAGGCCCTAATGGGTAAAACATGTTCAGTGAAAACAGCCCTCTGCCCTGGTGCTTGGCTTTCCCTGGAATCCGTGTTTGTCAGGGAAGATGGGAAGTGCCGGAACGCCGAGATCCCGGCGGGGCCGCGCCCGGGTTGTGCTGGCCTGAGGTTTGCTGGGTGGATCTGTGAGGAGCTGGGGGCCAGCTGGACTCGGGGCTGGGATCCCAGCTGGCCCTGCTCCCTCAGCAAAGCCACAGCCTCCAGGAGCTGCTGGGCTGGGAGAGCCCCACCGGGATTTTCTCACACCCGCATGGCACCAGCGACCTGGGCAGGGGCTGGAGCCTTGGCACATCCCTCAAATCCCTCCTCTCTGCCTGCTCCTGCTCCCCTGGCATCTTCCCAGGTTCCTCCAGGCTGGAGCTTTCCTGGTTTGGGTTTTTGTACATTTCTGGTGGCCCTCATGGGATGGGTTGGGCTGGAGGGGACCCCAGTGGGGTGATCTGCTCGAGCAAGGTCATCCCAGAGCACATCCCAAAGGGATCCCATCCTCATCCCTGGCAGTGTCCAAGGCCAGGCTGGACAGGGCTTGGAGCACACTGGGAGAGTGGAAGGTGTCCCTGCCCAGGGCAGGGGGTGGCACTGGATGAGCTCCAAGTTCCCATCCAACCCAAACCATTCTGGGATTCTGTGATCACTGACAGCTCCCTTTGGGATCCCATCACCACGGGGCCAGTGGTGATGCTGCTGGTGGAGGGAAAACAAGGACAGATTTAGAAGATTTAAATCAATTCCAGTCTTTATCCAATTCCTTGTAAAAGCATTTTTTCTGGTGCTCCATTTGGCTTTATCCTCAGGGACACGTTTGCCCCTGATTTTGGAGTGGTTTGCAGTTGGTTTGTGGGGCCTTTTTAGCAGAAGGGTGTTTTTCCATGGAAGGTGTTGGGAATAACACAGCTCCCACTGCCACCCCAGCCTCTGAGGGTGGCAAACAGCATCTCACTCACAGAAATCTTACCACCCTGCAGAAAATACTGCATCAATCCCTCTCCTGGCTCTTGCATTCCTTTATTTGTGGATATCCTCGTGAGATGATCCCTTCCAGCCCAAATCCTTCATGTCCAGCCCTGTCTGCTCCTTCCTTGCCCTTCCTCTTTTTTTAAGTACTTGAGTGCAGTTCAATTTTGGGTGGTTCTGTTTTTGTTCTGACAAATGCTTTTGGACAAAGGCCTGTGTTTCTCAGGGTGGTGTGAACTTGATTCCACAAACTGATTCATCAGCACCACGTCGGGGTGCAGGGCTGTGGGTTTGGGGGTGGATGCAGGGCCCAATTCCTGCTTTTCTATTAAATTCAGGAAGGACCTGAAGCAAAGTCTCTTGTGATGCATTTCCAGAGGTGATTTGATTACTTTTTTGGTAGGAATAATAATAATTATAGGAATAATAACCTGGATACTCAGAGCACTTGGGAAAGGTTTGTTAATGAAGCACAGTGAGGGAGGTGTTTTCTCAGAGGCACAAAGGGAGATGCAAAAAATACAGTGCTCAAATCCAGGTTGGACAGGACTTGGAGCAACCTGGTCCAGTGGAAGGTGTCCCTGCCCGTGGCAGGGGCTGGAATGAGATGATTTTGAGGTCTCTTCCCACACAAACCAGTCAGGAATTCAATGATTTTGTGATTAAAGAACAGCATTGTCTTGCCCTCCCCTTCCACAGGTGTCCAGTGTGACCTTTTGTGTGTCTTCCAGTATTTGTGTCTCATTTTAGGGAATCCAGAGGGATTAGGATGGATGTGGTGTTGGAAGGTTTCACACTGCTTTTATAATGCTCTCTTTTGGTTTCATTTTAAGCCAAGAGCCCAGAATTTTAGCTGCTATTAATGGTATGACTGAGCAGTAAAAGTGCCCTTTTTAATTCCATGGATTGCAGTTAATGGGAAGCACAGGCAGTGGAATCCCAGCGTTTACTCCGAGTGTTTGTGTTCCTTTTCCTATCAGCCTGGCTGGTGGGAGCAGTGGTAGCCAGGAATTCCTTCTTGCCTGGCCTCAGGACATCCAGGATTAGCAGGAATGAGCAAAGGGCTTGAAACCAGTTCTGCTTCAGGTGTTTGTTTGCAGAGGATGGAGCTGTTCTTGGCAGGTGCCATGGACCCACAGGATCCATTGGGTTGGAAAAGCTCTCCAAGACCATCGAGTCCAACCATTCCCAGCACTGCCCAGGCCACCAGTGCCCCATGCCCCCAACTACCACATCCAGAGGTCTTTTACATCCCTCCAAGGATGGGGACTCCACCACTGCCATGGGCAAACAGGGCTGGACACTTTCCATGAAGGAATTTCCCCAAAATCCACCCTGAGCTGCCCTGGGCCAGCCTGAGGCCGTTCCCTCTCCTCCTGTCCCTGTTCCCTGGGAGCAGAGCCCGACCCCCCCGGCCTGTCCCCTCCTGGCAGGGAATTCCAGAGAGGGAAAAGATCCCTCTGGATCCTCCTTTTCTCCAGGCTGAGCCCCTTCCCAGCTCCCTCAGGAATTCTCCAGCCCCTTCCCAGCTCCCTCAGGAATTCTCCAGCCCCTTCCCTGGCCATGCTCCTGCCCTGCTGTCACATTGTCAGGGGTTCCTGCTCCATGGTGACCCTCTGGAGCCGTGTGTCCATCTGGGATGAGGCTGTTCCCATCTGCCTGGCCACCTGCCCTGAGCCCACACGGAGCAGTTCCACCACTCCCCATTCTCTGTCCGGGTTTTGACCTTTTATCCATGCTTGTTTCCCTGTCTGTGTTTGGACACAGAAGCTGTTCCAGCATCCCATTTTTGCTTTTAACTTGTTCAGGGAGGGTTTGTGTTTCTGAGGGCTCTGCTTGGTTGGGTTTCAACTCCTCCAAGGGAATCTTTAGCAACAGGTTTTGATTGCTGCTTTCTGTGAGGCGGAAAAAGAAACGTTTGGAATATTTTTGTTGTAATTAAGCTTGGCAAATATTTACAAAAATAACATTTTGGCCACAGTGAAACCTCCTGGTCTCTTAGCCTGTGGCAAGGAGCATTCCCCTGGCCCTCGTCCATCCTTATTTTCCTTCCTGAGCTGGGAGCTGGGAAGGAAGCTGGGATGCAGGTAAAGAGGCAAAGTGGGATTTTGAAGTATCCAATCTCTGCTCCCCAGCACCTGCTGGAGGTGCAGTGTTGGGAACTTAGGAGCAAAATAACCACATCTTGCTCTAAATGCTGGACTTACTTGAGTTATTTTGCTGCCTTAAATAAAAAAGGTGGGTGGTTATTGAGTCCCACGCGCTCTGGATTATATCCTGAATTATATCCTGAATTTCCAGCCAAAAGCAGAGTGCAGGGACACTGCTGCTGTCACGTTCCCTCACGGCGCTGCCCTAGGGATCAGCCTGGATTCCTGCTAAGCCCCCAGCACATGCAGGAGTTTTGGCTTTGATCCATGCAGGGTTTCCCTGCTTCCCATGAGAACCAGCCCCATTCCCAGGTTGGCATGGCACGGAAGAGAATTCCTGGGCTGGGGGGAGAGCTGGGGCTCCTGCTGCTCCCCAGAGCTGGTGTTTCTTTCAGGACACGTAAATCTTGTTCCAAGGCTTGAGCCAAGCTCCCTGGGAGGGGAAAATATTCCTTGTGGGACAGAGCTCCAGGGATAACTCCTCCTTCCTGGTGGGTGCTGAGATAGGAGCTCTGGGCATCCAGGCAGGAGCTCCTGAGCTATTCCTGCTGGATTCCACCCTTCCAAGGAGCCTGATTAATGCAGGGGGTTAATTATGAGCCAAATCCTGTTTCAGTGACCCATTTCCCAGATGGAACGGTCCCAGCCTCTCTCCTTATTCCCCACTGGATGCTCTGGAAACTGGCAGCTCTTGTGTGGATTTCTGCTCGTCCCTGTGGATGTATTGTTCAGGTGACTTTGAGCCTGAGATTTTGGGCTGAATTCCTGGAATTCTGCGTGGATTGGAAAGGCAGAGAGTTCTGACCGTGCTGTGGCAGGATGGGCAGTGCTGCTGGGGTTGGGCTGGGTTGGACTCTTTCATCCTAAATGATTCCATGATTTGATGGGGATTTGAGCTGCTGCCCTGTGCCCCCTGTCCTTGGTACACCCACATCCATCCATCCTACCAAGCTCAGCTGGCAGTATCCTGGAATCTGTTGTGTCAGTCAGTTCCCACCATTTCACTCAAATTTAAGGATTTGTTTCGCCTTAAACTGTGAGGAGTTCCTGCAATAAATCCTTGTTCACCAAATCAACCTTGTACCTTAGAAACATAAAATAAATGCTGTTTAAATACAGAGTATCAGCTCAGATTCCCCAGATAGCTGCTGGAAGTCTGGGAAAAGGCCGTGTCCGGGTCCTGCCCTAATTCCACAATTGTTATTTGTGCCAAGTCAGTTTTGATGCCACATCATTTCCAAGGAAAATTCAAAGAAACCTGTGGAAAGCAGGCTTTCTGCTTTGCTGCCTTTGCTGTCACCTGTCCCTCCTGGGCTCTTCTCTACCGTCTGTTGAGGTGACATTTGAAATAAAGGTGTCATGGGGCTGTTCCCTGGGTTGGTCTGGAACACAGGCATTGAAGAGGGAATTGCAGGTGTGCCTTTATCTTACATTATTTAAAAGGCTGGAGAAATAAATGGGATTATGGGAAAGGATTGAGCTCTTGGACTTTTGAAGCTGGCACAGACCTCACTATCCAAAGGAAATGGGAAGATGTGTTTATAAAATTGGTGCTTTGTGTGAGGATTGGGTTGGGGGGGTTTGGTTTGGTTTGGTTTCCTCACCCTGTGCCATCTCAGTGCGGGCACCTTTTTTGGTAGGAAAACCACCTGGATTGGGCATCCTGGAGGAAATGAGGTCTGTAAATCAGGATTTTTCCCTGCTGGGAATGGTGTGTGGATGTAAGAGCTGCATGGCTGGGTGCTCCTCACTGCTGTCACCTGTGTCACCCTGGGAGGAAGGTTTGGTGCTCCACTCCTGCCCATGGAGCTGGGAATCCCTTCCTGCACAGGGAATTTATCCCAAAGCCTCGCTCAGCCGAGCAGCTCCAGCTGGGAAAGCTTGTCAGCCCTCCTGGAATACAGACATCACACGTCCAGTGCTCGTTTCCCACCCTCATTAGTGACAGAAAGGACACTAATTAGCTGTGCTGTGCCCAGCGTGGCTCTGTGTGTGCTGTTCCCAGGAGCAGAGCCAGGCTCCCTCCGTGGCGCCGCGGGATCTCCGGAGCTGCCAGGGCCGTGCTGCTGCTCCTGCTCACTGTGTCCTCCCTGCTTTGGGGGTCCCACATTCCCCCATCCCCATTTTCCCCTGAGCTCTGGAGGTGCCTGGCTGGTGTTGGAATTTCCCTTTCCACTTAAAACCACAGTTGGAAGGAGGCACAGGATCATCAATCCAAGCCCTGGCCCTGCACAGACACCCCAACAGTCTCACCCTGTGCATCCCTGAGAGCCTTGTCCAAGCATTCCCTGAGCTCTGGCAGCCTTGGGAGTGTGACATTCCCTGGGGATCAGGGCCATCCCTCTGCCTGGACACAGTGCAGGAGCTAAATTTTAAGGAGCTGAGTTTTGCCACGTCCCAACCCAAATATTCCAATTTGGTCCTTCCCTGTGGAGCTGTGCGGGTGCCCTGGGGCTGCTGCTGTCTCCCTGTGCCTGATCAAAGGCAGAATTCCACCCTGGAAGTGTGAAATCCTGTTTGTGGGGCTGTGCTGGGGCTTCCCTGCTTCCAAAGCCACTTTGAGTGTGGTGACAGAAGGCCGAGCATATGTTCCAAAGGGGCATCATTAGGAGCAATTGGTTGCAGCCTTGGTAATGCTGGGATTTACAATCTTCCCATAATCTCTGGTGCCTGTGGAGATGGAGAAGACATTCCCAAAGGCAGCTGAGGAGTTGGAGCCTTCTGGAAGGATGGGTCTGGCTCATGCCAGCTCCAATTGGGAATGGGGGTGCTGGTGGCATTGGATTGGAGCCCCCCCTCAGGGGATCTGTGGTGTTGGAGCACCATCCAAGAGCTCCATTGCCATGAGAGGTATTTGGATTTGTTCTGGAGCAGCTGCTGCACTGGCTGTGCCATCACTCCCCTCTCCTCTGGGATGTTGGTGTCACTGCTCCGTGTTGGTGGCAGCTGGTGGGTACAGCCAGATCTGCAACTCTGCTTTGGTATGGGGCTCTTTTTATCTTTGTGCCCCAAAAATGAACCCACAAGTCATGCTGGCCATCCCTGAGAGGTTTGCAGACAACTGGAAGGGCAGGTGAGGCTGGGAGGAGAGAATTCCCCAACGTCTCCAGATTTGTGCCATGTCACGTTGTGTGGGACCCAGCATTTGGGTCTTGTGGGAATGCTTCCAGCAGGGCTTCCAGACACCCTCACTGGGTTCTAGAGGTGCAGGAGTCACAGGCTGGCATTGTGTGGAAGCCCTGGAGCTGAGGCATGATCCCCAGGGAAGCACAGCAGCTCCAGGAACACACAGCTCCCAGGCAGGGATCGTCTCCACCGTGGGCCAGGAGATGTTGTTGGCAGTGGGACCTGTGCCCAGGCTTGGAGAGGGAGCTGATCCCTTGCTTCCCAATCCAGCCCAGCCAGGGAATGTGGCTGAGCTCACACAGGAGAATTTGGCTGTTTTTTTGGCATTCCTTCAGCCACGGAAGTGAGGACCTGCTGATAGCATCTCGCAGTTCTTGAAGATAAGGCCAATGAAGTGTGATAGGGAAGTACCATTGCTGGGAAGAATATTTTACCTTTGCCAACTCCAGCTAAAGGTAAAAGCTGTTTGTGATCTGGAGCACAGAACTTCCTCAGCTCTGTCCTGTGCTGTGGGATTGGTGCTGCTTCTCCCATCACCAGTGACTTTTCCTGGAATCCCTGACAGGCTGAGGTGCTCCCAGCAGGTTGCTCAGGGCTGGATCCCTTTGCCCTCTGAGGATGGTGCTCCCCGTGCCAGACTTGGATCATACTTAGTGGATAAAAGGATTTCTTGGTTTGTTTTTGTACCGTTTCAAGTGGAATTTGAGGTATTCCAGCCTGGCCCGGTGCTTGTCCCGACGCCAGGCTGGGAGCTGGTTGTTCCTGGTGCCAGTGTGGGATTAATCCTGCTGCTCATCCCGGTCATGTGCCAGCCAGGGCTCGTTTTCATTCCATGCCATGCTCTGCTTGGGAGCCCAGGAGCTCTTTAACCTAATTCCCACTCCCAGCTCCCGGCGTGGGAAGCCGAGGAGAGCCAGAGCTCCTTTTACAAAGCTCTCTTCGTGTCAGCACTTCCAAAGCCAGACGTGACAATCCCAGAGTTTCCCTCATGTGTGACACTCTTACACACAGGTGCCACGTACCACAGGCCCCTGCCCCCAGGGGAAGGACCTGGGGACTAAAATGTTCCCAGGAAAGCCTCTTTATAAATAATTTTTGGCTGTTTCTGTCTTCAAGCCTGAATCTGTTCAGTTCCTGATTGTGCTGACAGCCAGCCTAGCTCCTTCTGCCTGGCATCTGCACCTCACAGTCCTTGGATATTCACTCATAACTGAATCCAGCTTCCTTTTCTAGAACCATCCTGACAGCAAAATTAATTCAGTCAGGAATTAGGGACAGTTCTACCTTAGAGAGCCTGAGGAAGAGCAGGTGGATGGAATAATTTCCCCATTTTTGTGCCATCAGCGCCATAGCTTGAGTGCTCTGGGCTGGGTGATCCATCACAGGTTGGATTCAGTGGTCTTGGAGGTCTTTTCCAACCTCAGTGATTCCATGATCCCATGATTTTGGGAGCAGCCTCGGTGTGCTCCTGGCAGGAGATACCAGTGTGTGGTGTTGCAGCACAACACGGTCACAAATCCGCTTGTTTTATGGTTTATAAACATTCATCAAAGGGAATTCTGATGACATCCAAGCTTTGTCTGGTTACAGGCTTCCTGCAGAGGGAAAATCACGAGGTGGATGTCTGGGAGGGTGAGCAGGTGAAGCGTGTCTGACATGAAAAGATGAAATTAGAAACATATTTGTGGATAAACAAAGGGAATTGTGAACATGTGTTGCCATCAGGTGAGAAATCCTGTGGGATTCAGTTGTAAGGATGACTGGGATGACAGGAGCTGGAGAGAAATTTCTCCTCTTCATTCTCTCCTCTCCTCTCCTCTCCTCTCCTCTCCTCTCCTCTCCCTTTTTTTCCTGACTTTAGGTGCCTGTGTACATTGTCCAGAAATTTGGGATTCATCTTCTCACAGAGATTAAAAATAGCATCCAGAACTGCCTCAGGAATGGGAGCCCAGCCAGCACAGCCACAGATTTATTTGGAAAAAGTAACCTAGTAGGGATTTTATGGGCGAGTTCAAACATTTATTGGTCTAGCACCTACCTTTGGGACTGGTTTTGGGACGGCCACAGTAAAAGTGCTTAAGGAATAAGCAAAGTGATCCCTCGGGAGGAAGCTCCAAAGTGGGATAAGTCTCCCCTCAGTCTCCTCCAACAAACCAAGTGCCCTCAGCTGCTCCTCGTATGGCCCCTCTAGGGAAACTCAAGGAAAAAAAGGATAAACCACCTGAGATCCAGGGAAACTCAAGGAAATAGGGAAGAAACCCCTCCCAGATCCGAGGAAATATGAGGGAAGGGGGATAAACCCATCCAGATCCCCAGAAACTCAAAGAAATAAAGGAAAACCCCCCAGATCCAGGAAAATAAAAGGGAAGGGGGATAAATCCCCTCAAATCCAGGAAAACTCAAGGAAAAAAGGGATAAACCCCCCAGATCTAAGAAACTTCAGGTTAGTGGGAATAAACCCCCTAGATCCAGGTTAAGTCAAGGAAATAAGGTTTAAACCCCCCTAGATCCAGGGAAACTCAAGGAAAGTGGGTATAAACCCCCTCAGATCCAGGGAAACTTAAGGAAAGCGGGGTTACCCACCCCAAGATCCATGGAAATCCAATGAAAGTGGGGATAAACTGTCCCAGATCCAGGGAAACTTAAAGAAACTTAATGCTGATGCAGTCCTGGGTCTGACATCTGTAAAATATCCCTGTCCAGGAGGAGGGAGAGGGACCAGGCAGGACTTGTGGATGAATCTGGAATTAGGACATGGCAAAGGCCAGGTTTTCTGGCAAAGGAACAGAGGGAGGGCAGACAGAGGTGTTTGCTCAGGGCCACATGCATTCCCTGGAATCCTGATGTCTCATTCTTGGCAAATGCGTGGAGCCTTGAGCACTTCAGAAAAAATATTTCAAAAAGATGCCGTGAAATTTGTGTCCGGTGAGGCAGCAAAAATCAGGGCTGGTGTCTGAAAATGCTGGATTTTAGTCACTTAAAATCATTCACACAATACCCATGTGTGTGTGAGACACATTTCTAGTGATTTATTGCCAGCCCAGGCAGACAGTGTCAGGGAGCCTCGGGGACAGTGACACCGGAGCACAGGACACAGCAGCCGTGCTGCAGGAATTATTGCTCATTATGGATGGAAAATCACAGGATTTGGGTTTCTTTTGGCTTCCCTGCACCTCCTCTGCCAGGCTGGAGTGGTGCCTGCAGTAGTGAGACCTGTAAATATTTCCAGTATAAATCCAAGTTTGTAACTTGCTGTAAAAAATTCCCTCGGGATTGAGGCTTGGTGTGTGAGAGCCTTTTCTGGTGTTTACATTTTTAGGTGTAATAAACTTCCAAATAAATTCCTTTCCCTGTTCAGCAAGTGCTTGAGTGCAGCAAAGAGGGATGTAAATAATTTGCATTTTTTAAGGAGTTCTTTTGATTTATCTGCTCCCTCTGGGCAGCGTGGGGGGAGTGCAGAGACCTGGATTGGCTGGAGGATGTTGGGAAGAAAAGGGAGCTCAGGAAGAATTAAAAAATTAAAAATAGGCTCCAAAGGCTCCAGTTCTGAGCATCTGAGTGAGTTCCTGGCTGCCTCCAAAGCAGGAGTTTTGTCTAGGACGTGGTTTTTCAAGGAGGGCTCGTGCTGACATTCACTGGAGACAGAAAACCTGGGGCCAGGCCCTGGGCCAGGCTTTTTATCCCTGACTTCATTTATTTTTCTTGGTTTATCCAACCCTTAATATTATTCAAATGAAGATTTTGTTCCTAGAGCAGCATCCATCAGGGCTTCCTCTGTCCTGGGACTAAACCATGGGTTGGATTTACTCTTGGATTTTATTTGTGTCCCTTGAAACAGATCCTGTTTTTTATTCTGGCTTTGGGGGGGGCGTTATCCATCTGGTTGTGGGGGGATGGTGGCAGGATTTTGCCACGTGGGGGTTTTTCGTGGGCGCTGGAGTTGAAATCTCAGTTGGTGTTGCATAAGAAGCTCACTTGGAATGAATTCCATGGGTTTTTATTTGTATGTGTGGAGGGTGTTGTGGACACAGGTGGTCCAGAGAAGCTGTGGCATCCCTGGAAGTGTCCAAAGGCAGGTTGGATGGGGCTTGGAGCACCCTGGGACAGGGGAAGGTGTCCCTGGCCATGGCAGGGCTGGATGGGATGACCTTTAAGGTCCTTCCCAAGCTAAGCCTCTCTGGAATTCCATGATTTCTGATGGGAAAATACACGTTCTCTCTAACGTAGAAGTGTGTGTAGGATAATTTGGGATCATCAACTGTCTTAAAAATTGCAGTTAGGTGGAGTTTAAGTGTTTTGATGAGAATTTTATCCATCTTTTCCTGAGTGAGGTTGACTTGGCCGACGTCCCTGAGCAGCTCATCCCTTTGGAGGGAAGTGAGGGATCCTCCATGTGAGGGGAGCTTGGAGGGGTTTTGGTGCACCCACCCTCTGAAAATCCCTTCTCATCCTCAGGAATATCACAGAAATCACAGAATCCCAGACTGGTTTGGGATGGAATATTAAATCCCATTCCATTCCACCCTGCCATGGGCAGGGACACCTTCTGCTATCCCATACTCCAGCCTGGCCTTGGACACTTCCAGGGATCCAGGGGCAGCCACAGCTTCTCTGGGAATCTGTGCCCAGGCCTTCCCACCCTCAGAGAGAGGAATTCCTTCCCAAAATCCCATCCAGCTGTGGTGCAGTGGGGTGTGCACAGCTGCTGCCCGGAGCTGCTGCCCGGAATTTTCCTTTTCCTCCTGAGCAGCTGATGATGAGCAGCAGTGCAGTCCCACAGGTGACATCTGCTCCACTTCCAGAGGGTTTGTAGGGAACAACAGCATGAGGGGATGGGATCTTCTGACTCACAGCAAAGCTGCTTTTCTAATGGGATCCAGGGAAAAGTTCCAGAGAAACAGCGAAATCCCTTGGTGTATTTGGGATAATTGTAGGCGTGCTTGGGCCTCACTGCTCTGTCTCTGCTGCTGTGAGGCAACACAGGAGTGGAAAAGATGTAAAAATTGCTGGAACCCCTTTTTTGTGTGTTTTCCAGCATTTTCGTGCCCTGCAGCTCCCAGCACTCCAGGCTGCTCCATGGATGGAACCGTGGGCACTGCCCACCATCTGTGCAATTCCCAGCACAGCCTTTGGAATACACATTTTGGTTCTTTGGGAGCCACTTTCTCTGGCATTTCACTGAAAGGGCTTTAATTTTGGATTTTGTGGTTTGCCTTATCAGCAGTGAGTGATTTAATAAGGCCATGGGACGAGCTCAGAGTTGGGGTGAGTCAGGCCTGGCTTGGCCTTTGAAACGTTCCTACCATGGAATTCTTTTCCAGTGGTGAATTAATGAGGTTTCAGCTTTCCCAAAACGTGAGGCCATTAAGCTGAGTCTGGATTTTTGAGAGGAACAAGCAGCTCTGTGGTCACTGCAGCCCTTAGTCCCCAAAACCTCCCAGAGGTTTCCTGGATGAAGTTCCCTCAGCGGGGTTGGAGGCGTGGGGTTCTCCCAGTGGGACCCCACTTGCTGTGTGAGGAGAAAGGGTTTAGGATCAGAGAATCAGAGAATCCTGAAGGTTGGAAAAGCTCTCCAAGATCTCTGGCCCCAGCACTGCCAAAGCCACCACTGCCCCATGTTCCCAAGTGACACATCCACATGGCTTTAAATTCTTCCAGGAATGGGGATTCCACTGCCCTGGCCAGCCCATTCCAAAGCCTGACCACCCTTTCCAGGAGGAAATTGTCCCTGATATCCAGTTTATCCCATCACTGAGCCAGGACTCAGGGAGTGATCCCACAGTGGCTCCCTGTCGTTGCTTCCATCCCTACAATGCCCGGATTAACCTCTGGGAAGAGCTGGGAAGGAAATGCTAATTTATGATAAATATGCAAATGGCAGTGCTGATCAAAGGGAGCGGAGAACTGGCACGTGGGGAGGGGTGAAGGACACAGAAGGGCTCAGAAAAGTAATGGAAAACCACAGTGGTGGCAAAACATGGGAATCTGAGTGTCTGCCTTGCACGTGGACATCATCCATGTGGGGCAGGAATCCCCTGGCTGTCCCCAAGCCCTGCTCCATCAGGATTCCAGGCTGGTGTTGTAGCAGGGCTGCTTGTCCATAAACACCCAGGAGGTGATGGTGTCCCAAGGAATATTCCCCCTTCCCTCCCACAGGATTCCTGGATGCTTTAGTCCTCCCTTATCAGCTGAGGAGCCACAGGTTGTCACCACAGTGTTCTACATCCCAACTTTCCCCTTCCATGTACGAAGTGGATGTTCCTGGATGACCTCAGGCCCACAGAGGTGCAAGTGGGGAACCACGGATCCAGAATTCCAGGAGTTTGACTTGGGTTTTTCCCAATTATTTCCCAAGGATGAGCTCCACACGCCGTCTCCTCTCTCCTCAGCAGGTCCCTCCATGCTGTGAAAGCTTCTCCTGCTCTTCCCTACAGATCCAGGGCATCTTTAGGAGGAGGAAGGCCTGGTGGAGGCAGAGCATTGGTATTTTTAGATCAAAGACAAGTTTAATAAAAAAAAAACAGGAGAGGAGAAGGAGGATTAGAACAATAAGCACATTTAATTTTAGCCTAGCTTGGATTCCTCATGAAGTCAGGGAACTTGGAGCTCGCTTCATTTGCCTCTGGCTTTCCTAAATAAACACTGGAGCAAGGCTGGGAAGTTAAGTAGCACAGAAAATTGCAAAAAGTTGCATTTTAATATTCTAGGAGAATATTAAGGGCTGTTTTACAGGCCAGGCCCTGGAACTAAATTTAAATGCTGTACAAAAATCCCGAGGTTGTTTTGGTAGGCAGCTCCTGGAGCTACACAGAGACTTTTTCTGCAGATAGGGTCACAGTTAGGGCAGGGTGAGGAACCTTCTCCAGCCATGGCAAGTGAGCAGGGTTTGGGGCCAGGATCTGCTTCTTACGGAATTTTGTGATTTCCTCTGGAATTTTTGTCTGGAGAAGAGCAGGCACAGGGGGAGCCTCATTGATCTCTACAGCTCCTGGACAGGAGGGTGGAGTGAGGTGGGCTTGGGCTCTTCTGCCGTGTCCCAAGGGAAGGGATGACAGGAAATGACCCAAGTTGCACTAGGGGAGGTTCAGATTAAATATTGGAAATTTTTTTTCCCTGGAAGAGCAGCAGGCATTGGAATGAGTTGCCCAAGGATGTGGTGGAGTCACCATCTCTGGGAGTGCTGAAGAGGTGTCTGGATGTGGCACCTGGGGACAGGGTTTAGGGATGGTTGTGGTGATGCTGCGTTGATGGACTCGATGATCTTCAGGGTCTCTTCCCACCTGGATGATTCTGGGATTTTGGGAATTTTCCCCCAGGCTAAAGAGACCTGGTTGTCACTGCCTTCCTGCTGTGGCACTGGGAGATCTGCTCAATGTGTGTTTCACCTGGGAAGTGTGTTGGGATGGAGAATTATGGAATCATTAGGGTTGGAAAAGCCCTCTGGGATCACCAGATCCTCCAGCACTGCCAGGGCCACTTGTAACCCCTGTCCCCAAGTGCCACATGCACCCGTTAATGCCATACCCAGCTGTTGTAGACCTTCAGCAAACCTCAGGCTAGAGGTGATGTAGTGAGTGGGGTGAGGCAGGAGGTCTCACTGGTGGCTCTTGGTGGCTCCAAGCCACCATCAAACAGCCCCTGTCCCCTTGGTTGTCCCAGGAGAGGATGGGAGTTGGGAATTTGGAGTTGTCCTGCTCCAGCCTCGAAGGATGAGCACAGAGCCCTGGGTTTGCTCCTGCCTGGGCACCCTCCTCCTTCCAAACTGGTTCCTTTTCACACCAGCTAAATTTAGAGATTGTGAGGGAACATTTCCAGGCCCAGCCATCACATCTCTGACAGCCAAGGGTGACAATGTCACATGATCGATCTGAACTGATTTATGGTGACTTTCGTTCTCTTTTTAATGTTTTTAGTGTTTTAATGGAATTTGGTTGCTCTTGGATCCTGGTCACTGGGAGGATGTGGGCAGCTCAGTGCCAGGAAGGAAACTTGGATCCACTCAGGAGCTGGGATTTGGTTCTCAGGCTCTCTCCAGCCAGGGGAGGGCTGCTGTGCCTCAGTGTTATGGAGGTGGGAGGTATGGACTTGAATTATGAGCCAGTTTTGGGTCTGCTTTGTAAGAACTCACTGGATATTAATAAAAGTTAAAAATACTTCAGGCTCTGCCTTAAAACAGCCCTGACTGAAATGCAGGGAAAATCAGGATTGCAGCTCATCGTGGTGGAGACAGTGAGATAAACCCCAGGGAGCTACAGGCAAAATTCTGTGCTGAACCTGAGGAATTGGGAAGTGTAATGGATGAGCTGGAGAATAAACTCAGATTGGGCAGTTCCAGGTGAGGATAGAGAGTCCTTGAAGCCTGGAATAAAAGCAGAACTTCGATGTGGGTGTGTAAATCTGAGTCACGAGGACCAAGACTTGTCTGAAGTGTTCTAAAGCCCTGATCTTTTTCCTAAGTGCTGTTGGGAAGCCAGAAACAATCCAGGTTTGCTTTTCCATCTCCCTGGGACTAGTGGAAGGTGGGAGTAATCCCAGTCAGAGGGAGGACAGGAGGAGAAAGCCAGCTGGGAATTAATTCTCAGGAATTTGAGTTCCTGTGCAGTGTCTCATGGAGGAGGAGTGGGAATTCCCTTCACCCTCACCTGCCACATCAGGGTGTGTCCTGCCAGATGAGGTTTTCCTGGGATACCTTTATTCCTTTCAAAGTCAGCAGTGCCTTTATGGAAGTGGGAAGTTTAACTCTTTGCTGGGATGGTTTTAATGTCCCTTCCTCCAGTGCTGGTGTTGGCAGCGGTGTCTGACTCACCTGCCCCTGCAAGGCTCTGCTTTCCTGCCTTTTTCCATCCCATCCGTTGGATGGTGAGGATGTCCCACATTTTAGGGCTTCATGAGCTCCTACTGACACACCCAGGGCCATTCATGGGAACAAATGGATCAGGAGGGCTCCATGCTCATTCCCAGCACAATTAATGCCAGGATTCATTAATGAAAGGGATGAGGACTTGAAGATGATGCGATCAATAAGAGCAGCAGCCCGATGCTATTAATTAGCAATGCTATTAATGAGCAATGCTCATGCTTTTGAGTCAGTTGAGTTGCTGCTACACTCGTTTTCCAAAACATTGGGCCTTTTAATCCTCAGAGAAATGAGGAATAAGTTGGAAAAAGCACAGCTCAGTCATTCCACTGCTGGCACTGGAGTTGGTGCTGGTGTGACCTGGGCTGCAGGTGGCACCTGGAGGCATCTGCTGGTGCTTCCCTTTCCAGTTGGGTGCTTTATCCTGCTCTGACACATGGGATGGGTTTTAGCATTTTCCCTGGATAATGCTGGCTGCAGGAGCGCTTTGCCCCCAAGGCCTGGGGCCACCACGTGTGGTCACCAGCAGCTCCCTCAGTGCCCTTTTTCCGTGGAAGGGGACAGCAGGACAACCCCAAGGGACATGTTTGAGGCCAAGGACAAAGCCAAGCCATGGTGGCGGTGCCCAAATCCTGCACAGCAGTCCACAAATGAGATTTTTAGTGCCAAAACCTGGAATTGGAGGCTCCGCCAGTTTGGGTGGAGCTGGGCTTTGTTTCATAGGTTAAAAGTACATAAATTTCCTTGTTGCACTCTGGTTTTATTTTTAACTCTTCAGCAATTTAATATTTTGGAGGTCTGCTTGTACTCCCCCCAGTTTTCCATCTGCTACTGTGATTAATTTAAGGCCCAGCGTTATCCTGCCAACCCAGAGCAAACGAAAGGAATGGAAACCTTACCTAGATTGTTTGGCACGTAGCAGCAGACATGAATAACTTTGGAATTCGGGGCGGGGGAAGTGAAGTCCCGTGTTCCTGGAGCCAGGATGGGGTTGGACAGGAGCCCTTGGAGACAGCAGGAGGCTGTGCAGGATCCAGCTGTGGTTCCTCCAGGTTTGTGCTGGGAGGTGTTGCTGAGCAGTCGGAAGCGGAGCGCTCCGGTTTCCTACAGCCTCTCCAGGCAGGGTGACGTGCCAGAGCTTGGCTTCTCCCCCCTCCCCAGGCCTGGAAGCACCATGAGGTAGTGGAAAGTTGCAAGTGAGGATGGTGGGACTGGTTTCTCAAGGCTGTGGGAGGAAGGAGCGGGGCGAAGCTGTGGAGCTCACCTGGGCTCGGGTGCTCGGCCAGGGGGGCAAAAAAGCCTGGCCAAAAATTTATTTTTAACCTGGATTGTGTTTGGTAGGAGCCACCCCTGGCAGGGCCAGCCAGGGATGGGGATGAGGATGGAAATGAGGTTGCAGAGCAGTGGGGCACAAGATGAGGCTGCTTCAGCTGCAGTTGCCACTCACAGAAAAGGGTTTTATGGGATCCTCACGGAAGCTGGGGATCCAATTAAAGGTGCAGCTCTTCCTGAGCTGCTGGAAATCTGCTCTGCTGGCAAAGGGTCTCCAGCTGCACAAGTGGGTGGTGACACAGGGGACACAGGCAGGAGTTTGGATTGTTTTAGGAAGGGAATAGTTCTGCTCTCAGAAGCCTCCAAAGCTCTAATTGGGAAAAGATGGAAAGGGAAACCACAGGACACAGACCTGTCATTAACAGAAGAACACTGGGGTGTGTGAAGCCCATGGCTGTAAGAGCTGGAAGTGGCCAGGAGACGTTGGTAAGTCATTCCAGGGATCCAGAGGGAATAAGAAATCCAGACGACGAATGTGTCTGGTTGGGTGTGACTCCAGCAAAACTCCTGGAGCCAGTTCAGTAGCCTCTGCCTCGGATCCTGCTGCTGTGACTGGAGTCAGGGACTTGGGAGCACTTGGATTTCAGGAGCCACTTGGGGCAGTGCCATGCAGGGATGTAAAAAAAAAAAATTGTTTCCCATGGAAGTAAAAATGTTGTGGTTGAGGATCCCGTTTTCCAGCAGGGAGTGACGGTTGAGAGTAAGAAAATCCTTAGTCCAGGTTTCAGAGAAGGTATGGGGTAGAATCATGGAATATCCTGAGTGAGAAGGATCATCCAGTCCAGCTCCTGGCCCTGCACAGACACCCCAAATCCCACCCTGGGCATCCCTGGGAGTGGTGTCCAAACGCTCCTGGAGCTCTGGCAGCCTTGGGAATGTGCCCATTCCCTGGGGAGCCTGGGCAGTGCCTGAACCCTCTGGGGGAAGAACCTTTCCTGAAATCCAGCCTGAGCCTGCCCTGGCCCAGCTCCAGCCCTTCCTCAGGTTCTGTCCCTGATCACAGAGAGCAGAGGTTGGAGCTGTCCCTCAGGAGGAAGCTCCAGACTGGGATGTCCCCCCTCAGTCTCCTCTTCTGCAGCTGAACAAACCAAGTGACCTCGAATGCTCCACATCTGTCCCTTGCAGACCCCTCCTGATCCCTGTGCCCCTCCTTTGGACACTCCCTGGCAGATCTGAACCTCCCTTAGGCTGTGCAGGTCACCAAGGTGGTTCTGTCCTTCCCAGTTCCCTCCAGCTGAGACCAAGCCAAGGACTGGAGGGACTGTGGGGTGACCCCTGGTCCTGTCCATACCATGGCCACACTTTAAATCTCTTTTTGGGAAGTGAGTAGGTGCAGTTCACCCTCAGCTTACACACGGGGAGCTGAGCCTGGCTGCACAGGGTGTCCAGAGAGGATTTTCCCTGTGGGAGAGGGCAGGAATGTCTGGAGTGAGCTGATGAGGGCTGTGAGGTGGTTCTGTGGAGCAGAGCAAAGCACTTCCCGTGTCAGACTGAGATCAGATGGCTTCATTTGGGAGTGAGATCACTGGAGCCTGCTGCCTGGCTCTTGTTTTCCCCGTTCCAGGCTCTCATCCCTGCTGGAGCCCTGCCATGGCTGAGTCCTGCCGAGGTTTCCAGGCAGGTTTCTTGTCCCGGTGCCAGCCGGGGTGCGCAAGCTGATTAGCTCTAAGGAGATCAGAGCTTGACAAGGGCTGCATTGCAGGTAAACACTGGAGCTTTTCCTCCAGCTGAGAGCCAGTGGAGCTGTGAAATATGGCTCAGGAGTAAGGAATGGTGCTGGAAGAACCCTCAGGAAAAATACCAAGAAGTGCATGAAATGATAAGCAGAGCTGATAAGGTGCCTGGTGAGAGACTGAGAGGAGAAGCAAGCACAGATATGATCAAAGCCTATAAATACTGTCAACATGACAGCAGAGATGAGCAGGAGAAAGAGTCATTGTTATCTGATGGAAAACAAGCTCTGGGAAGAGCAGCCATGGGAGCAGGCGGTGTGGAGGGGATCCCCAGGAGCAGGGATGCTCCTCAGCCAGGATGGAGCAAATCCTCAGCTGTCCCTCATTCCCAAGGCTTGCCTGGCTGTCCTGGTGCCCAGCAGTGTGGTCAGCACTACATCCCCTGGCACAGAATCACCCTTGGCACCTGTGGTCCTGTCAGGAGCTTACTTAAATTCCGATTTTCCAGGTGCCAATGAGGTGTCCTGGTTGGCTGATCCCTGCAGGTGCTGCTTGTCCACGTCCCTCCTCTTCCCTTCTCTGGGACAGGGTTTGTGCAAGGAAATGAGGGAAGTCTGGGCAGAGGATGGGTCTGGGATGGTTCCAGGGATCCCCAGGACAGCCTGCTGGAATAAATCTGGAGGTTGTGTGTCACACAGCTTGGGAAGGTGCTCCTGGAGTGGGGTTTTGGTCCGAAACTCTGATTTATTGATTCCTGGTTTATTGTTGTGTCTGGTGCCACCGGGACCGGCTGTCTCTTCCTCACTGGGAATGGACTGCCAGAGGCCTGTGGTCCCCAGGGGTTAACTGGGTTAACTGGGACCAGTCTGGGAATTCCAGCTGGAGCCCAGGAGATGCTTGGCAGATTTTCTACCCACCACTTGGCCTTGCTGTGCTCGGCCGGGCTGATGGGGATCCTTTCCAGACCCGGTGTTTGCAGAGCTCTTTGGGTGTTCCTGGGTTCCCTCCAGGTGTTCCTGGGTTCCACCCAGTGTTCCTGGGTTCTCCAGGAGCACCAGCACGACAGTTATACTGCACATTCCGGGACAGGGCTCTTGGGAAAGCCGCCCTTCCCAGAGAGCTGTCCTGGAAGGAGAGCTCACATCAAAGGAGCCAGGAATGATAGGGATCAAATAATTGCTGCCTCTCCCCTTCCTTCTGACTCCTGTCACTCACAGTCTGGGATTGTTATCTCTGGGGGTTGGGCAGCAGCAATCCTGACTCCAGGATCTCTGTCATCCAGATAAGGTGGCATGTGGTGACTTTTCCAGCCTGGATGGCTGTTGGAGTAAAATGGAGTGGCATTTCATGATCCTGTTGGGAGAGGACTGTCCTGCAGCCCCAGCTGCAGTGGGGGGTGTTTCCCTTAGGAATGTGCTCAGGGGAAGGGAACGGGACCTGGCTGGGGCACAAAGTGGCTCCTGTGCTGTGGCAGCTCAAGGAATCCTGTTCTCTCTGCTGGATGGAGCTGGATGGTCACAGAATCCAAAACCAGTTTGGATTGGAAGGGACCTTAAAACTCATCCCATGGCCAGGGACACCTTCCACTGTCCCAGGCTGCTCCAAGCTATAATGTCCAACCTGGCCTTGGACACTTCAGGGATCCAGGGGCAGGCACAGCTGCTCTGGGAAGCTGTGCCAGGGCCTCACCACCCTCACAGGGAGCAATTTTTCCCTAAAAACCCAGGAACTGGAGCTCAGGGCTGGCCCTCAGTTGCTCACCTCGTGTGTCCCAGCATGGCCCAGCTGTGCCCTTGGGTGCCTCATGATTCACCAGCACCTTTGGGGCCAAAACCAACATGGAGAGGGAACGTTCCTGAGCAGCTCTGGCATCAGGAATTCACAGGCGACAATTCAGCAACCGCAGCCACGCTGCCTTGGTTTGCTCCAGCTGGATTTGGCTGAGGTTGATCCCTCACAATCTGCCTGTCTCTCCACAGAATGCCATGAACCTGCCTCCCGACAAAGCCCGGCTCCTGCGGCAGTACGACAACGAGAAGAAGTGGGAGCTCATCTGTGACCAGGTAAGGAGCCTCTGGAGAGCCTTTGGGAGATGCCTCTTTCCAACTGCTCCATCCACAGCGTCCCTGGGCGGAGCAGGAGCTTCAGACACTCATTGCTTCTGCTCCCTTGTTGGTGACCACTCTGAGAGTGAGGCCTTGCAGTGATAACTGCAGCCACCCCAATCCACCTGGGATTCTGTCATCCCATTTTGTGTCACAGATGTTTCCCTGTGTCCCAGAGGGTTGTGAGCTCTGTGCTGGAGTCTGTGTTGGCACCAGGTCAGGCAGAAGCTGTTTGATCCCAGCCTGGAAGTGCAAATTCCCACCTCACAGAGGGCTATCCCTTGTTCCTCTGATGTTTCCATCCTGGATTCCCTCTGGCTGCTGAACGTTGCTGGTTTTGCCCTGCACAGGCTCAGCCTGACCTCAGAGTCTTGCCCTGTGTGTCCTGAACAAATGATCTCAGTCCAGGGAGTGTTTGGCTGCCCACGTCACGCTCCGTGGTGGCAGCTGGAGCTGTCACCTCCAGGGACAGGAGGCTGAACCCCTGTTCACCTCCAGAGGCTGGGAACAACCTCGGATTAGGCACTGCCAGATGCTGAGGCATCTCCTCGTGAGCTGCGCAGGGTGTGCAGCAGTTAGCAGGATGTGATGGATAAACAAGAATGGCATTTTGGGGGGCGAAATGAAATGTGACAAAGGTGGGATTTGAATTTGGGAGCCAGCAGCATAACTGGGATCTGCCATGAAGTTCAGCAGTAATGGCTAATGAAAATAATTGATCCAGCTCTGGGAAAGTGGGATGTTCCCTTGGGATGTAAACTCAGCAGAACCAGGGTGAGAGTTTGGCAGGAGGTCAGGGACATTGGGGTAAATACATTTATGGGACATTTCCCATTCAGCTGTTACAGTGATGGGGTGTCTGATACAATCATGGAATTCCAGACTGGTTTGGATTGGGAGGGACCTTAAAGCCCATCCAGTTCCAACCTGAGGGACACCTTCCACTCTCCCAGATTGCTCCAAACCCTGTCCAACCTGGCCTAGGGCACTTCCAGGGATTCAGGGGCAGCCACAGCTTCTCTGGGCACCCTGTGCCAGGGCCCCTCCACCCCCACAGGGAAGGATTTTTTTTCCCAATATCCCACCTAACCCTGCCCTCTGGCAGTTTAAATTCATTGCACAGGTACCTTAAAGTAAAGCTTAATGAAGAATTGCTTTTTTTCCCCATGAGTTTCCTGTGCAGAGAATGTAAAGCTTGAGCTATTTAAATATTCTGTTTACTGAGACACTGAAAAATTGCAGGAACTGCTGGGAGTGAGTGCAGGTTCCCCATCCCTGACAGTGTCCAAGGCCAGGTTGGACAGGGCTTGGAGCACCCTGGGACAGTGAAAGGTGTCCCTGCCCATGGCAGGGGTGGCACTGGATGGGCTTTAAGCTCCCTCCCAACCCAGTCCATTCTGTGATTCCATGATCTGTGTCCCAGAGCAGCCTGCAGAGGTGTGAGCTCCGTGCTGAGTTCCTGCTGGCAGCTGGACAGGCAGGAGCGTTTGATCCCAGCCTGGATGTGCAAATTCCCACCTGGGAGCTGATCCACCCTCTGCAGCTGCTGCTGATTCACTGCCCAGCTCCGGGGTGAGATAGGAGGGACCAGCAGATGGGAAGGAAATTTGCAATCTGGAGTAATCTCCTTGCACAACTCCGAGTCCACCCCCGGGCTGGGATGAGTCCCTTCCCTGGGATGGGCCCTTCCCATCCTTTGGAGAGGCAGGGAAGCAGGGCTGATGTAAGCAGCATTGGAGAGGCAGCAGTGCCAGCAGCAGGAGGTGACCAAGTGCCACCTTTCCCATGTCCAGCCATCCCGTGGGACACACTGGGCAGGGAGGACACTGACACTGGGCTCTGTCACAGCTCCCTGATGTCCCCTGGGGGTGCTGCCACCCCCCTCAAGCACGGCAGTGTGAGCAGGTGTCACTAAAAGCACCAAAACGCAGCATATGGGGTGTGAAATACTTATATGTGTCCCTGGAATAACGGGGATGAGGGCACTTCCAGGAACAGGGGTTGTGCAGGGTTTTTTTTTATTCTAAATGCAAATTTTGACTCCTGTTTTTCCTTGGTTTCGCCCACGACGCCATTTTCACCTGGTTTTGCTTGTAAATCAATGAGGAAATGAACTCTTTCTCTCCTGTGCTGGTTTTCAACTTAGATCTGAAAGGAAAAAGTGTCCAGAAATGGTATTTTCTAAACAATCTGTGCAGCAAATCCTGAATATTTATCTGTGGAATATTTGGAGAGTATTGGGAGTTAATCCCCCAAAAAGGAACTCTCACTTTCGCAAAAATGAGATTAACAAAAGTGGGGAACCGGGTTCATGATGATGATGACAATAATAATAGTAACAACAACAACAACAATAATAATAATTAATAATAATAATCTGCCATGAATCATTGTAAGGGGCTGGTTGTGGAGGACTCATCCCATGTGGAATTTTCTCTTTGTTTGTTTATAAACCTTGCAAATCACCTCAGCATTGTCCTCAGAGCTTCTCCGACCTCTCTGGATAAGGTACAAGGAGGAGGAAAAGAGGAAAGCCAGGAAATCTGTTGTCCATCCTGGAAAGGGTCAAGGTGGCCATCTGAGGGGTTGGCGTTGGGAATGATCCAGGCAGGGACAAGGATGCCATTTCCTGGCATGGAAATCCAGGAAATGGGATCCTCAGAGGCTTTTTTTGGTGTCCTGGAGGCCTCTGTCCAGCTGGGTGCCAGGAGGTGCTGCAAAGGGACATGGCTGTGGAGGGAAGGGCTTGGGGACATCCTGCAAAGTTCTTCATTGCCCTCTAATGGCAAATGGTGGCAGGGGTTGTCACCACGGCCTGGCCTTGGGACACCTGGGAGGTGTGGGAGTAAGGGATGAAGAAATCCTACTCCACAGGAGTAAGGGATGAAGAGATCCACAGGAAAACTGTGAGGTTTGCACCCAAAATCTCCTCCTGAGGTGTTTGTAGAGCCCTTCCTTTCCTGAAGAAGCTCCAGGAGAAGGCAGGTGCTGGGTGTTTGGGAGGCGTGGGGCTCTTGGGGTGGCATTGGTGAGTGGGGTCCTGGGTCACCCCTCAGCTTTGCTTCCAAAGGGTTTCCCTGCCCATGGGATCCATGGATGGCTGACGGAGAAGGGCCTGAGTGAGGAACAGGGTGTTGTGGGGGTGCTGTGCCATTTTTTGTCACAAATTCCTCAGTGGAGCCCAGATTTCTCCTCAGGAATGTGCTGAGGGAGCTGGGAGCCCTGACGGTGCCATTGACCCTTTCACAACAGAGATCCAGGGGTTTTTGCCAGTATCCAACCAAAGATTTTCCATCACTTTTTAGGGGTTGCAGAAACCATTTACAGCTCTGGTTTGAGAGAGAAAATGTGTTTTCTTAAAAACCATCATGTATTCCAGGGAATCTGCCATGTTGGGGTAAACACAGGGTGGAAAGTCCTGGGATTTACTGAATTTAGGAGAAGCTGGACTTTGGGACACTTCTGGCTTCATTCATCTGACTGGGCCACCCTGGGAGAGGAGGCTAGGGGAAGATCAGACAAGGAGGGATGGAGAGGTTGGAGATAAAAGACATGAGGAGCCCCAGGCTCAGTGATTTGGGATTGGGAAGGGCTCAGCACCCCTGGGGTCAGAGGGAGCAGCAGCTGGGTCCAGCAGGGAGCTGGCAGTGACCTGCTTTGGCAGGATGTTAATCCTGGGGGAATGGATCATTCTGCCTCCTTGTTGGTGCAGGGATGAGCAGCTGCTGTCACCTCATTCCATAAGGACACTTCTCAAGTGACACGTTGTCCTGCTGGCAGGAATGGCTGGATTGCTGGGACGAGGCCGAGCCACCTTCTGGATCTGTGGGAGATGGGGAATTCTGCACCATGTTCAGGATGTGTTTGAGACACTGCTCCCCATCTCCTTGTCCATCTCCTTCCCAGCCCGTGGGTTTTCTGCACTCCCAGCACAGCCTGTGGGATTCTGATCCCAAGTCGGATGCACCGGGTGCTTCCCCGGCATCTGTGAATCCCAAGAATGAAACAGCTTAGCCAGGATAATGATCATAATGAGAGTAACATATGGGCTAATGCAGAAAAATGCCCTGAGTGGTTTTGGGAGCCAAGGATTGTTGGAAAAGGCACAATTTCCTGGTTCCGGAATGGATACGTTTTCCAGGGTTGGGTGATCAGGAGATGTGTCAGGTTTTTTGTAGGATCACGTGGAAGAGGAAGTGCAGAAGTCCAGCAGTTCCTCTTGGCTGCTGAAGTAAAGCCCCCCCAGCCTCCCTTTTTTTCTGTATTTGTAGGAGAAGAAAGTGCTAATTCTGGGTGAAGGAGGCACAGGAGAGGTGTTGTGCTCCTGCATCCAGGCTTTTCCCCTGAATTACGGAATCATGGAGTGGGCTGGGTTGAAAAGGACTTCGGAGCCGTTCAGTGTCATGGTGGCACACCTTCCACTATCCCAGGTTATCCAGCCTGGCCTTGGGCACTGCCAGGGATCCAGGGGCAGCCACAGCTGCTCTGGGAATTCCAGCCCAGCCAGGAATTCCCAATTCCCAATATCCCATCCATCCCTGCCCTCTGGCAGTGGGAGCCATTCCCTGTGTCCTGTCCCTCCATTCCTTGTCCCAAATCCCCCTCAGAATTTAATCCTGGTGAATTCTCCCCATTTATTCCCCCAAAGGGAGGTGCTGGCCCAGCTCATCTCGTTGCTCTCTGGTGCTGCTGTCCTTGCATTCCCTGTGCTGTTCCATCCTGGCTTACAAACACCACTCCTCAGGGATTTTCCAAGTCAGAAAGGGCCTTTATCCTTGGGAATTAAGCTCGTTTGCTTTGTAGGTGGCTGACAAAGGCAGTGTGGAGTCATTGCTGCTCTGTGCCCGTGTCCTTTCAGGCTGCAGATAATGCTGGAGCTCACAGCAGTCACGTAGTGGAGATAAAAAAGGTTTCACCAGGATTTAGGAACTTTGTTGTGTCTGAATGGCTCAATCCAGGGAAGCCACCACCGTCCCAGCCGTGATGTCACCCCACAGCATTTGCTGAGCAAAGTTTGGCCGCTCCAATCCGGATTTTAGGCTTTTTGTGTGTGTGGTAAAAATCCCCGAGCTCATCACTCAGATGGTGTTAAATCCTGGGTTTGGAAGCAGAGCTGGCCAAGGAGTGGGTGGGAATTGCCAGAAGTGGAGGGGAGGAGCTGACAGGAAAAAGCAGGGAGTTTTAACTCTTTAATTATGGTTTCTAAGGTACAGCAGTGCCTTGGGAAGTGTTGGTGTTGGGATGCTCCCAAGGAGGATCATGAGAGGATCCCAGTGGATTCCAGGAAGATCAGCCTGCAGCCAGCTCCATTCCCAACCCCTGGGAGCTCCCAGTCAGATTTTTGGGAAGGGGGTGGCTGTGACCAGACATCCAGGGTGGCTTGGAGGCCTCACTGCACAGCCCCAGCCCTGGCCCTTGCAGCTTCTTAATCAGCCTCTAATATAAAACACTCCGAGCTGGATACACCCAGACAGGAATCACAGCCAGGAAAGGGCAATTTTAAAGGCTAATCTCTCATAGCTTTCCAAACCAGCAAAAAAGAAACACTTGAAGGGGCTGTAAAAATGTTTCCAGGCCTAGGAGTTGTTTACCAGAAGTGGTTTTTGGTCACTCCTCAGGTGAGACCCTTGCTATTGTTTGCTGTTCATGGATAAGGTCTGAAAAGTCCTTTAACCCAAATAATTCCACTCCACAAGAACGAGCAGCATCTTTTTAAACGAAGTTGCTGCAGAGATTATTACATAAATACATAATTACAGCCAGGTTTGAAGAAAACAAACAAAAACATCCAGTAGCTGCGTCCCAGACTGTTAAATGTGCTCCTTGAGTCTCTTTAAACGTTTCATTTTGAGGATTCCAGGCAATTAAAACTGGCAGTTGGGAAAAGCTCCTGTCACTTCAGCAGACAAGGGTTGATTACTTGGGAAGAGGAATTAATCCATAAGAGCAAAAGAGCTTCTGTGGGGGATTGGGCTGAACACAGCTCTGTCAGCAGCAGAGAACCCCCAAAAAGGGGGGAATAAATGGGAGAGGGAACATGGAGCATCGTTGGATGGGATACTGCTGCCAGGGGTTGGAATTGGAGGATCCCTAAGGGCTCTTCTGACCCAAACCACTCTGGGGTTCCAGGAAATCTCTGTCTGCCCCGCGGGAGCCGCTGGGGTGAGCCTGGCTCCAAGGATCCCTGAGAGAGAGCCAAGGAGAATCCACGATGGTGGACATGGTGCTGGAGCAGGGCAGACCCTGCTGGTGTCACTTTGTCCAGAGAAGAACCCTCAGTGAAGAACTTTGCATTTTCTGAGCTGTTTTTTAGATAAAATAGGGAATGCCAATTCCAGAGCTTTGTGGAGGTGCATGGAAAAAGAGTCCAGTTGTAAAAGAGGAAAGCCATGAGTGCTCTGTGACTTCTAGAGCTCCCACCAGGGCTGGTGGAGCTCAGGGAAGAGTTTTTCCTTCATTTTTTCCTGCTGGCCATGATGGATTACTTCTTTTCCAGCAAGCAGCAAGATAATAACAGGAAGAACTTGTGGTGTTCACACAGTTCTGGTAACTGAGCAGCAGTGTCCTGTTCATTCTGGAATAACCTCGGGATAATGCAGTCAGAATTGCATCCTGACCTAATAAAGGGAGGTTTCAGATAAAATGGGAAATTTCAGGAGATAGGGATGAGATCTTTCTTCCAGGGAAAGGGGCAGAATAGCTTAAACTTCTTCCAAGATACAGATAGGATCAGAATTTTTGGGAATGCTGTGGGGAGGTTTGGACACAGCACACTGCCCGTGGAACAGCTCGTGTTTCACAGCAGCTTTGGTGGGATAACCTTCCAGCTGGACACTGGGAAAACAGGGAAAAATCAGGGAGCTCTCAGAAGACAGAGCTGGTGTTTGTCACCAAAATCTGTGATCTGCAGCTGAGGGGGGATTGCTTGGAGATCAGGTGGTCCCTGCACGAGGTGTTGGGACCCTGAGGACTGGCTTCCCACTGCCAGAGGGCAGGGACAGATGGGATATTGGGAAAGAATTTCTGGCTGGGAGGGTGGGGAGGAGCTGGAATGGATTTCCCAGAGAAGCTGTGGCTGCCCCTGGATCTCTGGAAGTGCCCAAGGCCAGGCTGGACAGGGAGTGGAGCACCCTGGGACAGTGGAAGGTTTTTTCCAAGTGATTAAACAGGATTTTTGGTGCATGCATCTGCTCTCCTGACCCTTCTCCTTCCTCTCCATGCTCCTGCTGAGCAGAAACCCTGGAACTTCATATGGGTGTGGAACTAAAATTCAAAATTCCCACTGAATGTTTAAGGTGTCTTTTTATACTGTTTATATAAATATCAAGATAAATTTAAATCTATTTTATTTGCATGCATAGATTATCCACTTAGGAATGGAATGTATTATAAATATTGTTTAATATGTCTGTGGTGCATGTGTTTTCTGGGTAAATACAGAAGAATGGCTGATGTTTATTCCTGTCTCTTTTCCAGGAAAGATTCCAAGTGAAGAATCCTCCACACACTTACATCCAGAAGCTGAAGGGATATCTGGACCCAGCAGTGACCAGGAAGGTGAGGAGCATCCTGTTTCCTCCTGCCTGTCCTTCATTCCTCAGCCAGGATGGTCCCGGGGTCCAGGTTCCTTCCTGCCTTTGTGCAAATGCCCTGGAAAGTTTCAGGGAGAAGCAAAGAGAAATTGGGAATTTGCTGCAGTTTTCCAGCTTGGGAAGGAGAGCAGATGTTGGGAAGCCAAGGGCCATCTGACACGGAGCACAGCTTGTTTCAATAATGTTGGCTTCAGTAAATAGTCTGACAAATTGTCTCTGAGCTGGGCTCTAGGCCTGGCTTTGGCTGAACCCCTGTCTGATGGCCCTTTGCTCACCCCTGAGAAAGGGTGTCCAACTTTGGAGTCCTTTTCTCTGGGAATTTGCCTGGCAGAGGCTCAGTGCAGCTGAGTGCACTGTTCATGGTGGTCAGCTCCATCCATAGGGTTCAGTTCCGTCCATGGGGATCAGCTCCATCCATGGGGATCAGTTCCATCCATGGTGACAGC
>VXAX01004082.1:184352-194720 GCA_013399835.1 Leptocoma aspasia | reverse complement strand
TGAGGGTAGAGGAAAGGTTGGAGTCAGCTCCTGCTCAGCCAGAGCACAGGGAGTGAGGCTGTGTCCAGAATAAAAGTAATGCTGCACCTATAAATTTCTATATCACCCCCCTGCTGTCTTATAGCTTTAACATGGAGCCTGGCTGGGAATAACAGCACCAGGATTTATCCACAAAGCAGCAAATCCATCCCAGACTGCTGCAGTAGAATTGCCAAAGGTTTCGTTTTTTATCAGATATCCCTTTCCCATCCTCATTCCCACCAATGTCACCTTCCTGTGGGACCAGAAGCTGGCCAGCACTGGGGCATCAGCCAGGGAGTTTTCCAGTGCTTTTCCCCATGATCACACCCTGTGTCCAGCTCAATTCCTTCGATTTTTTCAGGATTCTGCTGTGATTTTGAGGGAATGGGGGTGTTTTAAGCTGTGGGAGGAATTGCAGTCCCAGTGTGGTGATGGGAACCTTCATTGGAGCTGCAGCATCCCAAAAACTCCTCCCACACCTCTGCCAGGTGTTCCCTCCTTTTCCAACATGAGGGATTCCCCACCAGAGGCTTGAGGCATCCGTGGATGCTCTTGGATTTAGGATTTAGCAGGAGGAACCTCGGTGCTGCACCAGGGCAGTAAAAGAGGGGACAGCACCAGTGTTCCTTCCTTTGGTGCCCCTGGCTGAAGGATTTTTTTCCCAAAACACATTTTATAAAACACCAGGCTGGTTATTTTCGCAGGGAAATGATAAAAAATGCCCATCCTGAAGATCAGAATAAGTCAGGGGTGATGAATTCCCACTCCACGAGGCTGGAGCTCCACTTCCCTCCCTGGATTCCCTCATTCCAGTGGCACCCAGCCACTCCCAGGGGATTTGCTGCCCCACTTGGGGTTCAGAGAAGAGCTGAGGTTCCTTTCCCCCCAGCTTTGCCCCTAGGTGGATGGATTTTCAGATGTTTCTTGGCATTTTCAAAGCTTTGGAACATAGTAGACTTTCCTGAATTATTTTGCAAAACCCAGGGGCCAGAATTAATTCACTGTGACAGGTGAACACCTTTTAAAAAAAGAGGCAGAATTGCTGTTAAATGTACATCCAGGGTATCCATCAGAGATTCTTTTCCTGCTTTTACAGCCTGCTGGAAATCAGGATGAGATAAAAACTGAGCCAAGTCCCTGTGTTAGGAGCTGACCTTCACAGTGCTGCAAAAAAACCCCTCATTTTGGTACATTTGGAAAGGCATCTAAAGGACTCTATAAAGTCCTCGAAATCATTTTGAAAAAGCCTTTTTTTTTCCCTGAGCGAGACCCAAAGTGCTGCAGTGGCTCTGTCTGCAGTTTTTCTGGGAATTCCAGGGAATTCCAAAGCCCCAGAAAAGCTCTGATGTCTGGTGTTTCTCTCACAGATGGGTCAGGGAGTTCCTGAACGAAGAGAACAAAGGCCTGGATGTCCTGGTGGAATACCTGTCCTTTGCCCAGTATGCAGTCACGTAAGTGAGACATTCCTGGGATGTCCTGCCAGGAAATACATGGATATTAGGGAATATTCCTTCATTCCAGACGGGTTAAGCATTGAACAGGCTGCCCAGGGCAGTGGTGGAGTCACAATCCCTGGAATTGTTCAAAAAGTGGTTTGGTGGGCATGGAAATGCCTGGTGGTTCTGGTCTTTTCCAGCCTCTATAATTCCATGATTCTGTGGGCCTGAGAGCAGAGGAAATCTTGATGTGAGTCTGAAATTATTTCATCACAGCAGAGAGAAAAAAACCCCAAACTTTAATTTAAACCTTGAGATTATTCATCTCTATTAATATGTTTTGTCTTTGGTCTCTGAGCATCTCAGGGGTGGAAAACCCATCCCACAATGTGTGGAAAGATGCAGGATTCCTTGAAAATAGGTTTGCAATTGGTGTCCCAGCCCAGGGCTTTGTATTCCTGCTGTGTTCAGAGGGATTCCCACCCTCCAGGCACTGCCCCTGAGCAGCAGATGTGCTGCAGCACAGCTCAGGAGCAATTCCAGGGGCATGTTGGAAGTTGGGAAGACTGGAAACCAAGTTTTTTTCCCGACATCTGGGATGCTGGGATCAGATTTAGTTGTTTGGGTCATAAATCATGACGTGGGCTCTGAAAAACTCTGAAAACCAGTGGGGGAAATCAGCTTTCAGTGGAGATCTTCAGCTGAGACTTTGTTTTATTGTCATGGAATCAGCCCAGACTGGTTTGGGCTGGGAGGGACCTTAAAGCCCATCCCTGCCATGGACAGGGAGCCTTCCACTATCCCAGGGTGCTCCAAACCCCATCCAGCCTGGCTGTGGATAATTCCAGGCGTGGGGAATTAATCCACATTCATTCAGGATATCGTAGCAGATTTTTTTTCTGTAAAAATGAAAGAGAAGCCTTAGGTTAAAGATAATTTTGGAGTAGAAACTCAAGCTGGGGAGAGCTGATAATTTATTTTTAGCAAGGCTGCCATCAGATTTATGTCTGTCACTGCCCAGAAGAGAGATTTGTGGTGGGGTTGCAGGAAAATTTATGAGGGAAAATCCTACGGTTTCAAATGTTACCCACTGGAAAAAAACGCGCACAGCAAAAAGAAATGTTTGTACAAAGCCTTTCTTCCTAAATTTATACAAATGTACGCAAGGAACTCGCTGCGTTTTTCCCCTCTCGCTTGGGGAACATGAGTAATAACCTCTGGAGCTGGAAGGGGAACAAGCAATTCCTGCTTGGAGTAGCAGAACAACGGGCAGGGAGTCAGAAATCAGGGGATCTGGGATGATTGTGGTGATATTTGAATGTGCTGGCAGGTTTGTGGGGCTGGACTGGGATGGAGGAAACCAAAGTGGTACTTGCACAGCTGATTCATGGACATTCACTGGAGAGAGCTCCCAGAATTCCCAGTTTTTCCTTCCAGGCAGGGATATTCCTCAGCAAGCAGCCAGTGTTTGATTTATTTTATGTTGAAGAAGCTGTTTGATCCTGTTTGGATGTGTTCCTGAGGGATTCAAAGCCCTGTGGATGTGGCACAAGGGCCACTGGTGGCCTTGGCAAGGCTGGGAATGGTTGGATTCCATGGCCTTGGAGGGCTTTCCCAACCTGAATGAACCTGTGGTTCTGGAATTTCCTTCCCCATGTTAAGCTCAGCCTGTTTCCCTGGACTTTTCCATGTCCCTCCAGCACCACAGCTCTCCTTTTCCATCGTTATTCCACCTGTTGAGATCACAGAACCCTGGAATGGTTTGGGTGGGAAGGGACCTTCCCAGTGCTGGGAGATCAGTTAGATTTGATGGTCTTGGAGAGCTTTTCCTTTGCTTTTGTCCCGTTTGGCTTTGTCCAGTGATTCTGTGATTCCACCGAAACCTGCGGCGGGAAGGAGAACTCCGCGCGCGTCTCTTCCGCCTAACCCGGCCTTGGAATTCCCGTTTCCTTGCAGGTTTGACTTTGAGAGCCTGGAGAACAGCGTGGAGAGCTCCATGGACAAGTCCAAGCCCTGGAGCCGGTCCATCGAGGACCTGCACAGGGGCAGCAATCTGCCCTCTCCCGTTGGGAACAGCATCTCCCGCTCCGGCAGACACTCGACTCTCCGGTATGGAATCCTTGGCAATTGCAGTGTGGGACAGCTTTTCCCACTAGGATATCCTCACCTGCCCTCTGTTCCCAGCAGAGGTGAAGGAGTTGGTGGTTTGAGGTGGAAGGAACCTCTCAGGAGCAGCAGCTGGGGCAGGAATCACTTCCAAGGGCAGGATGAGCTGAGGATGCGTTTCCTTGTGCAGAGGAAGCCATTCCTCTTCTCCAAAATGTGCCTCAGCATTCCCATGGAGCCATGGAAGCTGGGGCTCCCATCCTGTGTCCCGTCTCTTCCAGCAGCACATTCCTTCTGTGCTGCCATGAATGGGATATTGGATTCTTTGGAAAGGCCACTTCCCTCCCCCAAACCTGCTGTCACCCTCTCACCATTCCACGCTTGACTACCAAGTCTCTCTTTCCCAATATTCCCTTTCTTTTAGTTTTATTTATGGAAATCACTTCCCAGGATTGCTTGACAGTCACCTCTCTTCCATTCCTTGGGTGTCCCACTCCAACCACCACCCTCAGCTCGCAGTACTGTTACTCAGGATGCAGCTCAGCGTGCTGGATCCTTTGGGACGTTTTTTGGCTTTTATGGAGTTTTTGCTCCATAATCCTGTGAGCATAGCAGAGTCCAAAAATGGAGCCAGCGAGGCCTCACTTCCAGCCTGTCCCTTCCAGCAGAGGTGGTTTTGGTTTGCCAGGCAGTTTTGGTTTGTCAGACCTTGGCCCTGGCGTCGATGTTGAGTGGCTCCAGACCTTGTAGCTGGAAGATTGAATTCCCAGCCCTCAGGCAGTGGAGAGGAGGAGAGCTCTGGGAAAGAAATCCAGCTGTGGAGTGCAGCAGGATCACTTGGCCAATTGATTTAGGGTTTTTTTAGTGGTTTTGGTGTTCTTTGCTCCTTAATGGCTCTGCCAGAAGGGACGGAGCCGGAGCTGGCAGGAGGTGCCGGTTCCGCTGTGTCCTCGGGAGGATGCTTGGGATTAGGAATGCCTAAGTCAGGAATACCTTACATGTCTCTTACATTGTTTCTCTTCATTTCCTTCCACTCTTCTCCCTTTCTCACATCTCCCTTTATTCCTCACCTGTCTGACTCTCCCTTTCAACATCTCCATTCCCTTTTCCTGCCCGAACGCTCTTTCCCGGTTCTGCCACCCTTCCCACCTCTCCCATCCTTCCCTGTGCTCTCATCCCCTTTCACACACCACCAGATTGGTTTCTCTGCCCAACCACCTTGAGCTCAAACGCTGCCACAGCTGCTTGGCAGCCACCTGCCTCTGGAGCAGCTTCCCTTTGCGCTCTGCCGATGGCGCTTCCGCCCGGAAAATCCCGAAAATCCCGTAAGTCCGAGTGGAAGGTGTCCCCTCAGGGCACGGAGCCCTGGGGCCAGCACTGTTCCCATGCCATGGACAATGTGGTGGCCACAGGGACTGGGACAGCCCCAGCCCCAGGAGAAGGGATCTGGGCTGCGGCACGTGTGGTTACCACGTTATAATCCCCAGCGTAGCTGGTTTCCGTAGAGCGGGATTTTCACGGAGAGAGGGAAACAGTTGGCATGGAAGCAAGAGCTGAGTTCTGCTTATCATGGTGCACATAGTTGTGTTTGATACCTAAACTTAGAGCTTTTAGTCCTTGTCCCTCTTATTTCCCCTTTTTGTTATAAATAGAGACTTTACTCATACTCGAAACTGCCACGGAAACAGGACCTGACAGAGTTTTCCAGACAAAATTTTCCTTCTGCCTCCAGAGCCATCTTAGTACTGGGGCAGCATTTTTGGATTGGGTTTTGGAGGGTTTTTTTTTTTCTTAAATCCATGGTTTAAAATCTGTATTTTTAATGTTCTTTTAAATGCATATTTTTAAAATGGTGTATTTTTAAAAAATTTGCTTTTTTGAAAATGTGTATTTTTTTAAAGGTCTATTTTTAAAACTATTTTTTCAATAGCTGTGTGTTAAAAAAACCCTGACAGCTAAAGGTAGGTGAGAGGTTTTTAAGAAGGGAGGGGCTTTTTTATAATTATAATTTTTTAATTGTAATTTTTATAATTATTAAATATTGGTGAGCTGAAGGAGAATCTTCTCCTCAGAATGAGGCAGATGCTCAACTGAGGAGGAGGTGTGGTTATTTTGGGCAAAACCCAGAGGTTCTGCCCCATCTCCAGGTGATAAATGAGATTTTTTGGGATGTGTGTGGAAATTCCTGGAATGGTGGAAAATGTGCAGTGGGAGGAAGGAACCCCAGAATCCCAGCCTGGTTTGGGCTGGAAGGGTTTGAACTCATCCCATTCCATGGGCAGGAGGATGAAAAAGGGGGACCACCTCCCACTCCCCCAGGCTGCCCCAAGCCCCATCCGAGCTGGGCTGAAAGATTTGGAGGAGAAAAGAGAAGGCTGAGAAAATCTGGCCAGGATAATGCAAAATTCAGGAGCTGGCCTGGGATGGGCAGAGCTGTGTCCCTGCTCCAGGACCATCCCTCTCGAATTCCAGCCTCCCCGCAGCTCCTTTCAGCACTGCTAAAGCTGCCAATTCCCTGCTCCCTGCGTTTCCCTGGCAACTGAGAGGGTTTTTTTTTTCCTTAAGAGGAGGCACAGGGATTTGGGAAACCAAAATGAGGGCAGGAGGATGAAAAGGGGGGAAGAACCTTTGGGGATTTCGTTGCTGCTTTTTTGGGAGAAGGAGCTTTACTGAGAGCCAGGCTCTGCTGTCAGATAAATATTAATGCAGGCTTTGCAGTGTCCCAGCCCATTAGAAATTCCCTTTCTTCTGAGAAAAATATTGGAGTTTTCATGTGGATTGAACTGAGAAACTTCAATTCTTCCTCCAGAATGTGTCAAGTCTGTGAGGAGAGAACGATCCAGGCAAATCCAGAAATGGGCTTTGAGGCATTCAGTAATTGAGCTTAAATTTGACACAGTTTTGGGAGCTGCAGTCGCTGAATTTGGGCTTTGCTAGTGGCACTTTCACTGCTCAGGAGCCTGGGGAAGTCTTCATTTTGTCAGGTACTTCCTAATTTACCAGAACATCTTTGTGAGCAGCTCCAGGAGATCACAGAAACCCCACACTGCTGGGATGAGCCAAAACCTTCCTTTCTGAAGGAATTTTTTGCTGTCAGTTGATACAAACGCCACAGTTTCCAACCCACCGCCAGCAAAATTGCAGGGATGGAACCCAGAACCTACCCAGCCCTGATGAATTTCAGCTTCTCATCTCTGTGGGACCCACCCTGGGCTGCTCTCCTGGGAGCCAGGCCAGAACAGGATATTTTTTAGCAGCTAAAAGGGTGAAAATGATGGGAGAAATCAGCTGTGATTTGTATTAAATTGTGGCATTCAAAGTCTGCACCACTGGACTGGGCACGTCCTGGAATTCCAGGAGGGTTTGGGACCTAATTCCAACCTTCCTTTCATTATCCCAGGTGCTCCAGGCCCTGTCCAGCCTGGCCTTGGGCACTGCCAGGGATCCAGGGGCAGCCACAGCTGCTCTGGGAATTCCAGCCCAGCCAGGAATTCCCAATTCCCAATATCCCATCCATCCCTGCCCTCTGGCACTGGGAGCCATTCCCTGTGTCCTGTCCCTCCATCCCTTGTCCCCAGTCCCTCTTCAGCTCTCCTGGAGCCCCCTCAGGCCCTGCAAGGGCTCTGAGCTCTCCCTGGATCCTTCCCTTCTCCAGGGGAACATTCCCAGCTCTCCCAGCCTGGCTCCAGAGGGGCTCCAACCATGGAGCAGCTCCATGGCCCTAAAATATAAAAAAATAATGGAATTATTCTTTAACAGAAACATTTTTCTGTCAGATCTGTGTGAGAAAAAGAACCTCAAACTCTATTCCAGCCCAGGATCGGCCTTGGCTTTGCTGGTTGTTGGTTTTCCCAGGATGCTGTTGAAATCCTGCTCTCTTCCTCATCCTCCTCATCCCAAATCCCTGGATTAACTCCCTCCCCACATGTGCCACCCTTGCAGACCCTTGCCCTGTGCAGGAGCTTCCACAGGCTCAGCCTTTCAGTTCCTGCTCTTTTGCAGGGGAAAGGTTTTGTAGTTCCCCCTCCAAGGAGGGGCCATGGAAATGAAAGAGGAACCATCTGACTTTAATTAGCAGGATAAATATCCTGGGGGTGACATCATCTGGGACCTGCAGCAGACAGGAAATCAAACCCAACCAGTGCTCCAGCTGCTGGGCCAAGCCTTGGGGAAGCAGGAATGAAGGAAAAGCAGGAGAAGCTCAGCCACCATCCATCCTTTCCCTGGCTGGTGGAGCACAAAGGGAGGTGTCAGAGCTGCCCCACCTTGGGGGAGCAAACAAAAACATCAGGGAGCCTTGGAATGGCTGCAGACACAGGGAAAGGCACCCCCAGCCTGAATTCCAGGGGCAGAGTCATGTGCAGGAGATCCTGTACCAAAAATCCTCGTTAATTTTTGGTTCTGGGGGCTCTGTGAAGGAATCACATCTGCTGAGGGGATGGGGTGGGAAGCCAGGGCAGAATTCCCTCTGTCCTGAGGGCTTGGCTCAGCACAGCAGCTCTCCAGGGCACCTTCCATGCCCAGCTCTCACCTGGATTGTGCCCTGGCAAGGGAGGAAGCTCTGGGAGCTGGGAGTGTGCCCAGAGGAGGGAGCTGGGTGATGCCAGGCTGTGGGACAAGAGGCAGGAACTGATCCNCCTTGTCCCCAGTCCCTCTCCAGCTCTCCTGGAGCCCCTTCAGGCCCTGGCAGGGCTCTGAGCTCTCCCTGGAGCCTTCCCTTCTCCAGGGGAACATTCCCAGCTCTCCCAGTTTGGCCTGGAAAGCCACCCAGGTATGGAGAGGTTTAGGAGGGATCATCTCAGCTTGGGAAGATTCCATCCAAGTGGTTGGATCCAAGCTGAAATTCCAGGCAGATCAGACCCAGTACTGGAAATGCTGGAGTATCCTTGCTTCCCATTTCTGTTTCTCCAAGCACCTGGAAACACCAAAATCTGGATTTATGGTCATTTTTATTGTTTAAGGAGACTTCTCCCCATTTCTTAGAGCCAACAGAACTGGTGGATGCTTCTATTCTGAAATTTAGGGATTCACCAGGCACTGAGGAAATTATTTTTCTTCCGCCAGTGGCCTGAAAAAAATCTCATTATTCTGATTTAAAATGTATGGAAAATAATTCTGCAGCCCTTCATAATTTAAATCTGAGGTAAACCAGTGTAGGAACAATCTCTGTGGGACTAAAAATACTTAAAAGTCTTATTTTTTGCTTATGTTTTTCATATTTGGTGGGATGAATGTGCGGAATTGGCAGGTCTGGGGTGGTGGACATTGTCCAGGCAGCACTGGAGATGCTTCCACACTTCCCAGTTCAGATTCCCAGTTTGAGGGCCCTCAGCTCCTGTTGGGAGGGGACATTTGGGACAGGACGGAGCCCTGAGCTCGCTGTGGGCACAGAGCTGATCCAAGGGGATGTGGGCCAGCCCCATTCCCAGCAGGAAAATCCCAAATATCCAGGGGCAGGAGCAGAGCCTGGGGCCAGCAGCCTCCTCCTGTGCTGCTCCCAAACTGGGTCACGTTTCCCCAAATCCTGCAGTGCCCTGAGCTGATGGAGTCATCCATATTTATGGATGGGGAAAAAAAAAAAAAAAAAAGAAAAATCTCCTTTAACAGAATCCTGCTTTGGATTTGGGGATTCCTTTCATCTCAGCAGGGCTGGGAAGGAAAAGCCCAGGGGAGGGATTGAGGAAAGCTGGGAACTGTGGGCTCTCCATGGGCAGGGTGGGCACAGGGAACACCCAGCCCTGGGGTGGGACCTTGTTCCTCTTGGTTTGTGCATTTAAAAAGGGGGAATTTGCAGGGATGAGCCAGGGAGTCACAATGAACTGGTGTGCTATTCCCTGTCCGTGCTCTTTTTGTGGATTTAAACAGAGGGAACTTGCAGGGATGGGCCAAGAAGTCACAAAAAGTGCTGTGGTATTCCCTGTTCCTGCTTTTATTGTGGATTTAAAGAGGGAATTTGCAGGGATGAGCAAGGAAGTCACAAAAAGTGCTGTGGTATTCCCTGTCCGTGCTCTTTTTGTGGATTTAAACAGAGGGAACTTGCAGGGATGGGCCAAGAAGTCACAAAAAGTGCTGTGGTATTCCCTGTTCCTGCTTTTATTGTGGATTTAAAGAGGGAATTTGCAGGGATGAGGCAGGAAGTCACAATAAACCGGTGTGCTATTCCCTGTCCCTGTTTTATTGGGAATATTCCCTGACACCTGTGCTGGCAGGAAGGGCTGAGGTGCAGCTCCTGCTGGAGCCAAACATCCGGATTTTTATCCTTGCCACGACCTTTTCCTCCTTTATTTCCACCAATATTCTCTGCTTTTCCTCTGGAAAACTCCTGCATCCTCACCCAGTGGAGGGATATTCCTCTTCCCTTCTTTTCACTCCCTAAAAATAATCCTGGGATTGATGAGAAATGGGGTTTTTTTTGCAGGTACAACACCTTGCCAAGCCGAAGAACCCTGAAAAATTCCCGATTAGTGAGTAAAAAGGATGATGTGCACGTGTGCATCATGTGCTTACGGGCCATCATGAACTACCAGGTAATTCCCTGGAATTATTTGGGTCTTGGGAAGGGGGCAGGGAAGGTGGCTGGGGGATTTTGAAGGTAAAATTGATGGAAATACTGAAATGCTCATAAAATGGGAAGGAATGAGACACAATGCTGTTATTTAGGGATTTAGGGAAAGGGCAGTAAGAGTCTGGATGTGTTGGGCCAGCTCCTGTTCATTAGACATGCAGCTAATTAGGTTATAATTAGTTTGGAGTTTAGTTATATTATTATAAGTCATAAATAAAATCATATCTTACTATATATATT
>VXAX01004082.1:172304-184309 GCA_013399835.1 Leptocoma aspasia | reverse complement strand
AATAATATATAGTGTAATAATAGAAGATAATATATTATTCTAAATAAATAATCTCTTATTATTATTAAATAATAATAGATTATTAGAATTTATTTATATATAGTAATTGAATATAATTGTTGTATACAATTAGTTATATTATATTTAGTTATTAGTCTGGAGTTCAGTAGTAACACTCCAAAATAGGAGATTTTTAGAGAAGATGGAAAATCCAAGTTTTCCTTTGTATGTGCCTATGGCAAAGCACTCAGGATAACTGGAAATAACCCACCAGTCCAAGCTCATCTTATTTTCCTGAGTTTTTTCTCTCTCCAGTGGGATGCTGGGATCATGCAGCATGCCCTGGGAGCAGCAGGAATTTGGGATTTTCTGCTAAAACCAGGAAAAGCTGTGGTGAACAGCTTGCTGAGGAGCTGGGAGGGATTTGTGGGCGCTCTGCTCGCTGGGATTGACAGGAAGGATGCAAGGAGCAATCCAGTAACCAGCGGAGCACATCCCAGAGGAATTCTGTTTGGGTTTTGGAGAGCAGAGCCAGCTGTGCTCGTGCAGGGGCTGCAGGAGCTTGGGTTTGGCAGCTGAACTGCAAATTCCAGCTTAGACAATAAATGAGGCACACTTAAATTGGGATGGGAGGGGGAAGGAGCAAGCAGAAGGGTTGGGAGTGGTGTAGGAGCAGCTCTTGGACCCTTTTTTGTTGCTGCAACGGCCAAACCCAGCACTTCCAGCACTGCTGGTGGCAGGGAATTGTAAAATCATGGAATACCCAGAGCTGGGAGCTGGGATGGACGGTGGGAGAATGAAATACTCTGGTTTTAAATGCCACCAGGTTTTGTTTGGCTTAAAGCGTTGGGAGAAGCTGCCACAGGATGTGGTCAGAGAGGTGGGATCTGTGGGATCTGTGGGATTTTGGAGTCAGGCTGAGGCAGGGTTGTCCCTTCTCTTTCCAGTATGGATTCAACATGGTCATGTCCCATCCTCACGCCGTCAATGAGATTGCACTCAGTTTGAACAACAAGAACCCCAGGTAGGCTCCTCCTGCTCCCAGGGTTTAACAAGCAGGTGAGTAAAGAGGGCTTGGAAATCCCAGAGGGGGATTTGGAGGAGCAATCAGGCTTTGCTCTGGATCAGGTGGAACCTGGAATGCAGGTGCAGATAAACGAGCAATGGGTGCCTAATTCCAGTGCTTTCAGAAGCTGCTGGTTCTCCAGCTTTAATGACAGCTTCAGGCTGAAGGAGGGTGGATCTAGGTGGGATTTTGGGAAGGAATTCCTGGCTGGGAGGGTGGGGAGGGGCTGGGATGGAATTCCCAGAGCAGCTGTGGCTGCCCCTGGATCTCTGGAAGTGTCCAAGGCCAGGCTGGAGCACTCTGGGACAGTGGAACGGGTCCCTGCCCATGGCAGGGGTGGCACTGGATCATCTTTAAGCTCCTTCCCACCCAAACCATTCTGGAATTTTGGGATTCAGCTGAAATTTGGCTACTGGAGCCAAATTTCTTCTTTCAAATTTCAAACTTCTGCTCTGTTGCAGTGCAGGGAAACCCCAGTAGGAATAAGCAGCTTAATGTGGGATTTTCCTGAAGAGAGGGAGAATCTTCTTTAGGAAATGTTATCCAAGATCCTTAGCTTGGAATTTCTCTGGGAGAAGGTTCCACTTCTGTACTGGGTCAGGTTGCAGCCACAGCCATGATGTGTAATTCAGCTGGAATTCCTCAGTGGAACTGCTGGTGATTCCATGTCCCTCCTCTCCCACCCATCCCTGTGGTCCCACCTCCTGCTGGTGTGATCCTGGAGCTCTGAAACTTGGCAGGTCAAACCAATCCAACTCTGACACAGAGGTGTTCCCAAGGAAAGGTGAAACAGGGGGATGAGGTGATAGCCAGCACTGGATGTGTATTCCCAGCCTGGGAGCAGGAATCCTGTCCTGAGGGAAGCAGCTTCTTCCTTCTTTCTTTTATTCGGTTCCAAGTCAGCAAGCCAAGAATAAATGGAAGTTTATTGTTTTTATTATTTTAAAAATAATTTTTATCATAATTTTTATCATTTTCCAGTGCCTGGAAATCAGGGCAGAGCCCAAGTTTTCACTTTTGGAAGAAGTGGGTTATTTTGATTTTGGTGGATAAAAGAACTGCTTTAAAATGTGACTGGAATAGTCTGAGGACTAGCCCCTGCTCAGACCCCAAACTGTGTTTGTTTTAGCCCTGTGGGAGCTGTTGCAGAGCCCTGAGGTTTGGGAGCTCAGGGTTGCCTGGGATGTGCCAAGGGGAAGCAGCAGCTCCAGGGAATTCTACTCATCCCAGAGGTGTGGGCAGCACTGGAGACTCCAGTCCCAGGGATCTCCATCCCCTCCCCTCAGAGGGAATATTGCAGCAAATCCCCACGGCAGTTCCTTGATCCTTCTTGTGGCAGGAGTTCTTCTTGAGGCAGGAGGAAAAAAAAAAAAGCCAAACCCTTGAGGAGGCAGGATTGAACATTCCATTTAAAATTTCCTAGGGAAGTGACCATTTTTTCTGGTTTCCAAAGATAACCTTGACCCTTTGAGAGCCCACAAGGTATTTCTTGTTCTGTAACATCTGCTTTGAGTCGCTGCTTGAGCATGGGACTAATTTTTTCTGTGTGTGCATGGTTTGCCTCTGCTCAGAGCTCAGCTGCCCAGAAAGTCTTTTGTTTTCCAGGAATCCTGGAAGGAAATACTGTGGGTTATTTCCATGAGGGTTACACCGAGTTTGCTGCATGTTTTTCCCTCAGTGATCTCGTTTTCTCTCTGTTTCACTGCTGAAAATCAGCTCAAATTCCTGATTTTTAGGGAAGAGGACGTGCTCCAACAGCCTGTGTTCCTGCAGTGAATTGTGTGTGTGTGGGGGGCTATAAATACAAATTATCACAGAGAATAATTCAGATTTGTGTCAGGGAAACTGCAGATTGGAACTTCAAGCTGCTCCATTAAAAACTGGGCTCCCAGGAAGGTGGTTGGGGGTGCAAAGCTGCTCCTCCAGGTGTGTGCAGGGAATTCCCTGGGAGCAGCAGCTCTCAAACACTGCCCTGCCTTTGCCAGAGTTCTGCCAGTGCCTTTTTGCTTGGATTTACAATTTTGGGATTTCAATCCCTGCATGGTTTGAGAAGCTTTAAAATGGGGGGGAAGCTGCATGATCCCAGGAGAGGCGAAATTCCCCGGATCAGCACTGTGCACCTTGCAGGGATATTCATTCCAGGGGGTTCAAAACACACGGGATGAGGCTCCAGCTCCCACATTTTTCCCTCTGCAGGGAGCAGATGGACCAGGTGCTGTCCCTGAGGGTCTCCCTTTGTTTTCTCCACAGGACAAAGGCTCTGGTCCTGGAACTCCTGGCAGCCGTTTGCCTCGTCCGAGGGGGCCACGAGATCATTTTATCTGCATTTGATAACTTCAAGGAGGTTCGTAGAGCTGCTTTAGCAAATTTGGGTGTCCCTCCTTCTCTTATGATTGATTGGAGCCTCCTCATCCAGCTAAATTCCCTGCAGGAAGTATTTCCCATAAGCTGCAGGTTTCCCCTGGTGTCCATTCCATCGATTTCATGTTTGTGCAAAAGAGCTGTAATTCCAACAATTCCTGCTCCTCTCATTCCCAGCACCTCCCAGGGCAGGCAAACTGCTGGAATGGGATATCCCAGCCCCTGAGCTCCCTCAGCAGCATTCCCAGCCCTTTGTCCTGCTTTCCATGGATTGGGGAGAAGCAGCCCCGTGGTTTTATCCACATTGCCTGAGGCTGGTGTTGCAGGAGGAGCAGAATTCCAGGAGAGCAGAGGGAGCTGTGGGACAGCTTTGGGATGCTCCAGGTGCTGGGAGCTCCATTGAAATGCAAACCCTTGGAGAGCTCTGTGGGATCCAAACTGGGATCTGAGTGGGACAGAGAGCCGGGAATAATCCTGGCTCTGTGCAGGGAACACTTCCCAGGATTGGCTCTCACCCAGCAAAGCTGCTGTGCTGGTTTATACAAAAATATTCCAGAATAGTGGGATTTGGGAGGGGAGGGTGTGCTTGGGGCATCTCTGAGTGGGAAATCATTTGGAATTTGCAAATAAACCCAGAATTCAGGTGCTTTGGGAATAAACCCAGAATGGAGGAGCTTTTCTGAAGGTGATCCATAGCTTTGAAGAATCCAATGTGTTTTGCTCCAAAGCAAGAAGAAATGCCAAGAAAATAAATTGGGATTCAGCTAATCCAGACAACTTTTGGGAAGGTCACTCTGGAATTCTGACTAGCTGATTGTTGCACTGATTTATTTTCACTCCTCCTTCAGCCAGGGATAATTTTCTCTTTTTTCCCCTCCCTGTCATTTGGGTTTCTCCCTAATTACAGAGAAAAGTCAGCTTTGAGCTGTGGCACAGCCTGGTGCAACTCTGCTCCTTCCACTCGTGGATAGGATCCAATTTTTGAAGAGAAAAGAGATAAAAAGAGTTCTTTTGTAATTACAAATGTACAAGAATTGTGCCTGGCTCCTCAGCCTCACACTGCAGGTGCCCACATGGAATTACTTATGATGAGGGATATTTTAATGAGAGGAAACCTGGCTGGAGAGGGTCTGAACAAGCAGGTGAAGTGCATTTGAAATTCTTTTTGGGGTTGACCCCAGGTGTGGTGCTTGTTTTCAGGTGTGTGGGGAGAAGCAGCGCTTCGAGAAGCTCATGGAGCATTTCCGGAACGAGGACAACAACATTGACTTCATGGTGAGTGCTGTTTTCCTGAAACTCCCAGTTTTCCATCATTTTCCTTCCCTGGGCCTGGCCCTGCTGTCTCAGGCAGAGCTGTAGCAGCAGGGAGGGTGTTGGAGGGGTGTTGGTTCTGGGGCTGGTGGCAAAAATCCCCCAAATCTGGGGGTTTAAGGTCTTTGGTGGAGTATGAGAAACTGAAATCCTACTTTTAACCAGGAAAAATCTCCCTTGAATTCCTGCTCAGTGCTTGGATCCGATGGGGGTCTGTTCTGAGCAGGATTTCCCACCCCAGCACTGGAATTCTGAGGCCTTTGTTGCACTTTGTATCAATTCAGTGCTGAGCTTTGTATAAAAGGTCTTTTCTTTTCCTGCCAAAAATCAGGTGTTAGAGCACCAGTGAGGTGATTCCTGCGGGCTTTGAACGCTCCAGAAATGTTTCCAGGACAGGATCACAGCCTTGAGGGCCAGAAGGCTAAAAATGAGGTGGTGTGAGGGAGGCAGGCTGGCAAATCTCTTGGATTTAAAAAGAAAACGAGGGAATTAGATGATCCTTGCATTTTCACTCAGGGCACCCAGCCTGGAGTCTCAGATTTATCCCATCCACTTTTCCTCTGGGCCCTGGAACAGATCCCAGGGAAGTGGCCAAATTCCAGTGCCAAACTGGTGATCCAGGGGGTGCCTTCAGTTCCTTCTTCCCATCAAATGACCTGGAGTCTCCTGGAGGCTTTTCCTGGGGGTAAAATCAGATTGCTTCAATCCTCAGGTTCCTCCTAGAAATCTGGGAGGGATCCCAGAGAATGTTGGGAGCTGCTGTTGCAGTGCTGCTCCCAGGATGGGGTTTTATCCATGAGAAACCCAGCAAGGATGAGGGAGATTCCTTCCTGGAGCAGCTCCAGGGGTGGCAGATGGAATCCTGAGAGGCCTGGGGGTACCTGGGCACAGCAGGATGTGGCAAGAGAAGGACAGATTTTTGGGATTTGTACCCCAATTCCTGCCACTCCACAGGAGATTTCCCCACATCCCATACCCTGGAGAGCCTTTGCCTTGCCCTGGCTGGCTTGGGATGCCAATCCCTGGGATCTGCCCCTTGTTCAGCTTGGGAAATGTGCTTTGGACAACCAGCAAAGGTCTTTTTGTGCAAGTCCCTTTTCCTAAACTGGGGCTTCCAGGCCCAGAATAATCTCACTTTTACAGGCCCAGAGCAATCTCACTTTCCCAGGCTGTTTAAACCCAAGCTCCGATGAAAAATCTCCCTTTTCCAGGCTGTTTAAAACCAGGCCCAGATTCATCTCACTTTTATAGGCCCAGATTAATCTCCCTTTTCCAGGCTGTTTAAGCCCAGGACTGGTTTTTCAGAGCCTGGTGCCTGCTCTGGCCTGGGAAGCATTCCCACTCTGGGAAGGTGGCTCTGCAGACATGACTTAATTCCTGGAATGCTCATTCCCCTTTATCCCAGCAGACCAACATTCCCTGAGCCCGAGTCCAGCTCTGGCCTGGAAATAAAACAGTTCAGGTCAGCAGCTCGTGGTTTTCCCTTGGGGGAAACACAAGGAAATGTGCTCGTGGCTGTGTCCAGCCTGGGGAGTGTGTTCAGATCCTGCTCCTGGGGATCCTGTTCCAGAGCTGATCCCACTCCAGCTGTTCCTGGGGATACCTGTGTGTGGGGATTTGTGAAGGAATTTTGAACAAGTTAGAGACTTGATTTCTGGGTTGCTTTAGATGATGTGATTTATTTTTCTTATCGTCTACATAAGTAAGAAAGGTGAGTTCAGTTCACATCTTCACCACATAGCTCAGAAGGTCACAAAACCTCTAGTTATAAGAACTTTTAAAGATTTATTAACCAATAAAACATTACTAACAAATATATTTTAACTTAATCTTTAAATATTTTGTCTTATGAACTCGTAAACTTTCTTAATCAATCATAACATACAAACCTACAATACTATGCTCTAATTTATTTTTCTATTTATTATTTTTCTATTTATTTTCTACTTATTATTCTAATTTTATTTTTCTGTATTCTTATTTACCTTTGTAACTACTCTTATTTTTTCTGTCTCTTAAACTCTAAAACTTTCTTCTTCTTAACTTAACATGTTTCTGCTTTAAACTATAAATCCACATCCTCACTTCTATCACTTAAGTTTAGAAACCTTTTCCAAAGTCTCAGATCAAGTCCTGTATTTAAGTCTAAACTTCGGTTTACAAGCCCAGAGTTCTGAGAATTCCCTGCATTTCAAATTCCACCACCTGGGCTGACCTGGGGGTGTCNATGATGTGATTTATTTTTCTTATCGTCTACATAAGTAAGAAAGGTGAGTTCAGTTCACATCTTCACCACATAGCTCAGAAGGTCACAAAACCTCTAGTTATAAGAACTTTTAAAGATTTATTAACCAATAAAACATTACTAACAAATATATTTTAACTTAATCTTTAAATATTTTGTCTTATGAACTCGTAAACTTTCTTAATCAATCATAACATACAAACCTACAATACTATGCTCTAATTTATTTTTCTATTTATTATTTTTCTATTTATTTTCTACTTATTATTCTAATTTTATTTTTCTGTATTCTTATTTACCTTTGTAACTACTCTTATTTTTTCTGTCTCTTAAACTCTAAAACTTTCTTCTTCTTAATTTAACATGTTTCTGCTTTAAACTATAAATCCACATCCTCACTTCTATCACTTAAGTTTAGAAACCTTTTCCAAAGTCTCAGATCAAGTCCTGTATTTAAGTCTAAACTTCGGTTTACAAGCCCAGAGTTCTGAGAATTCCCTGCATTTCAAATTCCACCACCTGGGCTGACCTGGGGGTGTCCCTGCAGGTGGCCTGCATGCAGTTCATCAACATTGTGGTGCACTCAGTGGAGGACATGAACTTCCGAGTGCACCTCCAGTACGAGTTCACCAAGCTGGGCCTGGACGAGTACCTGGATGTGAGTCTGCAGCTGCTCCCATTCCCAGTCCCCCCTTTCCCACCCCCCCAAACCCCTCACCCCACAGTTCTGGGCTGTCCCTCGGCGTGGCCGGCAGGGAATGGCTGCAGCCAGCTGGAATTACAGCCTGGAGCTAAATCTGGAGCCTGATAACAAAGGGAGGATGAACCACAGCCATCCTCGCCCTGCCACGTCCCCCGGCTCCAGCCACGGCTCCCTCCTTCTCCAGGCTGGGAAAGTCTCCTCTGGGATTCTCTGACAGCCAGGAGTCCTCTGGTGTCTGTCAGATGGGAGCTGCTTCTTTGTTTCCCCTTTTCTCTTTTCTGTGGGATCCCAGAACCGTTTGGGTTGGAAGGGACCTGAAAACGTTTCTCAATCCAGCCCTGCCATGGGCAGGGACCCTTCCGTTGTCCCAGGCTGCTCCAAGCCCCTCCAGCCTGGCCTGGGACAGTGCCAGGGACACTGCCAGGGACTGGGGCAGCCACAACCTCTCCAGGCAGCGTTTTTCTCCCTGTCCTCGGGAGCACATCCATGGAAACGCTGCTGTTGTTGGCATGGGAATAACTCATCCCTGCTGATTCCTGCTCAGCATCCACCAGGAGAGGGATTTGGGGTCTGTGGGATGTGTTTGGACATGGCTGCACTGGCCATGGGTGTGTTTGGGCTCTGGGGGTGCCTCTGGGGAGTCCATGGGGACCAGGCAGAGCCTTTCCCAGCAAACAGAGGAAATCATGGAATGGTTGAGCTGGAAGGGACCCTGAAGCTCTCATTCCAAGCCCTTCCATGGGCAGGGAGGCTGTAACGTCCCCTGGAGTGACAGTTCAGTTAGGCCCTGCCTAACTGAACTGGGGCTGTGTGGTGTCCAGAGGGTTTCCCTGGGGGGTGAGGTGCCCTGAGCTCCCCCTGCCCCCAGTCCCGTGCCAGTGCCCGGTGTCACCTGTGTCCCCTGTGTCCCCTGGGCCCTGCAGAAGCTGAAGCACACGGAGAGTGACAAGCTGCAGGTGCAGATCCAGGCTTACCTGGACAACGTGTTCGACGTGGGGGCTCTGCTGGAGGACGCCGAGACCAAGAACGCAGCCCTGGAAAGGGTGGAAGAACTGGAAGAAAACCTTTCCCACGTGAGTGGCCCACGGTGTCACCTGGATTCTGGATTTGCCTGGCCCGGTTTTGGGGGGAGGTTCACTTGGAAAAAGCCTTGGGATCGCTGGGCCTCTGAACTGGGAAAAAATCAGACACTGGTTGCGCTTCCAGGAGGATTCACCCGGCACAGGGAGCCTCGGCACAGGTGTGGGAGCTGGGAGAGCTGATTTCCATGGAAAATTCCAGCTCCTCAGCAGAGCAGGCCCAAAATAGGGGAAAAACCATCCAGGCTGTGCTTTGAACAGGGGCTCAGGAGGGAAGGGGCTGGAAAATCCTCTCGTGTAGATGCTCAGGGTTTGCTGTCCCAAGCCTTGGTGTCAGTTCCTTTAGGCTGGAAGACATGGCCTGGCTTTTGGAAAATAATGAAAAAAAAGGGGTTTTCCATACTTTAAAAGTGAGAAAAGGCTTTTCCTTCTCTCACCATCCCTGTATTCCCATCACTTGGAATAAATAATGTTCTTAACTCGCTGTGCAGTGTTTGCCCCTCTGAGGTGTTGCAGGACTCAGGGAATGGTTTGGGTTGGGAGGGAAATTAAAGCCCATCCAGTTCAACCCCTGCCATGAGCAGGGACAGCTTCCACTGTCCCAGGTTGCTCCAAGCCCATTCCAACTTGATGTCCCCCATCTCAGGCAGGAATCTGTTCTCCTTCCAAGGAAAGGCTTCAGGGTTTCCTGGAATATCAATAATTTATCAATTTATCCAAGATGGATACCTCTTATTTTGATGGCTAAACCACCAGTTTTCCAGTTCATTAATCCATTTCTCTTTTGCTGGGTAGTTATCTGAAAAACTCCAGGATACGGAGAACGAAGCCATGGCCAAGATTGTGGAACTGGAAAAGCAACTTATGCAAAGGAACAAAGAACTGGACGTGATCCGGGTGAGTGGGATGGGGAAGCCCTGGATGGATTCAGGATGCAGGGAGTGGAGATCACGGATCTGGGGCAGGGGAATTCTCTTGGCTTCCCAGTATTGAACCTGGGGCAGATTTCAGGTGGAATTATTTGTGTGTGCACTCAAAAGGACGGACGGAAATCCCTTTGGATGTGCCAGGAATCACTGAGTGAGATGGATACATCTCATTCCCCAGGTCTGGAGCATTCCAGGTGGGAGTTTTGGACCTATGGAGGTCCCAAAGGGTGGGAGAATCCAGAATTCCTGTGGGGGGGCTGCCCTGGGCACGTGCAGCACAATCCCCTCTCTGGATCAGGCTGTTCTGATCCTGCCCTTGGGATTCTGAATGCACATTCCCTGCTCCTGTGTCATTGCAGGAGATCTACAAGGATGCCAACAGCCAGGTTCACACCCTGAGGAAGATGGTGAAGGAGAAGGAGGAAGCCATCCAGCGCCAGTCCACGCTGGAGAAGAAGATCCATGAGCTGGAGAAGCAGGGAACCATCAAGATCCAGAAGAAAGGGGATGGGGACATCTCCATCCTTCCCGTGGCCCTGGGCTCCGGGATGGTGCCGGCGGGAGCAGAGGCAGTGCCAGGGACCGGTGCCACCCCTGGAGCTGCCTCCTCAGTGCCACTGCCCCCACCTCCACCCCCCCTGCCCGCCCTGCCAGGCTCACCTGAGGCAGGTGAGGAAGGAGGGAGATCCCAGCTGGGTGGGCACCAAACCTCCTGGGCACTTCCAGTGCCTGAGCACCCTTCCCATGGGGAAATTCCTCCTGATGTCCAGCCTGAGGCTGTTCCCTCTCCTCCTGTCCCTGTTCCCTGGGAGCAGAGTGTGACCCCCAGCTGGCTGCCCCCTCCATCTGTTTTCCCATGGATGGAAAAGTCAGTCCCTTCTTTCCTGAGGGCACTTCCAGGTGCTGAAGGCTCAGGGTGGGGAGGGGACATGGCGGGATGTCGTGGTTCACTCCTTGTGCGCCTTCCCTCCACAGTAACTCCATTTTCCCTCCATCCCACAGTGCCCAACGGCCCCGTGGCAGTGCCTGTGCCACCTCCACCACCACCACCACCTCCTCCTCCTCCTCCTCCTCCTCCTCTCCCGGGCCCGGCTCCGGACGCGGCTCCGGCGGCGCCGCTGCCGCCACCACCGCCCTCGGCTCCCCCCCTGCCCGGCACGGCCTCACCCACCGTGGTCTTCAACTCTGGCCTGGCAGGTAAAGCTCCCTCAGGGCAGGGCAGGGCAGGGTGGTGCTGGCCCTAAACACAGCCCGTGGCTCCTCACTGGGGTTGGGATGAGGAAGGAAGGAGCATTCTGGGCTCTCTGAGGTCGCCCAGAGGAGCTGTGGCATCCCTGGAAGTGTCCAAGGCCAGCTTGGGGCAGCCTGGGATGGGGGAACTGGGTGATCCTCCATGTCCCTCCCAGCCCAAAGCAGTGTGAGATTCTGGGATTTATCAACCCAGCGGTTTGGGTTTGGTCTGAAAGAGTCAGATTCTCCAGTGGAGCAAAACTCACACCGAAAGAATTTTATAAATGGGGTCGTTTTTGACTTTGGCAGAGTATGGGTTTGATTTCTTCTGAGAAGAAGTATCTGTGCAAAATTTGGGAATTTTTTTGTGGAAGTTTGGAAAGAAAAGGCAAAATTTGGGAATTTTTTGGAAGGAAGAACAATCTGCTGCCCATCCTTACGCATGTTTTAGTCACTGCCCCCTGCCAGGTGTCTCAGGGCTCACTGGTGTCCCCAGAAATCTCCAGAGCTCATTACAAGTCCAAAGCAAGAGGCTCTCATTAAGAGCTTCGTTAAAGACAAAAAATCAAATTAAATATTCCAGCCTTGAAAGGCTCCTTGGAAGACAAAAAGCATCCTGGATCCAGAGGGTCCCAGGGTGATTTGTAGGAAAATCCAGCCCCAAAGGGAGGGCTGATCCCGTGGGGGTGCCTGGGGGCTGCTGGGCTGCAGATCCCATTTTTCAGTGGGAATTCTGAGGGAATGGGACTGGAAGTGCCTTTTCTGGATGCAGGGGCTCCAGAGGAAGGAGCATTCCCAGGGCAGGAACGCTGTGGGGCCGAGGGGAGTTGGGAAATAACAAATGCTGCTTTTCTCACCTTTCCTAACACTTTTTTCTCTGTTCCTTCTGCTTCCTGCTAAGATGGGCCCATCAAGCTCTTCTGTAGGTTCCTTCCTGCTAAGTATTCCCTATCCTGGCATTCCCTGTGTCCTGGGGGGTATCCAGGGGCACCTGGGAGTATCCAGGGGATGGGCAGGGGGAGGTTGGAGCCAACCCTTGGGATTTGGGCACTCAGAGCTCGGGAAGGGAGGAAGAGGAGGA
>VXAX01004082.1:88584-116275 GCA_013399835.1 Leptocoma aspasia | reverse complement strand
AAATAAAAAAATAATAAAATATAAGAAGAAATGATAAAAATAAATAAATTTTTAAAATAATGATGGCAATAAAGATAATAAGAAAAATGATAATGATAATAATAATGATGATAATAATAATAATGATAATAATGACAATGACGATGATGCTAATAATAATAATAATAATGATGATAATAATTTCAGCGCTTTCAGGAAGCCGGCTCCCTGCGCCCGGCTCGCAGCCTCCCTCCCGCCGTGGCTCGCCCGGAGCCCCCGGCTCCGGGTGCCGTTGCCCGCCTTTGGTGGCCGGCTCTTTCATGAGCCCCTGACGAGCGATGGCGGCTGGAGCGGCAGGGACGGCACGTGCCGGGATTTGGGATTTGGCGCTTTGGGCTCGGGGACGGTGCTGTGGGAAGGGAGGGCAGCAGGACCGGGCTGGCCGCGGCTGGAGGAGGGAAGCCCCGAGGGGAGCGGGGAAAGGGAATTTGTGGTTCACGCTTCGGCGAGTGAGGACAGGCACTGTTCCCATGAAATCCCCAAATTATTTGGGGAATGGATCTTAAATCCCATCCCGTTCCGTAGGGACGCCTCCCACCATCCCAGCCTGGCCTTCGACGCTGCCAGGGACCCACTTCTCGGGGAATTCCAGCCCAGAGCACCCTCATCCTCATCTTGGGAATTCCTTCCCAAAATCCTCCTCCCAGCTGCAGCACTTCAGGGAAAAGGCTGGGGCATGAGCAGCTACACCTGGTAGTAACTCCCAGGATATAAATGAGGTTGGATGGAGGATTGTGGGATGTGGAAAGGAGGAGTTGGGATGTTCCTGTGGTGTTTGGCCTTCAGGACCAGCAAAGGTGAGGTTTGGTTCTGCTTTTGGATGTGAAGATGTTTATTGGGCTTTTTTTTTTTGGGTGTTTATTGTTGTTTATGGATGTTAATTGGAAAATGATGAGTTTGTAGGATACACTGGATTGGAAGTGAGGTGTGAGGAAAGCAGGGTGGGAAGAAGCCACCAAGAGGGGTTTATATTTTGGGATTTTTGTGAGGGAAATATGTGTTAGCACCCAAGTCTTTGGGATGTGCTCGGTTTAGCCCCCCTTTTCCCAAGTAATTCTATCCTGGGTCTCCCTTTTTTTGTGTTTCTGAGTTTAACTCTGCCCATCAAGCTCTGAGAGCAGTTTTAAATTCCCTGCTGAGGGTGGGAATTATAATTTGAGGCTGTTCTTGCCCTTTTTATCGATTCAGTCAGAATTTGGTGACTTGTTCTGCCTTTGGGGGGGCCTGGAAGTGATGATATTTATGGGTTATTTAGGGGCATTTATTGATGTTTATTGGCTGTGGACATCAACTGGAAAATCACCAGTTTGGAGCATGCACTGGATTGGAAGTGAGATTTGAGGAAAGCAGGCACCAAGAGGAGTTTGTTTTTTGGGGTTTTTGTGAGCTAAATGTGTGTTAGCACCCAAATCTTTGGGATTTGCCCAGGTTATTCCACACTGATCCTGGGAATTCTGAACCCATGGATTGGCTGTTTTTAGAGATCTCCCATGACCTTTAACTGCTTTGTGTCCAACCCACCCGTGGCATTTCCGAGGTGCTCTGTAGTTTCCATGGAGGATTCTTTCCTACTCCTTGCAGTACTTTAAAGATTGATGTCTGGTAATTAACAGACTGATAATGAGGCAGGATTAATTGGGAGTGCAGATAAAACCCATTAGGGATGGATCTCTTCATGCAGGGATTTTTGCTGTTATCACACAATGAAATTCCCTTTTTTGTCTTCCCTCACAAACTGTACCCTTGCAGAGGTGGAAAAGGAGGTTTGATGTTCCAAGAGATAAAACTGGGGTGAATTCCACACTGCTCCAGACTGGGGTGTCCTCATGGAAGAGTTCACTGGGAACTATGAAATTGTTCTTGGGAAAATCATAAAGTTGTCATGGGAAACTGGGAATTTATATCTGAGTGTGCTGCCAATGCACAGGAATGTTGTTTAAATAATGGCACGGCCAAATCACTGGGACTTTTCAGGGGTTTTTGGGTGCTGATTGAACTAATCCTGATTCTGTGAGTTCCCTGGATTTACTCTGTAGGATCAGTCCAGCATTTGGTAGAGTTCCAGACTGGTTTGGGTGAGAAGGGATCTTAAATCCCATCCCCAGGGACACTTTCCCTGTCCCAGGCTGCTCCAGCCTGGCCTTGGGCACTGCCAGGGATCCAGGGGCAGCCACAGCTGCTCTGGGAATTCCAGCCCAGCCAGGAATTCCCAGTTCCCAAGATCCCATCCATCCCTGCCCTCTGGCAGTGGGAGCCATTCCCTGTGTCCTGTCCCTCCATCCCTTGTCCCCAGTCCCTCTCCAGCTCTCCTGGAGCCCCTTCAGGCCCTGGAAGGGCTCTGAGCTCTCCCTGGAGCCTTCCCAAATGTTTTCCTGCATCCCTGAAAATACCCCAGCCTGCTTCCTGGCTGTTATTTTTTTCCATTATCTCCCATAACAATGAATCCCTGACATTTATCCTTCCTCTGCTGGAACACAAAGCAGCCCCACTTCAAACACCAGGCATGGAAGGGAGGGAATGTGAGCAGGAGGGGGTGGGAAAGGATCTGTGGGTGCTTTGTGCTCACAGGGAAAGGTAAAATATGGATTTGGCTGATGGTCAGGGAGGAGATTTCAGTGACTTCCTGGACTTAAAATCATATTTTTTCCATGTGGGAATGAAAATGGATTGAGATGATAAAATTCGGGATGATTTGCTGTTGGTAGCTCAGCAAAATGGACACCTGGACCCTGCCAAAGCTGCTCCCTGAGTGCCCAAAATCCCTGGCTTTGGCTGAACACAGGGATTGCCTCAGGAGAGGGGGCACAATCCATGTGGGGAATGCCAGGCCCAGGACAAGGGGAGGAGAGCTGGGAATGGGGTTATTCCTAAACCTCCTCTCAGATGTCCATGGCAGTGCCAAGGGAAGCAGGAGGGAGGTGTAGGAGGTTTTGTTTAGTCACAAAACAAGGCAAAAAATGATGGATTTGTGCAAAATCCAAGCGAGTTTAAAAATATCCATTCCTGAGGGTGAGTCCTTCTCCTTAATACCTGGATATGTAAAATCCCTACAAATTCCAGGCTCCTTGAGCTGTCCCAAGTTGTCATTTCTCTCTCTGGTGCTTCTGCCTTCACCTGCTCTGATTTCCAGCCTTATCTCCCTCCTGCTGAGAGCTGATTTGTTGGGAGGTTTGAATTCCAAAGGTTCAGCTCTGCTGAATCCCATCTGTGCTGTCACTCACACCCTTAATTGGCTCCCAATTAAAATTACTCTGAATTTGCAGGGTCCAGAGCCTTTTCCTGTGCTAATTCTGAGTCTGAACGGTTCAGTTGAGAGGTGGGGTTTGGTTCAGGGATGGATTTGGGGATCTTGGGGCTCTTTTCCAACTCTGATCCTGTGAAAATGAAGGATTTGGGATTCCTTTTTAACAGTGGGCTCTGTTTGGAGTGCCAGAGTTGGAGTGGACACTTTTCCTTCTGTTTGGCCAGGAAAACTGCAATTCCAGGAGCCCAGAGAGGTAAAATGAGGCTCTGGGGTTATCCCAGAAAAACTCAGCCAAGTCCTTAGCCCTGCCCACTGGGAATGGGGTTATTTAGGCAGGAATAGTCAGAATATTCCAAGATCCAGGAGCAAGCAGAAGGATTTGACTACTTTGAGCCTCAGGTCAATTAAAATGATTTGTCTTTTTCACCTCCTCTGCTGCATCCTGCAGGAGCCAGGAGCTGGAAAAACTGGAGGAATTTAGGCAGAAAAATTGTCTTTTCTTCCTCCAAATTTGTCTGCAGAGGGAGATGTCCAAATGTTTTCCACACCAGGAATGGGGAGGGACAAAGCTGTCCTGGCTGGGGTTAAATTAATTTGGGATTTGGTTGAGTGACCAAGCAGTGCCAGCTCCTCTGCTCTGCCAAAACCTCCCGAGCCTCCTTCCCTGTGCTGTGGGATATCCTGGAGGGAACAGCTTTAATGGGAAGAGCAGGAATGGTTTTGTTATCCCACAGATCCCCCCAGCCTCTGTTCTCAGCAGGGGCATCTTGGCTGCTGCTGTTAAATAAAAGATGCTCTGGAATATTGGAGGCAGGATTGGCTGGAGGGGGTGGAAAAGCCATTAGTTTCCCTTTGGAAAGATGGATGGGAGGTTTTCAGGAGCTGTGGCTGCATCCCGGGATATTAGCAGCAGCTGCAATAATTCCTGGGAGGTGATGAGGGAAGTGACAGCAGGGCTGGGGTTTGGCTTGGGAGGAGGCCAAAAAAAAAAGGAGAAAATTGGGCTTCAGGCGTCAAATCCATCACTGGCAACGAAGGGAAGGCAGAGCAGCTCAGAGCTGTGTTCCATGGAATAGCAGGAGAAATCCTTGCTCCCACAAAAAAGGGGGAATTAATCCAGGGCTGCAGGGGGATCCTGGGCTGGTCTCATCTTTAAAATCCCTGTTTGGAATGTCACCTTCCTATCAAAGCCTGTTCCAACAAATCCCGTTCTTTTTCCGTGCTGTTTTCCCAAAATCCTGGAGCAGCAGATCCCTGGTTTGGGGTGAAATCGAGGGAGGGGTTTTCCAGCTCCTTGGGACTCATTCCTGCTCCCATTCTTCCCATTCCATGGGTGTCCCTCACCCAGCACAAAGCCCAAAGGCCTCCCACTCCTGAAGAAAAGAAATGGCATTTTATTCCCACCTGGAAAAAGTTGGAGTGGAAGAAATGGAGCATAAAATATCCCTCAGCAGGTGGCAATGGTGAAATGAGACAAACCACAAAATAACCACGGAGCTGCTGCTTGTTTTCCTTTTTTTTTTTTCCTTTTCTTTCTCTCCCAGAAGGGGAAAATGATTCACGAGGTAATTTGGGATGGATGCTTGGAGCCTCAGTGGTGTCAATTTTCCAGGGCTGGAGGGATGTGGATCTGAATCCACCCCCTCAGTGAGGAGCCAGCAGCTCTTATTCTGAGATTTTTTTGTTTTAATGAGCACATAGAAGTGAGCCCAGATGAGCTGGAATCAGGATATTCCCAGAAGATTTCCCCTCTAAACCCTGCTCAGAAGCTGCAAAAATCTTGGTGGAGGTGTTTGCTCAGGGAATTCCTGCTCAGAACTTGGGAATAGGGTGAGAAAGAGGCAGTGGGAGCTGTTGGATATGGATAATTAAATCAATCTTGGAATTTTTAGTGGTCAGTGTCCTTTTCCCAATATTCCTGCTGGGATTTGTTTTCCCCTCTCCTTGAGGAGCCCTGGGAAGCACCCAATGAACCTGGAAGCAGATGAGGAAATGCGATTCCTCCTCTCCCAACAAAAACTCCCAGGATGGAGTAAAAACGTTGGGAATTGAGTTGATTGCTGCATGATTTAATCCCAAAATTTAGGCTCTGCCTGGTGTCCTTTGCATTTGAGGCTGAGTTTTGTGGGCCAACAGAATCCTGCTGGATTTTTCCTGCTGGAATTCCAGGAATGTTTGGACACCAGGCACAGGGTGGGAGTGTTGGGGTGCCCTGTGCGGGGCCAGCAGCTGGGAAATGATCCTGTGGGATCCTTCCAGCTCAGGATATTCCATGATTTTAAAACTTGGGTAATTTGGGATGATTTCTTTAGGATTTCTCTGGACTCCTGGAAATAAAATCTGTAAGGAAGTTGTTATTGGTGAGAAATTGTTGCTTTTATCCTGCTGGTATTACACAAAATCTGAATTATTACAGAAATTTGGAGTAATTTGTCTTAATTAAACCATCCTTGAGACTGCTGGAACTTTTTCACCTGGAAATTCCCAGGGATAAATGGACCACGGAAACAAAGGATTGTTGCCAGGTTTCCTAAGTGCAGCTTCCTCTGCAAAAAAACCTGGAGGGAATGGGAATTCTGCAATTCCCCCTGTCTGCTCCTGCTCTAAGCTGCTCTTGCAGCTTCCCAGGAATCCTTTTGGCACTCTTTGGGAGCAATAAACCAGGATTTGAATCCAAGGAACAATAAACAGGGACAGGAGCAGCCCGTTGGGGTGGTGGAGCAGAGCAGCTGTAGGAATTCTGCGTGGGATGGGGTTTTATTGGGATTTTTATTTGACATAACAGCATGAGGCAGCAATGTCCCTTCTGGGAAATCCCTGCTGAAAATTCCCACCTGGATGTGGGTCTGGCCAGGGAGCATTTATGGGATTGGGGGAGCAGAGAAAGCACTCTGGAAAATTCCAGGAACAAGGTGATGGATTTTGTGCTCCATGCACTCAGAGAAGCTTTTGCCACTCCAGCTGCATTTATTCCCATTTTTCACTTCCATCATCTCCAGTGACAGGAAGTTTCCCAAGTTAATTGGATTCTTCAGCAGGTTTTTGGGTATTTTTCCCCAGGAACTAAAAGCAAATTGATCTCCCCCTGTTGCCCTGAAGATGCAAAGCTTTGAAATGAATCCGAGGTGGAATTTATTTTATGACAAAACAGGAGATGAAAAACAAATACCAGGAATAAGCCATGAATTTTTCATTGGGAGTGGGAGAGCAGTGGAATACTCTGGAAAATCCCCTGGCACCTGAAGCAGCTCAGTGTGGAGGTGGGAGGGCTGGAACATTCCTGATTCCCAGGGGTTGGTGCTGCTTCCCGGGAGAGCTGGAGCCAGAGGCTCCTGCAGGAACTGTGTCCGGATTATCAGAAATGTGGGGATGAGCAGCAGCCCTCAGAATGCCACACTTCAACCCAGATTGTTGTGCCAAGACAGGTTGGATGGGGCTTGGAGCAGCCTGGGATAGTGGCAGGTGTCCCATGGAAGGGGTGGAATTTTGGGCTTTAATGTCCCATCCATTTCATAATCCTGTGATCAATACCTCCCCCATCCCTCTCTCTAATTAAAAGGAATCCTAAATAAAACACTGGGAATGCTGGTAGGTTTATGGATCTTTAATTCTGTAATTGTCTGTTTGGCTGAGATAACTGTAATTAATCCAATTAATATTCTGGAATGGAATCTTTTCAGAGATAAGAACACTTAAATGTAAGGAAAGGTTTTTTCCACTGAGGGAGGAGAGGCCCTGGCACAGATTCCCAGAGAAGCTGTGGCTTCTCCAGGATCCTTGCAAGTGTCCAAGGCCAGGCTGGAGCACTGGGATCGTGGAAGAGGGTGGAATTAATGATCAGAATCATTTCACTCCCATTTTTCTGGCTCTAATCCCAGGTTTTTATTCCCAGGTGTCTGAGGGTGTGAAGGGAGGGATGGGGCAGTTTCCTGGGATAAGCTGTTCCAGCTGCACCTGAGCTCTGGGGCTGTTTATCCTGACCAAATTCAGCCTCTTCCTCCCCTGGGGATCCTGCTGGATCTGATCCCTCTGAATCCCCTGGAAAAATGAAATATTTGGGTTTGGATGGGGCAGGGAGTGCTGGGTTCCCAGTGCTGGGTGTGGAGGGGAATTTGGGATCATCCCACTGTGGGGCAGCCCCAGCTGCTCTGGAACCACATTTCTGCCTTTCCCTGGATGTTTAAAGCTGTCCTGGCTGGCAGCAGCTCTGCCAGGAACCACAGGGAGTGTCTCCCAGGGGTGAAGGATGAAGGGAACGGTGCCAGGGAGACGTTTAAAAACCTGGGAATACCAGGAAAGCAGGGAACAGCTGAAGGCCCGGCAGGCCCCGAGCTGCCAGCAGCCAGCCAGGCTCTCAAGTCAGCATTTCCCAGCTCCAAATTGTGTCCAAAAGGCAGTTCTGCTCCCTCCTGGAATTGTCATCCTGGAATAAAGCTGCCTCCCCAGCTCCTGGCTTTTGTGGGGGTGTCTGAGCCCTGAGCAAGAGGCTGCACAGGAGTTATTGGGCTCTGGCTGAGGGGCTGCAATGCTGTCCCAGCTCTGGGGCTGGAGATGGAGCCCTGCCTCCCTCCTTCCTTTTCCTGCCAGCTGGGAATGCTTCATTCCCCAAAGGCTTCTCCTGGCACAGGGTGGGATTCCCACCCCTGCAGGGATTTCCAAGCTGTGGGAACATTTATGTGATTGGTGGCACTGAGGGACACAGGGCAGGGCTGGGAATGGTTGGGCTCCATCTTGGAGGCCTTTTCCAGCCTTGATGATTTTACATTTGATTCCATGGATGCCATGGAATTCCATTCCTTGTCCTAGCTGCTGTCACTTCCATTCCATGGATGTTTTTAACTCCCTTTTCCCTGTTTTCTCCACTGTGGCTGAGGTTCCTCCTGGCCCAGGCTTCTCCTGGCTGCTTGGAACAGCCCTGAGGCAAACCCACTTCCCTGAGTTGTAAATGTCAAATAATTATTGTGAAATATTCCCTGAGGCAATGCTGAGTTTGGAAGGGCTGAGGAAGTTCTGACAGGGAGGAAAAATCCCTGAAGGATGTGGGATGGAGATTTCTGGTTTTGAATGTGTCAGAGGAGTCAAACCAGGCTTGAATTTGGGTTTAAATATGTTTGGCTGCCCATAATTGCTGACAGTCCAGGAAATGGATGTTCAGCAGAAGCTCGAGGAGGAGTTTTAGTGACATTTCACTGCTGGCTCTGCTATTTTGTGGTGATTTGTTGGATTTGAAGAGCTCAAGGATCACCTCACCATTTGAACAGGACAAGGTGAACATTCCTTGAGGGGCATGTTTGGGAATGCCATTAAAAGGCAAATCCCTCCAGGAGGGGAAAGGTTCTAAGGTACATGGAGTGATTTGAAATGAATCAATTTTTTAGCAAGAAAAAGTCAAATTATAATCCAGAAAACAAACCCTGGCTCTGTTTATTCCCTCCCAAAGAAATAAAGCAGTCAGGACAAAAAGCTGTTTTATCAACCCTGCCTTTTGTGCTCCCAGATGGAAATTCTGGAGTGACAGGACTAAATCTCCATCTCCAGGCCTTTCCCAGTGGGGCAATTCCAAAGGAACTGCAGCTCTCACAGCACACTCGGGGTTGTTGCTGCTCGGTGCAATATTGAGTTGTATTTACACATTTTTCTGTATTTTCTCAGCAATGGAAGTGCTAAAGCTCCACAATAAATCAAATCCTGGGAGTGCAGTGAGAGCTGCCTGTTCTGCTGCTGGGTTTATTCCCAGGATCCTATTCCAGAGCATGTGGAGAAAAATTCATTTCAAATCCAAGCTGTGCTTGCTCTGCCTCAGCCTCATTTTAAAGAGCTGGGAAGGAAACATGGATTTATCCAAAATAAATCTCTTTTTGTGCTCTGCAGATCTCTTGGAAAATGCTCTTGGCTTCACTGTGGCTTTGGTTTTGCTGGAAGTGGGAATTCAGGGCAAAATTCAGCTCTCAGGTGGGAAAGAGGAGGGATGGGGAACCTCTAGCCTCAGATTAACACCAAAAATTACTCAGGGTTGGGCTGGTTTGGGTAAAAGGCCAGTCCAGGACATGAGTTGGACTGGTCAGACTGGCAGGGTCTGGTCTGGACACGGAGCTTTGAGAATCCCAGGGAATTTAAATCCCATCTAGTGGCACCCCTGCCATGTGGTGAAAGTTGGGAATGTGGGCATGGAGTGGAGAGAAGCTCTTCCTGCCCTGGGACCTGGATTTTCCTGGGCCACAAACCCACAGGGAGAGAGAAAAATGCGGGTTTGGATTTCATGGAATGCTGGGGTGGGAAAAGATGTTAAGGATTGTCCCATTCCACCCTGCCATGGGCAGGTACACCTCCCACTGTCCCAGGCTGCTCCAGCCTGGCCTTGGGCACTGCCAGGGATCCAGGGGCAGCCACAGCTGCTCTGGGAGAACATTTGGGCCCTTCCCTGAATATTGAAGCTGTAACAATTCCCGTGGCCTGGCTTTTCCTGCTGCTCTGGCTGGAAAACATGGAAGAGTCTGTTCAAGGAGAAGTTTGTGTTTCAAAGCCCTCCTGCCCTCGAGGTGTCATTTCCTCTCTGGCAGAGACAACCTCAATAAAGCAAATTTTTCTTGTTATCATCTCCTTCTCCTTCCTCTGTCTGCCCCTTGTGCCTCGGCTGACAATTTTTAAAGGATTTATTCCAACCTCTGGGAATGCTGCCAGGTATGAGCAGCTTTTTGTGGGCAGATGCTTCACCTGTCTGTGTGTTTGGGCAACCTCCTGCTGCTGATCCCAGATTTTCCCTGGACTGGAGAATTAGAGTGAAATGGAAGATATTTGAAGTGTTTTTTAAAGCCCATCCCAATCTTTTCTCCACATAAAGCTAAGGGTGGTGTGATTCCTATTTTAGTCCTGGTTTAATGCCCGTTTTCCTCATAAAGCCAGGATGGATCTTATCCCTGAAATCTGATTTGTGCTGTGGGCTGGAAGGCAGGAAAAGCATTTTCCAGAGTTGATTGTGTTTTATGAGGCTGTGGAGTTGTGTAACCCTCAGTCCAATAAAGCCATGGATAAGAGATGGACACAAATCCCTTCTCCAATCAAGTCCCAGAATTGGGATACAAATGAAGCAGGAATCAGGGGGGAAATATGGGATTGAATCATATCCCAACACCTTTGGGGCTCCACAGCTCCAGGCCCCCCAAATTCTGTGTAATTTGGGGCTTTTAGGTCCTGTTGCCCCATTCCAGCTTGGCATTGAGCATGGAAAAGGAATTAAGGCTCATCCCAGAAAAGCCTGAGGGCAGCAGGTGGAGGGGGATGTTGGGATTGGGCAAATTTCCCACCTCTGAGGAAATGAAAGCTGGAAATGTGGGCAAGGAGTGGAGAGAAGCTCTTCCTGCCCTGGGGCCTGGATTTTCCTGGGCCACAAATCCACAGGGAGAGAGAAAAATGTGGGTTTGGATTTCATGGAATGCTGGGGTTGGAAAAGATGTTAAGGACTGTCCCATTCCACCCTGCCGTGGGCAGGGACACCTCCCACGGTCCAAGGATGTTCCAACCTGGCCTTGGGCACTTCTAGGGATCCAGGGGCAGCCAGGATTCCCAGGGGCTGGGAATTCCCAATATCCCATCCATCCCTGCCCTCTGGCAGTGGGAGCCATTCCCTGTGTCCTGTCCCTCCATCCCTTGTCCCCAGTCCCTCTCCAGCTCTCCTGGAGCCCCTTCAGGCCCTGCAAGGGCTCTGAGCTCTCCCTGGAGCCTTCCCTTCTCCAGGGGAACATTCCCAGCTCTCCCAGCCTGGCCCCAGCCCTTGGAGTTAAAGGGTTGTGAGGGGTTTTGGTGGGATATGGATGCAGGTCTGGCTGCAATTCCCAAATCTGCTTCATCCCATTTTCCTGGTTTTTAGAGCTCAACCCTGTTTAAACCCACTGGTGGCTGCTCCCAAAAAATCTGAAGGTCACCCTTTGTTCCAGAATCCTCTTTTCCCAAAAATCTTTTGTCCTAAATCAGGTGATTTGATGAAGAGCTTTGACAACTGGGATGGTTTTTAGGGAAACATCCACTTCCTCCTGGAGAAACTCATCCAATTTCCTCCTGGAATTTTGGCTTCCGTTGCCCAGAGAATTTTGGTTCAGTCATGGGGTTAAATCAAAATGATTCTAAAATAGAATTGAAGCTGTTCCCTTTATTCCAACAAGTACTGGGATGATTTAAAGGAGAAAAGAAGGATTTTGGAAAGCTTCTCCTATGGAAGAATGTTGGCCAGATAAACAGGAGCAATTAGTGCTTAATGAGGACAGAGAGTCCCAACAGTTTAAGTCTAAACTCCCACATTTATTTTTCCAACAAAATGCATCCAGATCAAATAAAAAATCCCAAAATTCATCTGTGCAGGGATTTTTTTCATTCCTAAACCAAGTGAATAATTTGCATTTAAATCCAGCACTTCCGTGCATTCTTTTGTTCCTAATTAATTGAAATATTAATTATCCCTCTAATACCTCATTGTTTTTATTATTTAAGTTTTATAGAGGTGGTTGCTGTTATTTTTTGTGCTGTTGTACAAGTGGGAGCTGAAGCACTGAGATAAAATCAGAGATTTCTGGCTGTTCCCAGCAGTTTTTGGTGTGGGATCCTCCCACAGTTTGGATCTGCTATTCCAGGTTGGATATTGCTGCTTGTTGTGACAATTGAAATTAGGCCTTCAAAATAAACTGGCAGGAATTAGATTAAAAATTGGGAAAGTCATCCAAATATTTCTCCAAGTATGATAAGAATTTGGCTTTATTATAAAATGAAATTAGCCTTGAACTGCAGCACAAAAGCTGAGCTTAAAATAACCCCATTTGTTTTCTCCAGCTGCTAAACTGCTGCTTAGGCCCAAATTATTTCCATTAAAGAAATATTCATGGAACTGTGTTTTTCTTTAAATAGGAATTTTCCTTGAGGAGAAATTCCAGCAAAATGAGAAAATACTGATGGGGAAAAGGGGGAATATGTGGGAAGTGATGGGAATAAAATATCAGTGAACAGTGGGAATATTAACGGTGTGAATAATGAATTTTCCCCATATCCAGTGGCTGGGGAACTTCCTGGGCTTACATGGATAAACCTCTCCCGAATTCCAGCTAGAAACAAATGGAGCCAAGGTTCAGTCCTGGTTTATTTATGGGAATGTTGGAGCTGGGAGCAGATCCTCCTGGAGCTCCTTCAGCAATGACTTTATTGTTGTTCCCTAAATGTAAAGACCTTGTAAAAATCCAATTTATTCTGAGGGTGCTGGGATTGGCTTAAATGTCAGGAAAACAGGGTGGGAAGGAGCTGGGAGAGGGAAATTTCATGGAATTTTGGGAAGGAATTGTTCCCTGGGAGGGTGCAGCACCTGCCTGGGGTAGGCCTGGAACCCTTGGCCTGCTTTTTCTGTGGGAGAAGTGAAAATAATTCAATATAAATTTAACTTTTTCCAAGATTTGTCACTGATTTTTGTCCTGCTGCAATCCTGGGGTTTGTGTGGAAATAAATCAGAGGGAATTTAGCTCGTTCCAGGATTCCTGTTGGTGCTTTTTGCTGGTTTTGCAGAGTGTGAGGCCCTGACGTTTCAGTGAGACCTGAGGGGCATCAAAGGCAGCTGCAATTCCAGGTTTTAATGGGAAAAGTGGGGATTTTACATCTACTGGGATTAAATTGGGTTTTTTTCCTCTCATTTTTCCCTCAGATCAGGAGCAAGCAAAGACCTTGGCCCACCTTGGTGGCATTTTTTATTCCTTTTAAAACAAAACTCCAGCAGTGCCAACAAAACCTTCCCAGGGAATTGATTTGTTTTCCCTGCAATGTGAAAATTCCTGAATTCAGAGTCTTTTTTAAATTATCTTTTATGTTTTTTTCAGTCAGCCGTGCTTGTTATTGATTTTTATTTGCTGCTTTTCGTTCTGGAGTTGGACTTTTAAATTCAAAACCCATCGGGGCATGAATCCATCCTGGGAGAAGCAGCTTGGGAGCAGCAGAGGGATGAATCCCACTGGGCAAAAAAGGGCAGAACGATTGAAAAGATGGAAAAAAAGCCCAAGCCAAGTTGTGGATGAGTCTGTTCAGCTTTTCCCTGCCAGGCTGGGGCCTCTTTTCATCAATCTCCGCATCTCAAATGCTGCTAAAGGAATAACTCAGGGGTAAGAGAGCCAGGGGTGCTCTCTGATCCTTCAAGTGCCTTGGAATTTGTTGGATTTCAGGTTGGGAATGCTTTGTTTTCCCACAAATTCCCAGCTTGGGGAAACAAGGAATACCCAAATCCGCTGGAAGGTGATAATGGCCGAGAGCTGGAGCATTTCCCACCCAGATCAGGGTGATTTCCATGGAGTTTGGTCACCTTTGGGTTTTCCCATGGGGTGCTGGAGTGCCTCTGAAATCCTAAATAAGCTCCAGCATTTTTCCTTGAGGAGAAAGGTGAAGAATTGGATGTGACAAAAGGGTGGTGGTGGGCTTCCAAATTCCAGCTGGATTTGGGATCTGAGGTAAGGAATTGTGTTTTGCTCGTGCTAATTCCCATCTCTGGCATGAAATGGGAATGGGAAAGGAATGTGGTGCAGGAACAGGAGGTGTTGGGTGAGGTGAGGCTTCACAGGAGAAGGATAAAGCCAATCTAAAGTAACCCTGACCACTTAAAATTAAAATAAATGTAAGGGATTATCAATAATTCCAAGGGGAATTTCCTTCCCAAACCCAAATTTTGGAGGCAGCTGAAGATAGGACAAAATTCCCAGCCCTGAGGGAACTCAGGAGCAGAGTTTTCCTGCAGTCTCCGTGGGTTTTTTGGGACAAAGTGAGGTGGGTGGGAGGGTCAGTGTTGCATAATTTGGGATTTTAAAATAAAATCAGCCACTGAGCAAGAGAAGCACGGGTGTGAGGGGACAGTGGCCTGGAAAAATGAGCTGCCCTGGGGCAGTATTGGAAGCAGATGGATTTTTGGTGTGGCACTCCAAGGCAGCAGGGGAGGAAAAGCCGTGTCCCACTGCTCCCACAGGGATCTGCTGGGACACTCCGAAATTCTGCCAAGCGTCCCACGAGAAAGCACATTTTTCATTTCTTTTCCGCTAAAATCGGGGTGTGAGAGCAGGGAAAAGGGCGGGATATTTGTGTGATGCGCCGCTGGACGCTGCAGTTACATAACCCCAGGTTCTCTCCCACCCCAAAATCAATTGTCCTGGGAAGCGGCGTTCCATGGGGACACAGGGCAGCGCTTTGTCACAAGGCATCAGGCCACGCCTCGCTGAATTCCCGGCGATCCTCCCCTCCCGATCCATCCCCTGGGGTCCATCCCCTCGGATCCAGGGATGGGCAGAGGCCCCCCCCGGAGCAGCTGCTGCATCACACAAAAGGATGGGAAGGTTTTCCTGAGCATTTCCAAGGGAAGGATGCTTTGAAAAGGAATTCAAATGTTGAATGGGAATGTTGTTGGGAAGTGTTCTGTCGTTGCTCTGGAGCCAGGCTGGGAATGCTGGGGGTGTTCCCCTGGAGAAGTGAAGGATCCAGGGAGAGCTCAGAGCCCTTCCAGGGCCAAATCCCATCCCGTCCATGGCAGGGACACCTCCGGCTGTCCCAGGCTGCTCCAGCCTGGCCTTGGGCACTGCCAGGTATCCAGGGGCAGCCACAGCTGCTCTGGGAATTCCAGCCCAGCCAGGAATTCCCAATTCCCAATATCCCATCCATGCCTGCCCTCTGGCAGTGGGAGCCATTCCCTGTGTCCTGTCCCTCCAGCCCTTGTCCCCAGTCCCTCTCCAGCCCTCCTGGAGCCCCTTCAGGCCCTGCAAGGAGCTCCAAGTTCTCCCTGGATAGATTTGATCATCCCCAAAATTCTGAGCACAGCTCTCACGAATTAAAATGAGATTTCCCCCCATTTTCGTAGGATACAAAAAGCCTGGCAAGCCCCTGTTTTGTCATGACTAATCCAAGGGTATACAGGAAAATTTCCCCCAAAAATGGGATATTGAAGCCCTTCCCACCCTGGGAGCAGCTCCCAGAAGCTTGCCTTCCCTGGGAATGCTGCACAGCCACTTCCTGCTCCCTCTTCCTGGAGGGTCCCTTCTCCTTTTGGGTCAGAATTGTTCCGAAGCCATTAAAAAAATTAAATTTAAATATGCAAATCAATTGCTGAAAGGTAAATATTCCCTGAGCTGTTATTCCCTGTGTGGCAGGAGTGGGATATTTTTAAACCAAAAGAAATATGGTTGGGAAAAGCTTCATATGTTAATGAGAGCTGATTGGTTCCAAACTTAATTAGGGATGGGAGCAGGGGAGCCTGACTGACATCTGTTACTTCCTTCTGTAACTCTTGATATTTTCCATGGATGTCACTCCAGGAAAAGCTCATTCCTGAGGCTTTTCTTCCCAGAGAAATGTTTGGATGGCTTAAAAATGAATAACAGGATTGGCTCTTTTGGGAAAAGGAGCCAAGGTTGAAATATTTGAGATTTTGCTGGGTTTATGTTCAGGGTATCCATCCAGGTTTGTTTTTAATGGCGTGTCCTAAGGGGAGAAATGTAATCCCAAAAAATTGGATTTAATCCCAAGATCTGTTCTGCTGCAGGGGTTTAACCTTTCTCAACCAGGCTGGACAACACACACTCAGGTTCCATGGAATTATGGGATGGTTTGGGGTGGAAAGGACCTTAAATCCCATTTATTTCCCTCCCTCCCATGGGCAGGGACACCTCCCAGTGTCCCAGGCTGCTCCAGCCTGGCCCTGGGCACTGCCAGGGATCCAGGGGCAGCCACAGCTGCTCTGGGAATTCCAGCCCAGCCAGGAATTCCCAATTCCCAATATCCCATCCATCCCTGCCCTCTGGCAGTGGGAGCCATTCCCTGTGTCCTGTCCATTATCCTGGAGGATTTTCCAGCCTAAACCGTTCCATGAAACGACAATAAATCCTTGCTGAGGGGAGCTGTGTTTGGGGGATGAAATCCCTGAGCCCAGAGTGGGGCTGGAATTCCCCAAAACTGGAGGGAGCAGCTGGAAGCACTTGGAGATCAATGCTTTGAAACACCATTTCCCCTCTCTCCTGTTCCTTTCCATCGGGATGCAAAGGGATGACTCAATAAAAAGCAGGAGTGGAGCTACTCAAATGAGATCCCAGCAGGAAAATTTGGCACTGGAAGGAAAATTTGTCCCATTTTGTCTGCATACATTAAATCCAAGAGTAGCTGGGATGTTTCCATGGAATATTTACAACTCCATGTTTACAACTCCGTGCAAAATGAACATCCCTTTCCTATCTGAGCCTTCCTGACTGGACAAAATAATTCCAGTTGGGAAAAAAGGGATTTATAGACGTGTAGAGCTGGGAAACTGCACCCAAAGATTCAGGGGTTCCCCAAATCCCTGTTTTCTTCCAGGAATTTTATGGCAGAGCCCAACCTCCCTCAGATGGAAGGAGACATCTTTGTTTGGTAGAGAAATTTTTGTGCTGGAGAAAAAATCTTTGTGTTGAAGCAAAATCCTTGTTTTTCACTAACCCATTCTTTTAGAATGTTTATTTTGCAGGGAATTTTTGCTGGTTTATTTTTAGGGAAAGGGGAGCTCTGTGGTTAAAGTCAACCTCCCCCTGTTCACTGGGATGTGCATTTGGGGTAAAAACCTGTTTTCTGCCAAGATTTCAGATCCAGTGTTAAGTTTTTGGAGTTTCCTCCTGTTTTTGGAGTTTTCCTTCCCTCTTGGGACTTTTCTTCCCATTTTTTTGGTGTCCAAGATTCCCTGGATGTCACCAAACCCAGAATTAGCAGGGCTGGGATCACTGTGTTTATCTCATACCACAGAATGTTTTTTTGTGAATGATTTCTGTCCAAAGGCCCGGCTCACAGCACGGGGACACTCGGGAGCTCATTTTCACTGGAATAGCCGGTTCGGGATGGGGAATTCATGGAATGTTCTGTGCCGGTGGCGGGAGGGAGGAAGATTTGGTTGGAAGCGGGGAGGAGCCGCTCTCGATGCTCCATCCGTTCCGTCTCTTGGCATTCCTGCTTTTTGCAGGAAAAGCAGAGCTTGGCCGGATCCCAGACTTCCATTAGGTGAAATTCCCGGGAGGAATGAGGGAAGAGCAGCTCCCACCTCCTGCATCCACCCGGCAGCAGCTCCCGAGGAGGGGAAGGAGCCGCGTTTGGAAGGGGCTGGCACCAGAGGTGGCTCCGGGAGCCTGGGAAAAGCTGATCCCAGGGATTTAGGGATGAGGAACCTGGGAAAAGCTGATCCCAGGGATTTAGGGATGAGGAACCTGGGAAAAGCTGATCCCAGGGATTTAGGGATGAGGAACCTGGGAAAAGCTGATCCCAGGGATTTAGGGATGAGGAACCTGGGAAAAGCTGATCCCAGGGATTTAGGGATGAGGAGCCTTTGCAGAGTTGATCCCAAATCACCTTGGACCTGGGATATGGTTTCAGCTCTTGGTGCCATCTGGGAATTGCAGCAGGAGGGATCTCAGGGATTCCAGCGCTGGCTCAAAGCAGGAATCGTGCTGCAAATAACAGGGATGCTCCTGGAAATTCCTCTTTGCTGGGAAAGAGGCCGAGGACACCTGGGATGTCCCAGCCCTGGCAGTGCCCGTCCCTGTGCCGGGGAGGGGCAGGGTGGGAAAACATTGGGAAAATTCCTGCATGGAAAGGGTTGTGAGATGGAATTCCCATTCCTGGAAGGATTTAAAGCCCTGTGGATGTGGCACCTGGGGACCTTGGCAGATCAAGGATTGGATTTGACGACATTAGAAATATTTTCCAAGTTTTCAGGCTCAGGAAAAAGTGGGAATAAGGGCAGCAGACAGGTCAGGAACTGCTGATTCCCACTGTTTTTAGAGCCATTGAAAACACGTCTTCAAAATCCAACAGGAGTTGAATCTCCAAATATGAAAATGACACCTGAGTGGAAAAAATATTTAGATTTTTTTTTTTTTGCCTTTTTTCTGTGATTTTGTTTGTTTGGTTTAATCAGAATAAGCTCACTCAGGCTCAGGGAAGGGAATCCAAGTCCTTCCCATGGTTACAATCACCAAGGAAACCACTCCGGTGGTATCCAGGGCTGGAATTTCAGTTTTCCAGTTGTGTGGCTCTTGGAGAACTGATTAGAGAAGGAAAACTCCTCCAGTCTTCATGGATTGCTCAAATTCCTCATAATTTTATATCCCTTTATCCCAGAGTTTCTCCCATCCCTCCAGAGCTCCTTGGAGCTGCTGCTTTTCCTCTCTCAAAACGCAGCCAAATTTAAAAATATGGATGGACGTGATGGAGAAACAGCAATTAAGGAATTCTCAGTGTTCCAAATGTTTTCCAACCATCTCAGATCTTTCCTAAAAGAATCCTTTATTGAAATGTTTTCTTGGAATCTTTATTTCAAAGTTGGTCGCTCCAAAGAATTTCCAGAGCTTGAAAGGTTTTCCCAGATGAAGCAGATTGTGGGAAATAATTGGAATTGATGGAAAGATCCGTGGTTTTTGTGGAAAAGCAGATTTCTGAGTCAGGGAAAATGTTGGAATGTGCTGCAAAACTACAAGCAGCAGCTTTCCAGTTGTCCCAGTAAACTTTGGGATGCCTGACTTTACTGGATCTCTGTTATTTGTGGCAATCCTTAATTTCCCCAAATACGCTTCTTGAGGAAATCTTTCAGACACAAAATCTTAGGAAAACAGAGGGAATATTGATCCAAGCACTTCTGAAAGCCAGGAAACGAGGAGTAGAATTGGAGAATCATGGAAAGGTTTGGGTTGGGAAAACCCTCTGAGCTCATCGGATCCAAAAATTCCAAGGGCTTGCAAGGCCACACCCCCATCCATGTCCCCAAGTGCCACATCCACATGGATTTGAAATCCCTCTGGGAATGGGAGGGATTGGGGCAGTTGGGTCCAGGGAGTTGAGCCTCAGGGAATGTTTTTCCTGCTCCTTTGGTCCCTGTCCTGCTTTGGCAAACATTCCAGAGGTGGGATTGCACTGGAGTGGAGATCCGGGTTCTCCAGCCTGGGAATCCCACGGGATTGGGTCGGGAGAAGATTTGCCCCTTTGGCATTCCCTGCCTGCTGCAAGGCAGGAAAGCAAGGAGGGATTAGGAAAAGGAGTCAGGAAATCCCTGGAAGCTGAATTCCAGCTTCAAGAGAAACAGGAAATTCCAGCTTGGATGGGAATTCAGAACCGCTGAGGAGGCTCCTAAAGTTAAACCCGAGCTTAGAGTTAACCCTGGCTGCAGGTGTCCCTCTGCTTCCCAAAAAACTGGATTTGGGATGGGCTTCCTGGGAATTTCAGGTGTTTCCCACCAGATTCCAAAGTGAAGCCCTAATCCAAGAGGCAGCTGCATCCCTGGTTTTTTGGGAACCAATCCTTTCCCAGAGGAGGCTGGGCTGGAGTTGGGGGAGCTCAGGGACAGCAGGAACTTGGATTTGGAGGCTTCTCCAAACAATTCCTTTGCCATTCCCATCTCTGTCCGTGTGCTGGTGAGCTGTGGGTCTGGATCCAGGATTTTTAATGGGCTTTCAGTGGGTTTTGTATGGGAGAAGATGATTCTGGATAATTATCCCAGGGAAGTTTTCAGTGCTGGAGGCCACGATCTCATCTCCATTCTCCTTCCTTTCCCATCCCTTTAGATGAGCCTTTCCTGAGCACACGGAATTTTTCCGACACAAACACTTCATCCCTGCTTATCAGACTGAAAATGCTGGAGAAATTACATTACATCCAGCAAAAAGCACGGATTGGCCCTTCTCTCCCTCGGAAATGGATTTTGGCTATTGTTCATTTTTCTCCTGTCATAAAATCTTCCATCCTTTATTTTCCCTTTATGTTCCGGACAGTTCCTAATCCTCTGCTGAAGCCTGGATGACAGGAGGTGATTTTCCAGTTTAAAATGAGATGGAAGTAAAGCCTCTGGCTCTGCAAACCTCCTGCTTTTCCTTTATTTCTATTTATTTGCACCCATTTCTGTTGCAAACCTCCTTGTTTTCCTTTACTTTCTTTTATTTTCTGTGTAAGCCTCCTGGTTCCCCTGAATTTCCCTTTATCTTCAGGTGCAAACTTCCTGGTTTTCCTTTATGGGATGAACTTTAAAGCCTGTTCCAACCCAAACCAGTCTGGAATTCCATAATTCCATTATCCATTTCCAATCAAAGATCCCCATATGTCGTCCTCATAACCCCAAAAGTTCTGCAGGTTGAGAACATTTGAGGGGGGGGGAAAAATCCCAATTTTTTTGGCATGAGATGGGATTTAAGGTCTTTTCCATCCCAAACCAGTCTGGAATTCCATGATCCCACCACGCCAGCCCCTTGGAATGCTCCGAGCAGCGCTGATGTGGGAGCTCTGGCTTGGAAGCAAAGCCAGGCTTGGAAGCAAAGCCAGGCTCGGGCTCTCCCAGGAGCTGCACATTCCAGGCGTGTGTGGATTGCCAGGATTTGGCATTTTGACAGGAAAACTTCCAGAATAAATGAAGGAACCTGGTCCTGGCTGGAATTTGGCACCTCCACCCCTGGCTGATCGCCCCTGGCACCCCACTCCCACCCTAAATCCGGGATATTGATCCTGCTGGGTGCCTTAGGAGCAGGACAAATTGTTTTCAGCCTCATCTCGGAGCGCTGGGTGGGATCAGTGGCACTTCTCACTTGCTGAGCTGCTGGAGCCTGGCTAAATCCACTTTTTTTCAGGCAATTAGGGAATGAATCTTGGCACAGAAGGAGCCATTCCCTCCTCGCTCCAGTGGGCAGCAAAGCTGGAGCCAAGGAACAAGCTCTGGATAGCCGGGATGTGCTGCTGAGCCTCGGGAATCCCGGGAATAACGAGGTGTCAGCAGCACGGGGCCGTTAATGACCATTCCAACCAGCCCAGGGCTCTGAGTGCTCCCGGATTTTAGCTGGAAAACGACAGGATGTCCATCCTTGGCAGCAGTCTGGGATGGAAAGGGATTTTCCAGCCCCTTTCCAGCCCAGCTGTGGGGATGGATGAACTGCACTGGCACAGGTAACACCCTCCAGCACCGAGGGTTGGGAAGGAATGATGGAATTGTGGTTTTCCCCCTTATCCCACCTTTGTTTGATCCAGGAAAATCCCTGGGCTGAGTGCGGGGTTCTGATTTATCCCAGAGTGTGTTGGGTCACGAGGTGCAGTCATTCCCATCTCCCAAAAAACCTGAGTGTCCAGCTGGGAAAGAGCCACTGGCACCTGGGCTGTGCCAGCTCTGGGTGACACAGCCCAGGGCACCTCCCGTGCTGGGGACAGCTCCAGGATCCANCTGGAGAAAAGGAGGATCCAGAGGGATCTTTTCCCTCTCTGGAATTCCCTGCCAGGAGGGGACAGCCGGGGGGGTCGGGCTCTGCTCCCAGGGAACAGGGACAGGAGGAGAGGGAACGGCCTCAGGCTGGCCCAGGGCAGCTCAGGGTGGATTTTGGGACAATTCCTTCATGGAAAAGGTTTTCCAGCCCTGGCATAGGTGTCCAGTGGCGGAATCCCCTTCCCTGGGAGTGTTCCCAAACCTGTGGATGTGGCTCCCGGGGACAGGGTTAGCAGTGCTTGTTCATGGCTTGTTCAGGTCTTTTCCAACCTAAACAATTCCATGATTTTATCAAGTCCCCAAGTCTCCCATGAATTCCCACACTTTTTCCCTGTTCCTGCTGTTCCAGGTCTCTCCAAGCCTTTAATCCAGTTAATGCCACAGCTCCTCATGGCACAATGGAGCTCCCTGGAAGCTTTGAGCTCTTTTTATAGCAAAGTTCATAATTTTTCCCGAAACCCTTACTTTAATTAGCGTCTGGATTTTCCTTCTGTGTCCAAGCAATGACCAATGTCAGGGCTCAATAGCCAATTCCTGCTGGCCTCCATTTTCCAATAACGTTCTACATTTTCCCAAGGGAATTCATTTCCCACTTCAAGGATACCCCCTGGAATTGCTTTGTTCCAGTTGTGATTCATGTGTCAAAATGGGCCTGGGAGAAGATGCTGTTGTTAAAATTTCACCTTGGAGGACTCACGGAATTTTGGGATGAGAAAAACCAGCCCTTAATTCCAACAGGTGCCTGAGCACTTCAAAATAATTCCTGCAACAACCCTTTGACTCCAGAGTTTGGGAATTACAATTGGAAAAGGGCGAAAAGGGATGGGAAGTGCATGGAATGTGCGAAGAGAATTAAGATAATTCCTGGTTCCCTCTCTGCTGATATTTCAGAGGGGTTTGACACATGGAATTAAGGGTTATTTGCTGCTGGGATCCCACACTCCTTTCAATTTCTCTGTCCAAGGCCACATGTTTTTACTTTGTGGATTTATTTCTTCATAACTTTTCCAGATTCCTGGGGATTTTTGTTGCTGTTCCTCTCCCTTCCCAGTTCATTGGTGATAACCCAGAGGGATTTCAAACTTCCATTACCCAGGACTATGAATCCATCATTTATTTCATGGCACATTCACAAATACAGCCCCAAACAAACCTGAGAGTTCCTCTGTCAGGTTTTAACCCACATTTACATTTTTCCTGCTGTGAAATCATCCCTAAATTCCTCTTAGGCCCAATATCCATGGGTGAATCCTCACGTTCCTCACTTCAGCTCTTGGATATTGCTGGAGACAGGGAAAAATCCCCCACTCCATCTCCTTCATCCTGACTCCATTTATTTAATGCTGATTCCATCTCCTTCATCCCTGCTCCATCTTCTTGATCTCCATCTCCTCCATCCCCACTCCATCTCCTTCATCCCCATCCTCTCTCCATCTCCCTCCCTGGTTGCTCCAGGCAGGTTCCCTGGAGACACTTCCCAAATAGCAGCAAGGAGTGGGGAAATAAAAACCTCCTGATGGTGATGGAATAAGGGCTGGGACAGTGATGGATTGCTTTGTGTGTTTGTCATATCAGGTGCTCCTGGTGCTGTTTTTCCACGGGCTAAAAATACATCCCATAACTATGGAATAGCTCCCAAGCTGCCCGTGGCTGGATTGATGGATCTGCTCAGCCCTGGAAAGCTCCCACTTCCTTCAGTTTCCATCTTCAGAGGAAGTGCCTGGGCCCCAGCCATAAAAAATATTGGATTTCCAGCATTAAATAATAAAGGTGTCCATAAAAAAAAACCAGATCCCTATAAATACATCAGTGATCCTTAGATAAGTCATAGAATTATGGGATGTTTTGGGATGGAAGGGACTTTCAAACCATCCCATTCCACCCATTCCATGGCAGGGACACCTCCCACTGTCCCAGGGTGCTCCAGCCTGGCCCTGGGCACTGCCAGGGATCCAGGGGCAGCCACAGCTGCTCTGGGAATTCCAGCCCAGCCGGGAATTCCCAGTTCCCAATATCCCATCCATCCCTGCCCTCTGGCAGTGGGAGCCATTCCCTGTGTCCTGTCCCTCCATGCCTTGTCCCCAGTCCCTCTCCAGCTCTCCTGGAGCCCCTTCAGGCCCTGGCAGGGCTCTGAGCTCTCCCTGGAGCCTTCCCTTCTCCAGGGAACATTCCCAGCTCTCCCAGCCTGGCCCCACATTCCAGAGGGAAGAAATTCCGCGTCCACCAATAAACCTTGGTCTGGAATTCAGTTCAGTGAAGGGAGAAGATGCTGTTGTTTAAATTTCACTTTGGAGGACTCATGGAATTTTGGGATGAGAAAAACCAGCCCTTAATTCCAACAGGTGCCTGAGCACTTCAAAATAATTCCTGCAACAACCCTTTGACTCCAGAGTTTGGGAATTACAGTTCCAGGCTCAGGGGCTGGGAATTGGCTGGAGAAATTTAGCTGCAAGCAACAGCTCCAAAAATCCGATTTTAGAACAGCAACTCCAAACCTTACTTCTGGAGCTGGCACTGCTGGATTCTCTTCCAGAGGAATTGGAAGGGTCGCTGTCCCCTGGGGCTCGGTGGGCTGGAGCAGCTGATCCCGCTGGGATCGATGGGATCCGATCCATCCATGGACACAAACAGGCCTGGGAGGAGGAGCGCCCCGCTAATGAGCCGCTCCTTAATGGCCTTAATGGGCTCCTGTTAATGAGGGGCCCAGCTGAATATCGGGATTTTTAGGAGGGGCTCTCATCTGAATATTGGGATTTTTAAAGTGGTTCCCAGCTAAATATTGGGATTTTTAAAGTGGTTCCCAGCTAAATATTGGGATTTTTAAAGTGGTTCCCAGCTGAATATCGGGATTTTTAAAGTGGGTTCCCAGCTGAATTTTGGGATATTTAGAGGAGGATCCCAGCTGAATATTGGGATTTTTAGAGGGGATCCCAGCTGAATATTGGGATTTTTAGGGAGCATCCTTCATTAAGAGTTGCCAGCCCCAGCGCTGCAGGATCCAGGAACAGATTCCACTTGGAACAATAAATATTAAGGCAAACCAGGAAGCTGGAGCTGCTCTGTCCCTACAAAGGTTTCACTTTTTAGCTCCAAATGACCTTCGGGTGCAGATTTTCCTCACTGGAGCCGAGCTGCTTTAAAAATCATTGGGAATTCGGCCTGAACACGGAATTGGAATTAAACCCCCATCCCTGGTGTGGCTGAGCTGCCAAAGGGCTCCTTCCCCTCATCCCCCCAGCCGGGGCTGGAGCAGGATTCCCGAAGAGAGGTGGGAAGCAGACAATCAAAACCCCAGAGGCGTTCCCCGGAGCGCGCTGGCAGCTCCAGGAGCGATTGTAATGAATTTCTCCCAGCTGAGATATCGATCCAGCCTCTCCAGAGGGGCTCCGGGCTTGTCCCGGGAGCATCCGCAGCACCTCGGGGCTGGGAGGATGAAATCCATCCTTGCTCTTCCCAGCCTGCATTCCTGGAGGGAANAGTTTTTCTCGGGATTTTCCAGCTGGCAGCTGAGCACTGAGGGGTGTGTGGCCTCCAGCTCTGCCCTGGGGCTGCTGGCACTGGGATTTAAGCCATAAAAATGATGTCATGGCTGTGGAGACAGGAATTAGGAATTCAGGAGGTGAGACCACTCCAACCCTGACTCCAAGGAAGTCACACTGGAGTTCTGTATTGCTGTACTCCAGGAGAATTCCAAATATTCCATCGGGGACCTGCTTTTCTTGCGGCTGCAGGGAATTTTTGGGTGTTGTTCACCCCCAAAAAAGCCCTAAAAAATCCAAAACTTGTTGATCCCACAGAGTCTTCCTGCAGCATTCCAGGTGTTTTCCTAAAAATGGTGGGAGCAGCTGGAAAATCTCTGTTCCCCATGGGGCTCCTGCTCCTCCATCACCCCAAAAATGCAGGATTGAGTTGATCCCAGAGTTTGAGAGGTTTTTCCTCCCCTTCCCTCTCCCTGCCCATGGACAGGTTATAAATATCCCATCTGTTCTCTGTACCAGTTCCCAAATCCCATGGATGCACTGGATGTGTCCCAACATCTCCACATCGCCCAGCAAGAAAAACCCTTTTCCCTACACTTCCCTGCCTAAAATGAGGGATATTTTTAGGGATTAGAGGCACAAACATTGGATTAGAGTGGGGGCATCAGACAAGCAGGGATCTTGGACTGAGGCTGAAAATTCCACAATTTTAGGTCTGAACCAGGAGTTTGCCTTGGCTCGGTGTTCCAGTGTTGGGAATTAAGGTTAATTAAAATGTGCTCCACTCTAAGCATTCCCTGTAATTAATGAGGGATTCCTGATGGATTAACTCCCCAAAGTGCCCAAGCATTCCAGGGTTCGGGGATGCTCGTGTTCTGCACACCACAAAGCATTCCAGTTCAGCAGCTGGAAATGCTTTGGAATGACGGAAACCTCTCTATTATTTCTCCCTCTTACGGTGTTATTCTAAAATTCCTCTTTTCCTAAGGTTCCTCTGGCACGAAAGGGTAAAAAAAGGGAATTTTGGATCCATTTCTCCCGGCGGTTCAGCCGGGATGCCTCGGGAACGTTTCTGTTCTGTGATTCCCGATCCAGGGTGTGTTTGTTCCCGGGAGAACAGGCAGATCTGTTCTTTGTCCTTCCCTAAATGTGGCTGGAAATGAGGGATCGCTGCCGAGATTCCTGCCGGGCTCAGGGAATTGATTCCATGGGGATGCTCTGCTTTGGCTCAGCCTCTCCCACAAGTGCCTCTGGCAGCTCCAGCTTTTTCCACCCCCTTCCAGCCCAGCTGTAAATGGATTTCGCCTTTTCCATCCCCGGTTTAAACTCCTGATAACCTCTCCTAGGGATGTCCATAAAATTTCGTGAGCTTGGCCATCTCCGCCCCCGGGATAAACCAGGAAGCTCCTAAAAGCTTCCAGCACTAAAACCATGGACAATCAATACTTCCCGGCGGGAATTTGGATGTCAGGAGAGCGATTTTCCCGCAGGTTGTTGGAGCCTCTCCGTCCCCATCCCGCTGCCGGGATTCCCGGGAAGCGCCTCTGGCGCTCCCACTCCTCCCGCAGCCGACGTGGACGCGCGGATTTATCTCCAGGAGCCAGCGGAGCACCCGGGAATGGGAGAAACAGCTCGGGAAGCTCGCACGGGAAGATCCCTACGGAGGGAATGGACGGAGAAATCCAAACCCCGTGGGAGCAGCGGCTGCTCCCTCCCTGGAATGTGCCCGCGCGAAGTCACCTGTTGGTCCGGCTTTTAGCTGGGATAATAAACCCGGATTTTGTGATTTCCCAGAGCCAAAATTCCCGCTGTATTCCCGGCCAGCGGGATCCCGCCGGGCTGGGCTGGGTGCTTTCCCTGGCCACAGCCGCGATCCAGGGGCAGGAGCGCAATTCCCGCATCTCCCCGCGCGCAGGGATGCGGGTCCCGCGCTCAGCCAGCCGCGGGCGCTGGGAAAGGGCTGGGAAAGGGCTGGAAAAGGGCTGGGAAGGGGCTGGAAAAGGGAAGATTTAGCCCGGCTGGACGGGAAATCCCGCCCGGGCGGGCCGCGGGGGAACAGGGAAAGCTTCATCCCGGCCGCTGCCCGCTCCCCTTCGCCGCATCCCGGGACTCGCGGGCGGGAGGGGAAGGGGAGGGGAAGGAGAAGGAATGGAGGCGGACGGAATAAGGAGCCCAGACCTGTTGCCATCAGAGCACGCTTTACTTCGGCAGCCGCGGGCAGCGGGACGGGACCGGGACGGGCCGGGCTGGGCGGCTCCGGCCACCCCGAGCATCTCCCGACCTCCGGCACCCCGGGCTCCGTTCGCCTGATGTTTGTCAGGAGGAAAAGCTCCGAGCCGACCCCGCGTGTCCGCGGGAGGGCTGCGGGCGGTCAGTCCGGCGGTCAGTCCGGCTCCAGCGCTGCGGTCAGTACGGCCCCACCACCACCGCCTCCACCTCCTTGGACGGGCGGCGGTCCTTGACCAGAAAGTTGATCATGCCCTCGGACTTGATGAGGAGGTTGCAGCCGAGGAAGAAGATGCCGAACACCACGGTGAGGGCCAGCACGCACATGACGGCGATCTGCACCACGCGCATGATGTACAGGCTGCGCTCGTCCGCCGCCGCGCCGCTGCCGTCGGTCACCACGGAGGCGGCGGTGCAGCAGCGCAGCGCCCGCTCCAGCTCCAGCGCCGCGCCCCC